>JAYXIM010010689.1:0-12481 GCA_037575425.1 Anastrepha fraterculus | reverse complement strand
GCACAAAATCAGACATTTTCACAAAACCAAAAGTATATGATACCAAAACAAAAATTTTTCCGTAGGACCAGTGTTTTACTTATTTTGCCACTTTCACGAGGCACTAAAGCGGCAATTAGTGATGCCGTAACTTAGCCATAACCTTAACCATAGCAATCAGCTGTTCTGATGAAACATATGGGCATCAGTGTAAACGATTATAGGTTCCGCACTATACCGCCATAGCCATAACCGTAGCCGTATGTATCTACCGAATTTTGGTTTCTCCCCGTAACCGTAAGCAGTTATACTTTACATTTGTTTTGACATTTGCGATAAGAATTTGAATATTAGAAATGAATGATGAAAAATTAATTGCCTTCATGGAAACTTATGCGTCTTTTCATGGAAAAATGCAAATGTTTTCATTAATTCAACGTCAATATCAGCTGTTTATGGTTACTGCATGACTAATCGACATATGCTGCAAAGTTGAGGCTATGGTTATGGTTATGGCTGTAGAGTTATGGCTACGGCACCACTACTTCCATCCTTACATTTTCAGAATAAAAAGGAATATTGGGTTTTCGAAACAGGGGTGTTGTTTTTATATTCAAAGAAAAATGATATTTTTTAATATAAATGATCGGATGTTTATTTCATTTTAAAGAGGAAGGTATGCCGTTAATAGTGGAAAATAACATCAACCAAAGAAAAAAGTCACAGGGTGTTAAATCACAAGATCTCGGTGGCCAATTGTGATCACCTCTTCGAGAGATAACACGGTCCGGAAACTTTTTCCGTGAATGATCAATGGTTTCGTTGCTTGTGTGGCACGTACCGCCGTCTTGTTGAAAATAAACGTTGTCCAGATCAATCATCTCTCGATAGCGCAATCCATTCACAAATAACACCTGTTATTGGAAAACCCATTATATATTACAGTGGTAAGCCTATTGGACGCTATAACCTCGTTAAATGCCAGTAGCCTCTTGAAGGCATTTTTTATTTATTCACCGCTGTTATTCGTGTGTCGGTCATGTCACAATGCTGCGCTTTAACAGCTGTCATACATATGTAAACATTGCGGCGAGGTGAATTAGTCACCAAGATAATACCTCTGATGCGACGCCGAAGACGATAAAGGGTGCATGTCCAATCACAGGTGCGAAACTGAAAGATAATTTCCGATGCGTACTTTTCAAATAATATGATGAAGTTTCAAAAAAGAACAAAAAAATGTCTATGAAATAAGGGCATCCCTAATCTGCCAAATGAGACAATACGTCCCATAATTTTTGTAAATACGAAGGAAATTAAGCTGCTCGGCGCTGGATAATTTAAATTTTATGCGAAAAGCTAACATAAATTGCAGCCCGCAATATCAACACATACTTGCATGTATTTATATATGTGCTTATATGTATGTATGTATGTATGATAAATTAGCATATGAGAGCTGATTCGGCTTTCAACTCATTTGCGGCATAAATTATGCGTGCACTGACGAGGCGTCATAAAAACCAAAGTCAAATATCGGCAGGGCAGCGTGAAAAGCAGTACAACTCTATGTGTGGATTTGTATGTACATATGTACCTATGCATAATATATGTATGTAAATAAGCATGCATGTATTCGTGTGTAGAATAGCATATTTTGCACATTTATTAGAGGAAAACTTACTAACATTTGAAAGAATGTGGAACTTTACATTTTAATATAATATATGTATGTATGTATGTATGTATGTATGCAGAATATGGCGCAAAATTAATCACCCTATCGGAAGATTTATAATTTTTGTAAATGGAATCGTACATCAATCATATTTGACAGTTGCGAACTAGAAGGTTGCAGTATACAAACAGCCAAGCAGTGGAGCCCAAATCTTAGTCTGAGCAAATAAATCCATTATTTTCTCGGTAGATGACTGTAGTGATCGATCTCGTAAAGTATCGATCTAACAATTTAAAGTTTAAGGTGACATTTTACACTAAAAAATGCTGCTTTTTATTTGTTCGAATGAGTTGTGAGTTACAGGGTGTTGAAAACGGAAGTCAACAAAGAAAATTCGGCACATTTTTCAGTTTTTCTCTGATGAAGCCGAAAATGTAAGCCAGTCCGCTGAAATTGAGAATGGGGTTTATGGTGCCGATACAGTAACAGCTAATTACGTGCAATTTTTGCTTCGTTGATTCCGTTCAGGCATTTGTGATGTTAAAGAAAATATCGATAATGTCGAAAAAGTCGGTAAATTCACAGAAAAACTCAAATTTGGTCTTCATTTTTTGTTTTGTTTTTTGTGTGGGTGTGTTTTTTTCAATTGTTTTTTTGTCGGGACAGACTAGCAAGTACAGCACTCAGACACAATTAAGTCCATTGTACTGCACTCGGATTCCCTTTTTAATTTTCTTTAAATCTACTCGACCCTCGAAGAAAACTGAGTAGATCTTGTGGTGCCAAGGAGCCAAGATTGCCTCTTCTTAACACAACCATGCCAAAGACCTTAAGCCTGATTCGAGCAAAGGCGGGGCAGAGGCACAGAAAGTGGTCCGCCGTCTCATCCTCATCATCACATCCTGGGCAGAGTGCACCGTCTGAGATGCCCACCTTTTCCATGTGCGTTGCCCATATAAAGTGGCCCGTCATCATTCCAACCAGCTTCCTACAGTCCTCTCTGCTTAGTGACAGGAGGAACTGCGACAGGCGGTCGGCATATTAATAGTCGTGGCAACGCCGAGTAGATAAACATCGACCATAAAAAAGTTGTAACCAATTAACACCAAAGAACATGAACTTTGATCTATTCCCATCTGCGAAGCTTTCGCCAAAGCGAATGAAATCGACCCATTTCTTAAACGGATGGTGACTGGGGATGAGTAATGGGGTCACATACGACAATATTGTGTGAAAACGATCAAGGTCAAAGCATGATGAAGCAACTCAAACGTCGGCCAAGCCATGACTAACGGCCAGGAAGGTTCGACTGTGTATTTGGGGAGGCTTGAAAGGCATATTTTATTATGAGTTGCTTTCGTTTGACCAAACACTAAATTTATATCTCTACTGTCAATAACTAGGCCGTTTGAAGCTAGCGAATGACCAGGAACGGCCAAAATTGGCCAACAGAAAAGGTGTTGTGCTCCATCAGTACAACGCAAGGTCACACACGTCTGTAGTGATTCGCAAAAGACTACGGGAGCTTGGTTGGGCAGTTTTAATACATCCTCCATATAGTTCGGACCTGGCACAAAGCGACCACTACCTTTGTCTTTCATTTCCAAAATTCCTGTGTGATAAGAAATTGGTATCAAGAAGAGATTGTGAAAAACGAGTTTTTCCGGCAATGCAACCCCACATCAACCAAGAGTCTACCCGCGCATTAGGTATCAACCACAGCCACCACGATAACCTCCCCGAAGGGCCGTCCCCAAGAACAGGTCAGAGCGAATTCAGAGGGCTCCTGTTCCCCGGTGTACCGAGATTAAGTCTTCGGTCCGTCCTCGTACCAGAAGACACTGCCAGTTGAGCATCCATACTGCTCGGGGACTGGTAACCCTAGGTTTTAGTCGGCTTTTACGTCAGGCATACCTTACCTCGGGCAAATTCTAACCACTGTCCCGCTTGGGAAGCCCGAATCGGGCAATCCGAAACATCTTAAATAAAGTTTTGAACTTTACGAATAGATAATGGATTTTTTTTCATGAAATAAATGCACTTGCTGGTTATCCATTGCGCTTTCAAAATATTGATGATTATAATGAGAAGTTGCTCAAGGTTGAGTATGTTTTTCTTGAATGTGAATAACATTAGGGTTCTTTGGATTAAAAGTATTTCAATTATTACAGTACCATTTGCTACATCGTTTCGTATTTCGGCACTTATTTTTACTTTAGCATATATGCACATACATATATAGCAAAATAAGCACATATAACGATAAATTTTGCATAGAAATTCGATGGTCCGGTTATTGGGTTGCTTTTGTCTGTAAACTGGTGCAATTAGGAACTCAGTTTATTATACTTGAGAAGGAATAGTTATATACGCAGTGTTGTTGGCCGTGTCTACATAATATTATATTAATACAGCCATTAAAATATTTATTGCAATAATAAATGCTCCCTGTGTTTGGGTTCTGCGCGCTTGACGAAAAATTTGTATGTGAAAGCAACAGTAAAAGGCCTCTTCTATTCGCCACTTCTCTGCTGGTCTCTCTTACGAAAAATTTGCATGTGACAGCAAGAACAAAGTTATCGAGTAAGATTCGCCGCTAGCGAGTATGGTTCTACCTCATAAAACTGGTATAACTCATTATATTCAATGCTGCCAATTCGCTATTATAATACGTTCACATATAAGTAGATCGATCTACTTTTTCGCTGTTTAACTCCCAAACTGTAATTAAAAAGCGAGAGTTCCCATACAAATTTTCTCTCCCAAAATCTGAGATTATAAAATAATCCTAGATAATAATCATATATTTTGACATACAACCCTGGGTTTTCTACATATGTAATAGATCATTATTTTTACGCGTCTAAAGAAAAACGTCAAAGTAAAAACAAAAACAATTGGATGCCGGCAAAGAATACAGGTTTATAGACATAATTCTAATAAAATGTTTATTAGGTAATATTAACTATGCATTCATATAAAAGAAAAAAAAAAACGGGTTTCTATGAAGAAAAACCTTTTCCAAGAGTATTGACAGCTGATTGTCAATTTTGCAGGTAATCTGCATTAATGCATATGTGAACGTATTATTAGGCAAGTTTCATAAGACCGCCTTCATATAGAACAACTTTTGATCCTTCTTCCGACTAGTGAAAGAGGGAGAGAAACGGAGAAGAGAAAAGCTCGCTCCTCTCATTATTGTATACTAAAAACGAAGGGAATTGCAAGCAACGGGTAAATCCAAAAGCAACGCGTAAATCTGCCAAGTTGAAGCAACAAAAGTTTCACCGTACCGAAAGTAAACTCACGCAAACCGATAGCCCCAGACGCTAGTTGCTTTACTATAGTAATGTAATTATTTATAATTATATTTTATGTAAATAAATAGATAAATTACTAATACTTATTAAATGCTTCCAAATAAATGTACTATTTGGCAGCTCTTTTCTAGTGCATATACATACATACATATATTTTTATTAACGCCAGGCGAATCGAAGTCGTCTATAGTATAAATGAACATTATTTGATAGCAAACAATTTATTCGAAGAAGAACACTAGAACATTTAGCAATCGAGCAGCAACGCATACTATGTGCACATGCCCCTCTACATGGTTACCTCTGCATACATGCATAAAAATATACATACTATGCATAATGTGTGTATGCATATCGCATATGTGAATACTTACTACAATAGCTTCTGCCTTACCCAATAATTGATATTTATTAATATGTAGCTGGCGTGCGCAACATTTGTAAATTACTGCATTATACGCATTGGTAGTTGGCAAATTGCATACCTATAATGCATACAAACGTGCATACATAAATTGCTAACAATTGTTAACAAATCAGTACATGCAAGCCATAACCACATACCTACCATACCATACACATACAAATACACATTTTGTATTAAATATAAATAATAAAGTTTTCCATCCCACAGTGGCAAACAATTAATTTTTATTTAGTTTCACTCTCGCATTTCTTCCGTCACAAAAGCATCTTTATCACTTTGTTTTCATTTGATTGAATTTTTTGGTTTTGTTTTATTTTTTCTTGGCTACGGTCTTGTACCCTGACATTGCCGCTTTCCCAGCACAAATGTCCAATAGTGTGTGCACAAACAATCACTTTACACCGCCCGAAAAAATTATAAGACCAAGATGATTATGCCGATATCTACTAAAGCAATAATAGGAATGATAGAATACACGGTTGCGCCTTCCGAGTTCGCCGTGTCGTAAGAGGCCATGAAGTAAACAAGCAAAAGGAAGGGGAATTATTTGGTTGTGAAGAAGAAGAGTAGGCGAAAGCAATGGAACCAATAATAAAACAACATAACAATAAAATAAAATAGTATCTTTAATTTGGAAAATTTACAATAACAAATATTTTTAATATACATATATCATAGCTATAATATTAAGAGCTATCTGAATTTTTACGTCATTTTTTAGACTTTTTGATACGAGTATATTACATAAACAGTTAACCTAAGTTAACCACATGACACAAACAGGCCAAATTGACATTTGCAGAAAACTACCAATTTCGGGAAGCTTCATGAGAAAGAGTAATTTTTTTCGATGAAATAAAAATTTGAATCTGTATGGATAAGATGATTCCCAAATGTATTGGCATGATAAACAAAAGAAAGAGAAGGAGAGAATGGCTAGGATTCTGTCATGATTTGGTAGCCATTAGTGACAACGGCAAAACGCCTGTCTACACCAAATGTTTCATATCCACAAAGAAGAATAGGCTCAAGTATATAGAACTTGCAGACGAAGTACTTATTCCTTTTTTTTGATGATAATTTAGATGAGGAACGGATTTTCCAGCATGACAACGCAGCCGTCCATGCTTCCAGAGCAACAAAAGACTTTTTAGCAGCGAAAAAATACCAATTTTAGAATGGGCTGACTGCAGCTTTGACTTTAAACCAATCGAAAATGTATTAGCAATACTTTCTCAAGCGGTTTTCAAAAATAGAAGACAGTTAATTCGCGAAAAAAGCTTCAGAAATGCGATTATTGCTGGATGGTCAAACATTGATCAAAATATTATAATAAATTTAATTAAATCGATGCCCCGATGACTTCAACAAATTATAATCAAAGAAGAAGCCAACTCAAATTACTAAGCTGCACATTAAAAACTAACTCCAAAAACTCTATTTGCTTATTTTAAATATAATAACTTGCTTCGTGCACTTTTTTCGCTTTTTAGATTTTACTTTTCTTTTCAAGAATTAATTTAAGTTAAGTGAAATGTATGCTTATTTCTGGATATTTTTAAAACATTTATCAAAAAAAGTGTAAATATTAAAAACCTAAAATGTTAGCCCTAAACTGATAATAAAAATATAAAAAAATGAAGTTGCTCTTATAATTTTTTCGTGTGGTGTATGTACGTGTGTAGATGCTCGTATTTGACAAAATGAAAATTTTACTCACACTTTTATCGCTTTTCGCCAACAATCTGCTTTGCGTTGGCCTTACTTTAAAGATTTTTTTTATATACATGCATACGTATGTACATATATATTTGTGCATGTGCATATACACTGCACGCACGAGGAAGATATCTATGATTGTAGGAGAATATGCACTCGAGAAAATTAATATACTTGCATATCCTATATGTGTATGCATGTGGCTATGTATGTAGGTATGTATGCCTGCATTGTGAATTTCTCATTTTGAAATTTTATTTTCCGTTTGTTATTATATTTATTTTAAACTCTATCATGTCAATAAGCCCAATAGGAAAATAAAATACACTTGTGCTCACATAAGTAAGTCACTTTATCTGGTTACAAATGTTTGTACTTTGTTAAAGTTATTTGGAGTTATTTAAACATTTTTTTTGTTTGTATTATTACTTAAATGACGGGATAAAAATCCGCAAATTGCAAGGATGTTCCACTTAATTTTTTTTTTAATATCCAACTGTATTCGTCTGCTCCGTTATTATGGCAGCTCCTTCTTAAACTTATGAATCTTCAAAACGCCGCGAAGCTGCGTTGACCATCGCGATTTTTTTGTTGAACTTAAATTGCAAAAAAATTTATACAATGTAGCCTCTCCTAATGGGCATCTCTATTAGCCGGACACCTCGCTTGAGTGAACATTTTATTTTATACTAAGTCTAATGTTTCGGAAGAAGTTACCCTCTTTTGAATGGACACCTCTCTTTGACGGACAAAAGCTAACTGACGGTGAGTGTTCGCTTAAAAGAGGTTTCACTGTATTTGTTTATTTATTTTTTTTTTTTTTGCAATACCAGTTTCTCAATCTCATACCTGCCTAATATTTAATTATCCAATGATAAGTCTACAAGTTTTTTTCTCCATGTTCTCCGTTCTGATTTTTAAAGCATGAATCTCTTTTTAAAAATTGTTGGATCTCATTCTTAAGCGACTATCTCTTAGGTTAGGTTAGGTTTTTGTTTCAGTCTGTTTTAAAAATAGCCAACTCACTTAGACCATGTAGGTCCATTGTGGTACCACTGGGCCACAAGGGAACCTCAGTATTATCTATCATAAAACCATTTAGACGCTCTTATAAAGCGAGGGATAGGTTTTATCCAAACACCAGATAGTTTCGTAAAAGAGTCAAAAAAGTATTTCCCCAACAACTTTGCTCTACTTCAAGCTAAAGGTGGACAATTACAGAGGATAAGCGTTTTTTCGTCATCCTCGTCTCTAAAACTTCCTAACCTAAAAGAGTGCCTACATAACAGCCAATGAACGGCCACGACCTTCGAGATGTTCCCTCTTGAGAGGTTGAACAATTCTCCTGAACTTTTCTTATCTATTGCGTCCAAATTAGCCCCTGTTTTCAGGAAGTGAAAGATTGGTACTCTTTCTGGCTAGTTCGTCCTTCAATATCTCTATATCCCGGAACCCATATACGATTAGTCTTGAAGATAGTGCTGATATAATTTAGAGCTGCCAGGCATTCCTGAGCAAACTTTGATCTTGGTATAACTGCTTTGATTTACATTGATTTGATGGCACTCTGGCTATCCAAAAAGATATTTATCGACGTTTTTGTTACGGCGTGTGTTTTAAGGTACACAGTTACCTCCTTTATGGCTAAGACTTCTGCCTAGTAGACGGTACAGAAGCTGGACAGATAATTCCAGTCCTAATTCTTTGGAAAAAACTGCATAGCTAGCCCACTTTATTTTCTACCTTCCAAATATTTGCATTTAAGATAATTTTTCGAATATCACCAAAGTCTGTCGTGACAGGTGATTGGCGGTGTATTACTTTCATCGTTTCTATTCACCATTACCACTACTTCGACAATTTTGCGCTCAATAATTTTAACTACTTCCACCGCATTCCTAGTCCCAATTAACAGAGTTTTGGCATTCAAAACACTATGAGAGTAAACAACGACCAGTGAGTTAGTAAAAGCTAGTAAGGAACATAATTTAAAAAACTATCGAGAATTTAGATCGTACTGGAAAGAAAATTTCGCCGTACACCCCTAAGTTTAACGTATTTTTGAATGGTAATTTTAAAAACAATTTTTTTTTACTTCAGCATTTATAGTCGGGCCTTAGAGTTTAATATATCGATGTTTTTGTAAAAAAGTAAAATTGTTTTAAATAAAATAATAATAAATTTAAAATTATCAATAGACAAAACCATCGGTTGTGACAGTAGTGCCGCCCATGGCTTCAGACCTCGCTTCATAAATGTGCTATTCATGTGTTCTGCATTTTTGGTGCGCATTTTTTCCTACCAACCACATTGTGCATCAAAATTTTCTTTACAAACATACAAAAGTTCAAAGTCTTCCTACATTCATACATATACACATACATATATACATACATACATATTTACACATCTGCGTATATACAGAATTTTATGATTTTATGGTCACCATACCATCGTTTCGCAAACTCATCAGTACACTTGACACTCGGAGGGCACATCAACTAAAAATAAATTTATTTAAAATACATACCTATGTATGCATGTGAGATCGGCAAAACTTTTCCTAAGAAAATACTGCATGAATTTTTGAGAGCATTTACTTGTCCGTGTACTAGAAACTTTCACAAGATGCCGCGTTGCCCGACCCTCGCAACCTTTGCTATTTTTTTTTTCTTTACATTAAGACCCAACAAATGCTAACATCCACAACTCTGTTCCCGCACTATTTATAAGGAAGATTTCACATTAGTTAGCGTATTTCACGCATGACATCATCGCCACAATCAAGCGGCCCATCATTATCATTATCTATGTACATATAATACATGCAATCATTGGCTAGATGGACGTATTGATGGATGGACGGACGGGTGAATGAGCGCATGAGCTAACAGACGAGCAGAGTCATGGACATGTAGCTGTCGCTTTATTATTTCTCTTAGTTTTTTCACTAACTATTCAGCTGAAATATTATTTGTGTAAAGTCGATGTGTATCTACGAAAAGCGACACTTTAAGCGATTTTGTAATGCAGTAAATGAAACTCTACTTAAATAAAATTTTATCGTATTGCGCGTTTATGCAGATGTATGTAAGTATTCGCCTGTGTTTCGCAGTGCAATTGCACCCAAAGCACGTACACAATTTAAATGAAAAATCTTATTCAGGCAATTTACAATGGCACCTGTTTCGCTGAGCCACCCACATCGCTTGGTCTGTAACTCTACAACCTTCTTTTTTGCACCTCGTCTCTACTTGTAATTTGATGGGATATTTTGCCTTGAAGAATTTATGTAATGTAAGAGATTCGCAATGATTAATTACTGCGAAAAAGATTAAAATCTAAACTGCTTTCTCGATGTTTGAATATAGTAGAAGAATACTTAATACTTACATATAAACTCATTTTACAATGACCTACTCAATTAATATTTAATCTTAATTTTTTTATTTCACTACCAAAAATTAAAATTTTAGTATCAAATAATATCCCAGCTGGAAATACTGTATATATGGGCATTATGCAACACAATGAGAAAGTAGGCGAGAGCTTACTGATTTAGAAATCGAAAAACTTTGTGTGAATTACCCATTAGTAATCCTAAACTTCTCTTTTATACCACCCGATACTGAAAATAAATGTGTGTTCACACAGAATCAGATGGATTGCGGTGTATCGTCGAATCTTAGTAATTTATCTACTCACTCTCACTCATGTGAGTGAGTGAGTTTTCATAAACACGTACGAAATTGAAGTGCTCCAGAAAAACACCAAAAAGACATCTTTAGCGAACGCCAAAAATTGTAAACTGGCTGAAAGTCGACGGGACCTGGGACCCTTCTGCGGACTCGTTGCTGTCAATTCGAATTTTACACTTTTGGTAAAGTTATATTTATTTATATTTTTATTAGAAAAAACAAAAACTGCAAAAGGATTTTGACTGGAAAGCTTAAAGAGAAAATCACTCAAATTGATCACATCGGTAAACAAACAACATCAGCTGCTCTGTTCTGCCAAACTAGTGAGCAAAAGTAGAGTTGCCACATTCTTCAACACGAAAATTAACAAGCTACTGGCCGCTAGATGGCGCAACAAACGCCACCTCCAGGGGGAGGCAAACATTCTGAAACTCAAAAATTGTTACTTAAATTACAAGAACTAGAAAAATTGTGCATTTCTCTGCAAGAAGAAAATAAAGTTCTTAAAAGCGAATTGAATAGTATAAAAACTACAACTGAAAGGTCAACTACACCAATACTAACGGAAGTAGAATATCATACTGATGAAGAACAGCTTGAAAGAGAAACCAAATGGGTACACAATCTGTCCAAAAGAGCAAATAAAAAAAGAAAAATGGAATCATCCCCAGAAATCGATCCACCTACTCAAAAGGAGCAGGTTAAATTGCCAGAGCTACGACCACCGCCAATAATATTAACAAATCCAAAAATAAACCACCAACAACTTCAAAAAAAACTGAAAGATAACATAAATAGTGATTTTATAATCAAGCTGATTGGCAAAGATATATATAAAATCAATGTCCAGAATGGAAGCGATTACAGGAAAATTACAAAAATATTTACTGAGCTAATGTTCCCATGGCACTCATACGAAAACAAGCAAACAAGGCAGATAAGGGTAGTGGTTAAAGACCTACATCACACATGTCAACCTGAGGATATCATTAAAGATCTGCAAAGACAAGGTTTAAAGGCTACAAACGCATATAGAAAATTGAAATGGAAAACCAAAGAGCCCTTAAACATGTTTACCCTCTGTTTTGACCCAAATGAAGACATAAAAAAGGTCTATGAGATTAAAAACATACTCAACACAATCGTAAAAATTGAGCCATTAAAATTATCTAGCTTAATTCCCCAATGCAAGTCCTGCCAGGGTTTTATGCACACCAAGAACTATTGTTGCAAGCCTCCAAAATGTGTTAAGTGCGCTGGTAATCATTCAACTCTTGAATGCAAGAAACCAGACAAAGAACCACCAAAATGCTGCAACTGCGGGCAAAACCACCCAGCAAGCTACAGAGGATGTCATGTTGCCAAGGAGTTGCAAAAGCTCCGTAACAAAAGCGGAGTTAAACACAAAGAAGAAACTGGCAAAAAACCCCCAACAGCAATACGTCAAGCATTAGCTGTGCCAAAACACTCTGTAGAACCAAGAACGACTAAGAAACCAACACTAATACCGGGTAAACAAACATATGCAGACGTAGCAGCCCAAAAGGAAAATACGACAGATAAAGATATATTGACACAAATTTTATTTAAAATTGAAAAGCAGTTATCCTTAAACCAGGATCTACTGAATCGCGTTGAAAAACTTGAGCAAATTATAAAT
>JAYXIM010010681.1:0-19081 GCA_037575425.1 Anastrepha fraterculus | reverse complement strand
ATTTTCTTACACGTGTTTTTTTTGCACTTGTGAACATGCATGGAAAATAATGGGGACTTTCTTTGCAAAAAACTGCGTGCTTTTCCCCACTTTGCATACTCACTTATCGCCTGCCTTATTTTGTTTTTGCCGCATTAACGAAATTCTTTGATTCCCACCGTTCACATTCAACGGTAAGCATTTTAATCTGCTGCTACACTGCGCTAATCCGCCAAGGTATTTTGCAAATCTAAGGCAAGTGTAGGACGTACATTGAAAGAAATTGTTTAGGTTTTTCATGAAACAGTCCAACCAATAAAAATAATTTGAACTAATTTTCAAAATCATGTAACGTTTTGCAAATGATACTTTACTGAATTCAAAGATATAAAATTATTGGATCTTATTAAAAATTGAAAGTTGGATGGTTTTGTATTTAGCGCGTTGAACTCTAAGTTACTCTCACAACTTTGCTACGGATGGCCATACAGTGCAAGCGCAGCATAATACATTGGTCCCTTGGATTGCGGAATATTATCAAATACATGGACATTTTTCCTAGGAAAAAATCCGTCAAAAGCGTGTAATTTGTAGAGTTATTGCTCCATATATAAACTGCTTATTTTAAATCCATTATTTTTGTGTAAAATATTTGCGCAAATGGTTTAAAACTGTTTTATGGTCGATCTTTAGCTCTTGGACGATGCTACGTCTACCAGCACGCCGGTCAACTTCGATTATTTCTGTGGTTTTATCGTCATTATCGCATTTTCTTTAACATCAAAAATGTCTGAAGGAAATCGACGAAACCAATTGCACATAATTAGCTGTTACAACTTAAGGAGTTAGGGGTAGTCAGAGACCCGAAAATGATGATAATTTTTTTTGCTAGTCAATTGCTTTATTTTACAAAAATAAAAACATAGCATTATTACATCATGTTTCGAGTTGATTTTAGTAAAATTTAAAAAAAAAATTGATAATTGTGAAAGTTATCGCTGTTTGTGTGGTGCCCGTTTCTCCAGAAGTCCCTTGCGGGGATCATCAGAAGTCCTAGGAGATTCATCTAAAATCAATCGGACACGAGAAATTTGTTTTAGTAAGAGATAATATTGTAGGTGATCGAAGCCTTTTTTTCAAATGATGCCTCAGGAAATACTTTTCAGATTTTCGAGAAAAAAACCGACAATTAATTGTTTAAAAATATCGAAATTAAAAAAAAAAAGAATCTTCGATAAGGCACACGTTTTTTATGTTTTTCGAAAGCAGTATACATTTTATTGAAATCTACCAAGCGGTTTTTAAGTTCCAGTGATCACCAGTTCAAAAAATACAGTTTTGATGAAAACGCATTTAAAGTTGCAGCTGCTGCTAGCTACTCGCTCTCGAACGCTTCGGAGCGCCCTTTCTTAATTATTGAATAACCCGAAAAGTATTCACAGTAGTTTTCACACAATATTTTTATGATAATATATAATGTAAGGAAATGCAAAAAAATTAATTTTTTTTTTAATTCTGACACAACTCCCTACTAACACCATTCACAATTTCACGCCTGGCTTGCATTTTCGTCTTCATCAAAGAAGAACTTTAAAATGTATCGAATTTTCTTTTTGTTGACTTCCATTGTTAACACTCTGTAACTCTCATCTGAATGAAACGGTAAAAGATTTTTTCAGTATGAAATGTCACCATACGAGAAATCAATCTCTACAGCAGTCTACCGATAAATTGACGGATTTCTTTTTCTCTAAATCAATATTTATTATTTTCGATTAAATTATTCGTTTAATGAATACATTTAAATATTTGATCATTATGAGAGCAAAAAAAATGAGTTAGCCTTGCTGATCTCAAGATCTTAAGCTTATTGGGAGAACGCCCAATATTAGTTGAAGAATGCCTGAATTTACCTCCGGTCACTCTCAAGATGTGTAGAAAGTTTAGAGGCTTTTTTAGCTACCAGCAAGCAACTCTTTTACAGGTAAACCTGTAAAACCTCGAGATCGACAAACCATTACGATTTTTTTTTTACCATTAAAAATGAAAAAACGATATTTCAACTTGCCGTATTTATTACTACATACATCTATTGAGTATACACAAAACATTTATTTTATTTTAAAAACAATATTTATCATTATAAAAATGCCGCTGAAGATGACTCTCTCGAAAAGTCGGACTCGGACGGCGTAGGTGATTTCGAGACTTCCATTCATCTGAAACACAAAATTCAAAAGATTCTTAATCAGAAAGAGTGCAATAATGGGCGGAACTAGAACAAATCGAAAAAATTAAAAATTGACAGATCGGCGAGCTTTTAAAAGAAGTACGTAAAATCGGGTATTTTTCACTAGTTTTTTAGTGTAAAAAATAGAAAATTATTTAAATAAAATTAAGATTCTATGGACAACATATTCAAATTTCAAGGGATTCGGTTGAATATTTTTTTCATCCCGCCGTGCCGAAAAAAGTCGTTTCGAGATAAATGAGCTCAAAGTTTGAGGTACAGAGGCGCGCGGACCGCTCTCTACCTAGCTAATGGGCTATAGAAACTATAATATTGGGAATTTCCGTATGAAAATTCCTCAGTATATTCTTAAGATAGTATACTTTCGAAATATCAAAAAAAAACGATTTTTTGAAATTTCTAGTCCACCGGGTCCCCTTATCAAATATGCTGAAGATCTTTGAAATATTTAACTTCAACTGAGTTTCACTAATATAAAACTGAAAATAAAAGATCATTTATTTTCCCTGTTCTTCTCTTTTCTATATAATTTTCTATTACTTTTTAAATAAACCACCTCGAAAGCTCGATATAATTAATCCTTTTCACCCGAAGATCAATTATTTTCACTTTTTCTTTCACCAATTTGTTAATTATTATATATTTTATCATGAAAAATTTTGGATAAAATTTTAGTTAAAAAAGTGTGCTTGACTAACCGAGCAGCTTTAACTGTAACAGCCACTTTTTCTCAACTACTTGAAAATATAAATTTGCTGGTGCCAAACCTACGACAAAGCTAAAGGAAAAACCTACTTCATACGTCTTTATACCCAATTGTTCTTCTTTTACATCAACTTAATAAATTTCACTTCACTTTTTGCCTGCGTTTCGGGTTGCCGGAATAAAACTTGATGCCAGCAGTGCTGACATTCCGAGTGGAAAAAGTTAAGCCAGAAACATTGCCTTGTTGAAAGATAGAGTGAGATGTTGCGAACTGAATGTTACTAGCAGCGGTAAAGATCACTCTATTCCTGTATCTATAGCTAGCACCCTGTGTGCGCGAATTTCGGGTTTTCTAGTGTACATCTGGTATAAAGATCCAATTAGCATGAAGCAAATGGTATATTAATAGCTATAGCCAGGTTTGCACTCGACGTACAATGAATGATCAAAATAAAAAACTAAGAAAATAAAAGATAAAAAATAACAAACTTTGCTTCGTTAATTAAAAACTAATAACGTAACAATTTCTTCGGTGCAAATGAATTGACAACATCAGCTTGACTCACAAAGTGTTTGACGCCAGATTGAATTTGAATTCCCGCATTACCATCGAATCATATACCTATTCACCAAGGCGCCAGCCCATTCATAATGCAGAAATTCAAACAATGGACAAAAAATAAACATTTTTTGAAAATTAATCAATTAACTTTTTCACATGTATCAGCTGTAGGGGATCCCCATCTCTATTTGCAGAAACATTATTTGCACAAGAATTTCATTACCTACGCAAAAAGGTGCTAGCTTTACAAATAACAACAAAAGCATGCAGCGGGCAATAGAAAATAAATGTAAATGTGAAAAGTAACAAAAACAATTATGCAATGGAACAACAAGTCCAGATACCCATTCATTAGTGCCTACTTCGTACTTAATTAAACAAAGTGTGAATAGGCGGAGTATGGCAGCGGTAAGTGCAACGCCGCACACCTGAAAAGTAAATTTGAACTTGTCGGTCAACCAAAGAAGTTAAATAAATTTCTTACTGCTTTGTCGTTACATTCCTCCAATTGCAACCGACAGCTGAAGAACCGTGAAATTGCAAACGCCGTAGACGGCTCTGAGAGAAGTAATGACACAAATGGGTTTTTTTGTCGCATACGGCTTTGAAATGTGTGAAATCAGTGAAATGATGTAAAGTCCGCGAAAATCAAAAAAATTGCTCTTTAAATGGCACACAAAATCAGCAAAATATTTGCAAAGTTATTTCCAGATGAAAACTATTTACTAAAAAATAAGTGATTAATTTTCTTCTTTTTTTTTTGTTTCTTTGCAGTTCCGTCGCAGAGGTGATTAAAGAGTGCTAAATGTGCTCGCTGCCCAACAATGTATAGACTGATCGAATAGGTGGTATACTAGCTAAGAGACCAATATGCCAACTTACATATATACGAGTGCATAAATAGGATAAATGTTTGTCTGTATGTGTGTAATGAAAATAAGAACAACAACACAACACATGGGACCAAATATTGTTCTCAAAGTGTTTCATCATTGCAAGAAACAAAAAAACAACCAATTTGAAAATTCGCAGACTCGAAACATAGAAATAACAAGAAAATAAAACAAAAAATGCACGAGCTGTTCACAAAAGTACTCTCCAAGCGTGATCTGTCTCGTGCTGGCGATTTATTTTCGGTGCCAGATTCAGATATTGTCAACGATATCAGCGAAGTGGTAAGCGAGTGTGTAAATACCCTGCAAAAAATGTGACTTGTCCCGTCTGTATCCGCAATCAGTGGCTACAGAAAATGCGACTACTCCACTTTTGATCCGTTTATGTGCAACGAACTGCTCCCTTTTCTTCAAGCATATCCTTGGAAGAGATTGATTGTACTCTTTTGCAGCCGAGCAGATATGAATAGAGGGAGTAGTCGTTCTCAAAATTCGAAACGTAAAGAGTTTTCCAATAAGAGGTGTTATTTTGAAATTCAAAGAAAAATACTATTTTTTGATATAAATGATCGGATGTTTATTTCATTATAAAGAAGAAGTTATGCCGTTAATAGTGAAAAATAATATAATAATTTCATAAAATTTATGAAATGAAATGAAATTTTTCATGAAATCATAACCGAATTGCAAAGTGGTTGCCCTATGTCCTCGATAGTCTCACGAATTAGATCTTTGAGGTCTTGAATCGACCCAGGGCCGTTGGCGTAGATCTTCTATTTCACGTGGCCCCAAAGAAAAAAGTCACAACGTGTTAAATCACAAGATCTCGGTGCCCAATTACGATCACCTCTTCGAGAGATAACACGGTTCGGAAACTTTTCCCGTAAAAGATCAATGGTTTCGTTGCTTGTGTGGGACGTAGCGCCGTCTTGTTGAAAATATCAAAAATATCCAATTCCGGCCATAAAAAATCGTTAATCATCTCTCCTGTTTAGCACCTAACACCTGTTATTGGGAAACCCTATATATCTATGCGAAACAAAACTGTAATTTGACTAATTTTTTTGCTGAATGCAATAGCTAGTGGACTATAGCATTGATGGATCACACTTGATGTGCGTTGTTCAAATCTTGGCACAGGCGAAATTATTATTTTTTTTTATTCTAAATACTTTGTAATTTTTAATATTAGTTTGGGGGAAAGAGAAATCCATTACTTTTGCAATGCTACGATTACTAACAAACCGGTTAACTTCGATTATTCCTGTGATTTTATCGACATTATCGACATTTTCCTTAAACTCAAAAATACCGGAATGGAATCGAGGAAACCGGGTTAAACACCATGCATTCACCTTACTTGCATGTTCGCCTTTTTTAAAGAAAAACTTTAAAATGTACCGAATTTTCTCTTTTATGACTTCCATTGTTAACACCCTGCAACTCACAACTGAATGAAATTAATAAGAAGCAGTAAACGATTTTTTAGTGTCAAATGTCACCTTTACAACGAGCATAAACTTTAGTTTGTTTGATCGATACTTTACAACATATCGATCATTACAGCCATCTACCGAGTAAAAAATGGATTTCTTTTTCCCAAAACTATTGTTTATTGTATTATTTGTTTAATATTACAAAAAAAACTTTATATTTGATTTGAAAAATTTACACAACCGAGAGCAGAACCGAACCAGCGCATTCAGAAGCTCAAGCTGTAGTCTGCACATTGTGCCATGAGTGGGGTGTTTATTTATATTTTCTTCTATGCGATGTTACTCTTAAACTTCGAAATTGTCGAACTAAATTCCAATTGTACCCCGTGGAGACTAGTCCCGGAATACTCTTTTTGAGATTAGTCGTACAATTTTTTGCAGGGTACATGTATGAGTCCATATGTGTGTAAATAACGATACAACTTCTTAAAAGAATAATACAAAATTAATTACTTATTTTCCTTTATTCATTTGTACAGCTCTCTGACATCAGTCCGATTATCTCACATTTAGACTATCTCAAAAACAATAATGATCAATCGGTGGTGGAGATTTGCGTTACGCGTGTGCTCTCTTGCATACGTGAAACGAAAACTGCAGAACGTTACTGCGCCGCATTGGTAGATTTGTTGAGAACTTGCTTACTTTGGAATCTCCAGCCGGCTGGATCAGGCAAAGAGGATCCGCCGCATGCGAAAATCGCCGCTGATATTATTTCAAGTATATTTTTGGTAAGTTCTATATGTAGTTGAATAAATACTTCAAAGTTCTATAAGTACGTTGAGGAGAATTGGCTTCAAAGTCCTTTAACTTTCTTGTTAGTCCAATTTATCACATTTCATTAAAATTATTTTTTTTAACTCAGCTGTTAAATACATGAAGGAATTTTTATTAATAACTAATTAAGTGTTTTAAATAGAAAAGAACTAAGCTTTTCTAAGGTATTTAATTTAAATTTTTTTGGTTGTTCGCGGTTTGTGCAGATAAAGCGATTGTCTGACCTAATGGATCCTGTGAGCAGCAATTTGCGTTCAAGAAGCAATGAACTTTGTTGTGAAAAACAGGTAGAGAGGCAGATCTGTATGTGTGTGCAGTGATAGCAAAGCCTTAGACAGCCCTCCAACCACTTCAAGGGTAGTTGAGTCTTATAAATTTAGGCTGAACTATGTCGGTAGACATAATATACTCATGCTAACAAGGATATCGGCAGTCCTCTGACTCTTTAGCTAGCATGGGCTCTGAAGCTGACTTCTTTGGTCACGGGCTCATCTGATACTCTCCTCTGAAGCAATCAAAGTTACGGTTTGCAGACAGGTCGGGTAGATTTAAAGAAAATTAAAAACGGAACACGGGTTCTGTACAATGAACTTAATGCTGAAAATAAAAAATAAAAAAACTGCGTCTGAAAGTAAATAACAACAGCATGAATAAAAAAACTGGCTGAGCTTTTCGGATAATAATTGCAAATTCCAATTGAGTTAGAAATTTTAAAATGAGTTTAAGGAATGGTAATGTTAGGTTAGGTTTTAGCGGTTGTTCACTGTGGTACAGGCTTAGATTCATAACCCATTGTGATGTCGTATGAGGAACTTGCCTTTATCTCTCCTAAAACCAGTATCTACCTTTAAAAAATAAAGGTTCTCGACTGGTTTGTGAGAGTTTTTTTTTGTCGCTTGGCTATCAGTGAAAATGTAGGTATCATATCCGGATATCGCATCGCACTGTACTAGTATCACTTCTTTTATTATTGCCATCAGTTCCGTCTGAAAGACACTGCAGTAGTCGGGAAGTCGAAAACTAAAGGAGATCCCCAGATGTTCGAAACATACACCTTCGTCTGTATATACATGGATGAACTCCCTCTGTCTTATATCGTCCCGTTCCTGCTCTTCCCTTGAAGGTGGAAGGTCGTGAACAATTGTAAGCAGGAGTGCATAGTCCTCCAATCTGGCCAGCTCCGAAATGCCAGCTAGGATTTAACCGTGGCCGTAGCCCGCGTTGCTTAACAATAACGTGAAATTTTTGGCAAACCGATTTACAATTTGTCGTTTAAAGTTAAAAGCTGCTTATGTTGGGTAACCCAAATTTTCCAGAAGAGACTGAAAACTATACTCTCTTTCATAAAAATGGGTTCAATTCAGACTAGGTTTACAAAATGTCTTTTCAATCCAAAAACTTTGATAACTATATCGCTGTTGGCACAAATGTTAGTTTCGTAGTTTAACACCCGGATTGAACAATCTTATATATTTAATGACTTGTTTTAGACGGATGGCAATCCCTTTCAAAAATATGTCTAGGCCAAGGTTCTCTCAAATAGTTTTACCGTTAAGAGTACCGTCATTGCGAGTTTGATAACTTTAAAAGTTTCTTCTACCACGTAAGATCAGAAGGGCTTTACATACTCACACGCCATTGTAAGACTGCAGACAGGCAAGGGAAGCCTCATATTACATAAAGAAACTATCTCAAGAGTGACCTGCTTATCCCAGCGGCTGTGTCCGTTTGGAAAACACTGCAGTGTCTAAAAGTGTCGGAAGCCCAAATTCAAGCTTGAAAGGGAGCACCTCGTAGACGATATTTATTAATGCTTGTAATTGCAAAATTACGAAGTTTTTGATGAAGTTTTCGCCCCAGGACAAGCAATGGTAAACCTCCGTGTGCCATGGGAAAACTCCTCATAAAAACATTTTGCCGTACGGAGCCGGCTTAAAACTGTAGGTCCCTCCATTTGTGGAACAATAGGAGAAGAAGCTCGGCCAAGCAGCTAACAGAAGTGCACGCGTCCATTATTTATTTATTTATTTTAACCTTTATACTAAAGCCTCAGACTTTTTTGTGGTCAGCTAAGATTTAAATTTCTCTATAATATTGTATAACTATAACAACTAATATAACTACTTACAGAACTATGATAAAAAGGAAGTGATGAAAATCTCACTGCCGGTGGCAGTCCAATTTCTGCCAAAAGGCAATCGCGAATTGTCTCGAAATTTGGCGAGTTACCTTTCGTTGGCGGCTATCGATTATGCTTACCTGCTTAGTCCGCATGTGTCATCAATTATGGACTCTATTATGACCGGTAGGGCAAAGCAAATTTTTCAGTTAAAATATAAATTTCTTAATTCCACATTTTTCGTAGGTAATTTTGGCTTATTACGCGTGCTTTCGCAAATTTACGAAGTCTCCCCGGACGAAGTGTCTCCACATGCACCACTACTAGTAGCATTACTGCCACAATGTGACTCACAAGAAAAATTAGCAGTGCTTCAACTTTATTTGCTAATTGCACAAAAGACACCTGCGGTAAGAAAAACCCCTATTACTCACAGCATAGTTCAAAATGTATGCAATAATTCCCTTCAAATGACATTCATTTAGGTACTAGAGAGCTGCGTACCACGCCTATGCGAATTGTTGTTCGACAATGAAACTGCCACAATAACAATGCAGATTTTACTTAAAATCTCGGAACAGCGTCCACTATTAATCGTGGAACATAGCGAGAAAATTAAAGCGGCCAGCAAAGCTAACCCAAATACGATTTCATTGGCTGCACAAATACTCGCCTCGGCCGGACGTACGAATAAGGTGCATGCCCAGAACGCACTTGATTTTGTTTTAGAACACTTGCCACATGCTGACCGCACATCACAGACGAATTTACTGCAAGAAGCTACCAAGCTATGCTCATCGTTTCCCGTACTGTTTACCGATAAGGTGCTCGCTTGCGTTCGCCAGAAGAATGCACTAAGGTAAGCAATGGAATACATACAGTTTTTGTTGTTTGGAACAAGTAAGCTGATTTCATTTGTTTTTAGTCAGCAGAAACTTTCCTCGTCCGACATTAACATGGATGTTAGCAATAAGACTTCCGGTGGCGTAACAATCGTGAACCTGAACAGCCCGACTGATCCACCGCCACCCACGCCCACAGCTGCTGCAGCAGTGGTGGCTACAGTACTCAATACCGTTGCAGGTAATAGTAGTAATAATGCTTCCAATGCCTCAGCCACATCGATACCAATCACTGGCGATCCAGCCTCCAGCACTACTACCGTTTCGCTAGCAACGACCACTGCCACCACTGGGCGCCTGCACAAAAGCAAAAATAAGAGTCGCAGCAGTCCGAGTAGCCCAAAGGATATTAGCCGCAAGGCACTACTCAGCGGCAACTTAAAAATTTGTAAGCAAATTAAATTAATTAAATTTAAAATACGTTTTTGATTAATTAAAATTCTTACATTTAGCTACAGCACAAACAACTGCTGGCAACACTAACACAACTGTCATACACCAGAGTAACAATGCTGCAGCTGTAGCTGGGAGCGCTCCAGTGCCGCCCACTCCGCCACATGCCGGCTACACGCGGCGCGTCAAACTCGGCGATTCGCGCAGCACTGGCCGCCTACATCCGACCGGAAATACACATCGCAGCATGACACGTCTGAATGTTGCAGGCGGTTCGGTGGGTGGCCTTCACAAGAGCATGACGCGACTTAGCTCGTCGCAGCATATAAATCAGAATGGTGGCTCCAGCTCTAACAATGCCAACAATTCGCAATCGAGCGGTAATGTGGTAGTGCAAACGAGCACAGGCGCCAGCACAACAACAGTAGGTGCGGGAGCCCCACCCAAAACACCAACCAGCCCCAGCAGTCCAGGTTATGTAACGCCTGTACCGCCTTTGAGCAATAATGTCATTATTACGGGTCACAACAAATGGGGTATTCCTTCGACACAAGTCACATCGGGTGGCGTCACAGTGACCACATCGCCCACTAAAGTAAGGCCACACTCGCAAGGTCCCACTACGTTGCTCAACTCGAGCACTGCGTTGCTAAAATACAGCACTGATGCACTAAATCAATCCATTGGTGAGTGAAGAAAACTGTGCGTTAAAGTGAGGAAATTCTTAAAATCAAATATAGAGAGATTTTGGAGTGGTTTTCATGAAATTTTCATTTATTTTATTTCAAAAAATTAATACATTTTATTCCTAACTGAATTTGTGGAAATAAACACTCCTTTGAGCGGATGTCTTCCCACGATTAGTATGAAGAAAGACTATTCAATATCGAGCCTATGAGCCTTGTACAAAGACAAGGCTAGCCAAAGTTCCCCAACTCTTGAAAGTAGAAAAGAAAAGATCATTTAATCTGGTAGTTTGTAGTACTAGCTTCCAAGATATGCTAGCAGGTATCTGTTGTCACCTTTATTAATGGAAAAAGGCTTACTACTGACTTTTTACAAGGGTTCCATATGAAGACTGGGGTATTCTGAAGCCGCAATCAACCAATGTTCTCAAAGTCAAACCAAGATTACTGCTGAAGTTAATAGAGCCAGCGGGGGCGTCAATAAATTAATTGAAAAATAGACCTCTCGAATTCGTGGCACCGTACGAACCACACAGTTTATTTAGCTAATTTCGCCCCACAAACCCCTAAACTTGCAGCAAACAAACGTAGGAGCAATTTCAGAAATGGTTTCACTTCGAATATGAAAAATTTAATTAATAGAAAAAATTTTTCTAGTCGTGGGACTATACAAAATTGTCATGGAGAAGTAAGCTGGTAACTGTATGAAGAAAAATCACAAAGAAACTTAGTTTTAAAGGCTTTATATAAGTCCTAATAAATTATTAATAAAATTAACAAAACTAGGAAAAATATATGTATGAATAAAAATATTAGAAATGAAATTTAAACGCTTTCATTTAACCCAGATTTAATGACAGCTCACAAAATTTTTTCCTCTACAGGTTCCATTTCCATACCACAAAATCCAGTATCAGTGCATCACGCATCGCCAGCGTTGCCTCAACAGAATAACGGTAATCAAAAGTCTGTCATGAAGCTGCCCGTGAACGGAAATGTAAGTGACACACGCATTGCACACACCCACAAACTTACATACACACGCCCCTAAACTTACTAACCACTTTGTGCAACATGGCGTATGAGTAATGCATGAAAAGCGTTTGGCTAGATGAAATGTTACTCATACGCAACCGGTAAACGCTTCTAAAATTTCTTCCTTCTCGCAGAGTACACACGAAGTGATCGTCTCCGGCCCAACAACCAACATGACGCCACGTCGAAACAACAACAACACCAGCCGTACACTACTCAACGCAAATAATAGTTGCATTTTGGATCAACGTATGAGCACATTTGAGCCTTATCAGATCATGCGTGACCCGGTGCAGCAATTTTGCGAAAAGCACTTCGGTTCGATTAAATCGTACATGGATGAGGTGTCACAGTCGCTACCACCGCCAACGCGCTGTAGCATTGAAGGTAAGCATATTTTATTTGTAACAATTAAAATTTTGACAATGACTTGTAACAATAACAATTAAGACAAAAGGACGAAGTATAGATAAATATTTGCAATTGTAATTTAAATATCATAGAAATTATTATATTATACAAAGTATTAATATCGCACAGATATGCTTGGAGGAATTAACTTTTTTGTGTAGAAATTTACTTACAATAGAATCTGTTTCTTTATGCCATTTGCCAAGAAGTGATTTTAAAAACTGGTCGTTAGTTTGTAACTACCATTCGGCTGACCCGGGATTCAAAGACAAATACGTTCATGAAACACATAATGAAAGAAACACGTTTTTCCAACAGCGCTTTATTCGTGGCAGACAGTTGCAAGCTTTTGGGTGCGTTTCTGCCATGAAACCCATCTAATACTCGAAGGCAGTGTAAAACAGTAGGTTGCTTCATTGTAAGACCATACCAAGGCTCAATATTCCCTTTATTTATGCAAAACAATTTAATTCATATACAGGGTGGGCCATATAGCGTTTGCTTTTTGCACCACCTATTTTTTTGAGAATGGTAACACAAATGACATGTCAAAGGTGTTCATAATTTACTTAAAGGTTTGACATTTACGAAATGGAACGCTATACGCTTGAACAAAATTGGGAAATATTGAAAACCTATTTCCAAAGTGGTGAGTCTTCTTCTTCTTTTCTGATTTTCACATCGGTGGCTACGTCAATAAGCAAAATTTTCGGATTTGGGGTTCAGAAAATCCACATGCTACTGTAGACAAGCAAATGCATCCATAACGAGTCACTGTTTGGTGCGGTTTTTGGTCTGGCGGATGATTTTTCGAAAATGAGCGAAGATCCGCGGTTACAGTAAATAGCGAGCGTTACCGTGACATGCTCAACGAGTTGTTTCCAAAAATTGAAGAGGATGACATGGACGACATTTGGTTTTAACAGGACTGTGCAACTTGTCACAGTGCCAAAGTTACACTCGAACTTTTGGCTACAGTTTTTGAAAACCGAATAATCAGCCGTAATTCCGATATCAATTGGCCGCCTCGGAGCTGTGATTTAAGCCCGTTGTACTATTTTTTGTGGGCAGCCGTCAAGGACAAATTCTATGCGAACCATCCAGAGACGATTGATGCTTTAAAACACGAAATCGAAGTTGCCATTCATGAAATTGGAGCCCAAACAATAGAAAATGTGCTTAAAAATTTGGTTGATCGAATGGCCTACTGTAAGACCAGTCGTGGCAGTCATTTGAACGATATTATTTTTCATTCATAAATGACAATGTTCAACCTTCAAAATAAAGAAAAAGTTTGAAAAAATATTGATTAGTTTTTTTTTTTATAGCCGATTCAAAAAGCAAATTTTACGTGGCCCTCCCTATAGCTGTCTCAGCTGGTTTCGCAAGAGTGCATCCTGTCAGCTCCATTTTCAGGTCTCATTTTTGGCTCAAAATAACCATCGATAACCATCCACTTAGTAGTCTTTGTTCAAAACTCATTCAAATTGCTTGTACAGTACTTATACATTTAAAATGTGATGTTGAAATACATGTATAATGAGCCGATATTACTGATTTGAGTTACACACCCTCGGCTGCAAGTCTCGTTGATACGCAAGTAAGTGTTCTCTTCTACTGAGCCGGTATCACGATAGTTTCCAGACTCAGCCTAGTTAATTAAGCAGCTTGTAAAATAGTCCTCGCTTTGTACTGCTCTTGCTACTGTAATAGGCACGGAGCCTTATAAAATAGTGCAAAGTTTCTAGCTCAATGTCACAGCGTTGAGTGAATGGGCACCATAACTTTCATGGTAACAAAATGGCTAATAACAGGTATCTCAGAAGAGGCTATTGAGCATCTGAGTTTCATCTAGGGTCATCTAATCCAATTTAAAATGGAAGGACCTACAAACCAGCGTTCTACAATGCCAATAAATTTTCAGCCATCATTACAATGGACAAAAATGTAATATATAAGTATGTTCACCCTTACCAGTGGGCACTGAACTCTCAGTACCCATGGGCCAGGCTACGATTGTAAGATAACACTCTGTGCCGTAGCTGTAACTCCCATACAGCACTCCCTTTGGAAATAAGTTTCTAATAGTTCTCAAAGTTATTCAAGCGTTAACAGCTTACTTCCTTCCACGAAGATGTGGAAGTTAACATTTCAAGTAGGGAAAAGTCATCAATGTAAAAATTGCATATACAGAACAACAACAAGACGCTCACCACAAACAGCTCGGCCAAGCACCTAACAGAGGTGCACGCGCCAATTATTAATTTTTTATTTTTAATCACAAATATTCCAATTATAATATTCTTTAAACGAAGTAAAAGAAAATGTAATTATTATATAGGTTTTTTTTTAATTTTTTTGCAAAATTTTTTGAACATTTGTTAAGGAAAATTAAAAATAGGAAAATAAAAAATAGCGATCGGTAAACATTTTATACCAAAATTAAGAAAAATATTATAGCATTTTTGCTATAGGAATTGAATGGCAATTTTCAAAATAAATATTAAATAAAAAAATTAAAGCCTCATCTATTTGGCCATAGAAGAAATATAGAGGTAGCGTTAAGAAAAAAATGTTATTTTTTTGCCCATTATATATATTATCTGTTGAGCTCCTTCTTCAATTTGTGGTGTAAATTTTGATATTATTTCTCAAATTAGGGAGCCTACAGTTTTACATCGCCTCCGAACGTCAGATGGTTTTTTATACGCAGCTTTTCCATGACAGAAATACACTCGGTACTGTCAGCCAAAAACAAAAACTATTCCATGTAATTAAAAAATGGCTGTACTCCGAGGCACTCGGTATATTTGTGTGTACAATTAACATAGTGATAGTCACGATTAGATGTATTCATGCCTTATATTGAAATTAAAATTGAAATTTGAAAAAGACGAGCCTAAAACACTAAAAAGCCCATTGTAAGCCCATCACAGAAAGGAGAAAAGTAGCAAAAATAGAGATACGGTAGAATAGGGCCAGAAACATTAATAGCTAGTCCTGTGAGAATTTCCCAGATACTTTGGCAAAACTGAAAATATCCCCCAGGCAAAAGGCAGAACACTCACAGGGAAAATGCTCACTACTATTCGCCTCCTCTAAGCAAGACAGACAAATCGGGTCTTCAATAATTCCAATGCTAGTCATACCCTGACCCCATGGATTGTGTCCTGTTATAATACCGAACATCAGCCGAACGTCTTTCCTTCCAAGTTTTAGAAGAAAGTTCAACAGTTCTCCAGCGTTCTAGACCGAACCATCGCTATTTATGTAAATTTCATACATAATCGCTGATACAATTCATGATTACTGTACGACTGATCCAATTATTGGCTCTGGTCCTATAAAGTAGCCGCTGATCCGCAGTTGGCCAATTCGTCGCCAATTTCGTTTCCTTGTACAAGCTTATTCTGTCTTGCTAAAGAATTAAGCCTGTCATAACATTCTTGAATAATCCTTGAGGTTTGACTTGCATTCTATAGGCTCTTCAGTGCAGCTTGACTGTCACTAAAGACTCCAATCTGTTTCCCGTCCATCTGCTCTCAATTATCCATTTTGCTACTTTCCTAATGGCAAAAATTTCCGTTTGGAAAATAGTTGCCATTCCTCCCATGACGTAATGATACTTACTACTTATTATATTACTCCCTTATATTTATGTTATTCATATAATGAACTACAATAAGTTTTACCATTTTATTCCAAGCATGCATTAATTAATTTAAATCTCCTAATTCATACTTTTTTCTTAATTTTTCTTGTTTTATTATTTCTTATTTATTATTTTATTTATTCATTTCTTAATGTTTGATCTAATTTTCGCCTCTTTCGTAATATTTTTGCTGTATACAAACTGTCACTGCTGTAATGTCTGTCTTTCATCTTTTTATGTCTGTGTATGTATCCTCGACTCTTTTCTGTCTACCATGAACAACAACTGCTATCGCTGTTTATTTCCTCTTTCTCCTACGTCTGGTATTTACGTC
The DNA here is from genome assembly GCA_037575425.1 of Anastrepha fraterculus. Lineage (NCBI taxonomy): Eukaryota > Metazoa > Arthropoda > Insecta > Diptera > Tephritidae > Anastrepha > Anastrepha fraterculus. Next base: position 2,886 of record JAYXIM010010681.1, on the reverse strand, counting down.
AAAAAGTTTCGAATGAATTTGCAGAGCGTCGCACCAAAAAGGTAGCCAAACTGCATTTTGCTTGCCAGATACGTGGCCCACATTGTATGTACTCGAAGACCTGCTTTACGATGCGCACGCGCAACCCTAAAACCTGGATACATTTAATGTTTTTGGATTTTCAAGTGCGCCATTATGTAAGTGGAGAAAAAATGTTAAAAAAATAAAATTTTCATAGTAATTTAAAAACTTTTTTAATTGACGTTCTAGGTAAAAGAAAAATCCGTATTAAGCACACGGGAACCTGGTATTAGTAATTTAAAAAATATTTGGCAAATACTCAAGTGCGAGAATCGCAGCTTCACTGAATTGGTTACCTGCCAATTTCCGAATGCAAAGGTTGGTAATACTGCACATTTCATACATTAATACAAATAGAAAAATGTATGTATATTAAGAGGTCAAGTAAAAGCTTCTGAGTATTTTTCCATTTTATTTCGAGGATGAAACTAATGTAGTGAATATTATCAGATTTATAACAAATATGCACCGTTTTGCCCAATAATGTTTGCCATTGGTAATATTGTTAAAAAAAAGCATCACTACCTCGTTTCCACTAGTCTCAATTGAGTCCAGTTTAGTGTCAAAAAGAAAAATTAAAAAATGTGTGAAAATATGTAAACCTCTTGTTTTCAAGGGTGAACTATACAGCGCATGCTCTCGAATCTTCCGGCGCGTCGTTAAAGAGCAAAAGTCTGCTCAATCTGTAAATGGCACTTCTGATCGATCGCCTGCTTCAATTTGGCTCAGTAGTTGCCAACAGAAATCCGAATTGTTCATCTGGTATCTTGGAAGCAATTTATAGTGAATATTATCTTTCCAGTTCCACAACACACACAGCAAAACCTTCTGCGCCGTTAACATGGGCTTGCCGATCGTTTGGACCGACGCACCGCAATTTGATCACGATTTCTTCAGTTGATATTTTCGTGTGTGACGCATTTTGCATTGCCAATTATCATCCGCTTAAAAAACAGATCGGTTTTGTTACGTTTCAGCAAAGACCACAGGCGTCAATTTGGCCGGCTACTCTAACTTTTCACCCGGCCGCAGTGGTGCTAAAGAATGCATCGAATCTTCTTTTATTTTGCCTTAATTTTTTAACACAAACTTGTCAATGAATTTTTTTAAGCTACCAATTAATCGCTTCAGATATGGCTCATTAAAGACATCTAACGAAAAATAATCAGACTTTTTTGCATTACCACGTATGTATGTATCTGGTGTTTTTAAGAGCTTGAGAACGCAAAATGATAAGACAAAACAGAATTATTGTTGGCATGAATTTTGTTTCTTTATTTCAATTTGGTAGATGATTTCGTGGCATTTATTTTTTGAATATGACATCCGGCATATATCCGCCGCAGCTACGGGTTACATGGTGATGTACATGTGACTCGTTAATGGCTTGGGGATTGTCGTCGCTGCTTGTACGGAAATCTTGCATATTGAATTTTATTTTTTAATTTTCCGATTACGCAGTTTTGTAGCCAATTCGGTTTTATTGTTATTTACAATTTATGAATTTTTTCGCATGACTAAATTTTGAGAATAATTTTTTTCCATTTTTCAATTTCGCCATTTAACCAGAAATGGGCTCTATGAACTTCACGAACAAGTTTATTTTTGTTTTTTAAAGTAAATTTCCACAATTTAAAAGCGTTAAACGATTCATGTTGACTTTCGAAATCTTACTGAACAGAAATGTCAACACAGTTCTTATTCCTAGCTGTCAAAATTATCGATACGAGAGTGCTCATGCAGCTAAAAAAAACACCCGATACTTATTCAAATATACTTATAATGTTACCGCACATCTCACAATTATTTTTTATTAATATGTTTGCTATATTTTCAATGTTCATCTTTTTCGTCAGTTTATGATTAAATCAGAGTCCCAAATTAAAAGAAAATCGAAAAAAGTCCTCAAAAAAGATTAATTTTTTTTTTAATTTTTCGTTTATTCAGTTTGGTAGCCAATTAGGTTCAACGTAATATGGAGAGTGGCTACTTCTTTACAATTTGAAAAATTATTCGCACTTAAGTCGATAAATAAATTTTTAGAATATATTTTCTCAGATTTTTTTTAATCTTTTTTGTAAAGTTTGTGTCTTTGAAAAAAGTAACCATTAAAAATATTGCAAAACCCAGCGTTACTCAGTGTATGTAGAATTTACATTTCATTTTTTTTCAAGGATCGTGAAATTCTCGTCAACGAATTGCGTCACTCTGGCTTCTTAGACGTTTTTGAAGTATCCAAAACGGACACAACCAATCCAAATTGCAATGAGTTGGAATACCAGTGGGGCTGTTTGCTATGTAATCACCCCGATAAAGCAGTTGGCTTTCTCAATGGCAGCAATCAGCCGATGATTGAAGGTCAGCTGAAAGAGAAAAAAGGAAAATGGCGCCTGTTTCGACGTTGGCGCACAAGATATTTTACGCTCTCTGGCGCACATTTATCCTGTAAAGGATCGGTAAGCTAAAGTGTACACACAAATTCAAATCTATGCTAATTTTCAAAACCTTTCATGGCTTTTCTCAAACCTTACACACACACACACAGAGTGGTGGCGAAAGCATTGACGTGAATCAAATACGATCCGTTAAGGTATCGCGTGGTGCACGTAACATACCTAAAGCATTCGAGATCTTCACCGCCGATCAGACATTAATACTCAAACCCAAGGATGGAAAAAATGCCGAGGAATGGGTGCAATGCCTAAGCATTGTGGTGGCGCATTCGCAAGCCCGTGATAACCCCACTGCGAAAACAAACAGTCTGCCTGCACGCGGCATAGGCAGCAGCAAGCCATCGTTCTAGACAAAAAAAAAAAACAAAAAACA
>JAYXIM010010678.1:0-93000 GCA_037575425.1 Anastrepha fraterculus | reverse complement strand
TTTAAGTGGATCGGAGCAGAACTCTCAAAGTTATAGCCTTTGTAGGCACTCTACCTCGAATGCGGAGCATCGATAATTTCTCAGAGTCATTTTTTCAAACGCGTTTTTCCCGAAACGACTTCTTAAAAGTCGGTGCCAATCACAACTCCGAAACTATTCAACCGATTCTTTTCAAATTTGGCACACGTTTTCTAAATCAAAAATACCTCCCCCCTACACTGTTTTTTTTTTTATTTTTTTTTTTAAGGTTGTTTTTCACTTACAAATATGGCGAAATTTTTCGCCAAAAATGCTCGTTTTACGTTTTTTTGCCACCAAAACTACAAAAATGGAAAAAAAAAATTTTATTAATGTAGGGGGGAGCATTACGTCATACTTTAACTGAAAAATTCGACTTTTTTAGTTTCAGATGATTCTACGACGAATGCCGATTGGCACCGCAGAGCACCTCTCGAAAAACATATCTCCAAAAAAACTCTGTCATGGGCTTATTTGTCAATATTTTATTATTAATATTTTTTAAACACTTATTGAAAAGATGTACAATAACATGTAGCTGATTTTATTAAAGTATCTTAAGCCATATTTCTGTAAAAAATTCACAAAAAAAGTGTTTTTTTTTTAGCGCTAAACCCTACCTCCCCCTTAAGTTACTGTAAACAACACAAATAGCGCTGGTATTTCAAAAAGTTCTGAGTACGTAAAAGCCAAAAAAATGTCAAACTTTGCGATACAGCTGTCAGTTGCCAGATTGCAACACCAGGGTTGCCAAATCCCGAAATATAAAAGGCACCCCTCGTACCAGTGTCATTGTAACGAGTACTTATGCGATAAAAAAAAACTTTATTTCCTTTAAAGTGCTGGAGCTCACGAACAATCGCTGCGCGCTGGTTGTGATTTTTCAGCCAAATGTAATGCAATCACACTATTACGCTTGAAATCCATTACTGATTTTATTTTTTCGCGCTTACTCTCGGCAAAAGATATCCGCGGGCTTGTAAACAATACTCTGTACTGCCATTTAGCCAACTAAAAGCCCATGCATCAGCTGCGCGAGCGGTCTGAAATTAGTTACACTTCGAGTGCCGGACCCTGTAGGATGTATACAGGTATGCTTAATGGGCAAGTGATATAATTAAATCGCAGATATGTACATTCATACATGAATTTGCAACAAAGTTAAGTAGATAAATACATTTGAACTGGTACGAATGATGGCACATCAATATTTTAACCAGTTTAACTATTTTTCTTCTTTTTTTCTGAATGTTCACTAATTTTTTATAAAAGTACACAGCTCATTGTCTAGCAAAATAACAAAAACAAATTTACTTATCAATATTTATACACCAACTTGAAAAATTCCGTATATAACAATTGCATAACATTTTTGTTTATATGCAGAAAATGCACAACACCATCAGGAAAAAAAAACAACGGAATTTCGTAGCAACTTCAAACTTGCATTTTAGTGTATTTTTCTAGAAATTCTAATTTAAAGCCATAGATTTGAGATGAAAAGTTTTTGGAATTTTTCTTTATTTTTTTAATAATTTTTTGGATAAAATTTCAAGACTGGTTTTTGTTAGGCAATGAGCTATAAATTTCTACAAAAAATAATTAAAATTAAAAAACTGGTCAAACTGTTGAAGTGCTATCGTTTTGTCGCGGGGTGTATGTTTTTAGCTAATAAATGTTTATATTTGTTCGATAATTTCTTAGCCTAAGTGCGACACACCCACGGACCATTGAATAAATTGAATACATACACACCCATATACGTTCATACTACATTACATACATTACTTATGGTATTCTGTATAATCTTAATAATAGCAATTACTATCAAATATTCTAGAAGGCCGTTTTTGTTCAATAAGTATGACGACGGCTGAATAAATAAATAAATAAGGCACAGCATGAAAAAGCTAATAAGTAAATCCTATTAGGGGATATAACATTTTTGTTTTCTTTTATTTAATAAATAACATAATTCTGGTACCTATCAGTAAAGTAAATAAATAACGCTTTATATTTGGGGTGTTCACAGTTCGTTTCGATTTGTGTCTGAAAATGTAGACATCTACAGGCGCTAGAACTTTCAAGGACGCGACCACTATCCGAGGCTAATAAACCATGCATGTAAACTTTTATTATTTGGAATTAAAACATATAATTGGGGCAATAGGACTGAATCCACAACAATGCGCATTGTATGTCGAGCTAGAAGACGTATTGGGTTATAGAGTTTGCAACGGTTGAAGATATCATCGACACGGAGAACAACAGTGCAATGGACATGTACTAGTCGCCATTTGATGCAATTACTGATGACGCCTTATTGAAGTTGGGCCGGAAGAATTTCCCTAAACCGGTAATGAGGAAGTAGAAAATGAAGCACAATATCATCAGCCTTCATTCCAGTGCAAGCGAATGCCGAGCCTCTAAACACTTCTGTAAAAAGTGTGCGAAAAGGCATATATTTCACAATGGGGCAGCTATCTCAAGCACTTTATAAATTCCAGTGTATTAGAGATAAGGAAACATCGGAATGACATATGTAGATTTAGACCTGAAGTAGGAGGAACTGACTTTTAAAGCTAAAGAAGTGAAACTGAAGGCAGAACAATTTAACTTTGAAGAAGAAAAATTTAAAAATGACGTGCGACTCAAATTCATTTAATTTAAATCACTACAAAACAAGGTGGATTTATAAATAAATTCACCTTGACTACAAAACTTAAAAAAAATCAACAAAGTCTCATGCCAAACCTTCACATTTTCAATTAGAAGTTCTAGAAAAAGTTTTGGTATACAGTTTATAGTCTATTAAATATCATAAAGTGCTACCAAGGTGGATTTATTAAGGTGACAGCATTCACCCAGCTGAATTTTTCACCGTAGGTATGGCTTACGTCAAAATGATATGCTTTGTTTGTATGTATTGGTATGTTTACATTCGTATGTTTACATTTGCTTGCTGATTTTGACGTGATGGTTGGACCAAACGCAACAACAAATACATGTAGGGTTTTACTTATATGTGTTTGCTGTCACCTGTAATAAATTCGCCTTGAGTGCTACTGTGAATTTTCCGAAAAATCCCATTGAGTTTTGACAAACTTTTTACTGATGGCGTTGTTTTGCACGTTTGATTGTTAAAGCCAAGTATTCTAAAGAAGAAAACAAAAAATTAATTCGCCTTGTGTCATTCTGTGCTGACAGCCACATGGTTACGGCGGCAGAAAAAAGCATATCAGCTGATTTCCCGATACCACCTTTAAAAGTTTCGCCTTGTTTCTAACTCTCACTTCAACTAAAATTTAATGAGTTATAAACCTGCATACCAATAAGTTTTCTATAAATTTATTGATTTTTTTTAATTTTTTTTATAAATTTTGAAATGAATGGTGATCAATTTAGAGGCATTGTTATTATTATTTTTGTGTAGAACCATTCACATTTCTTTTTCAAAGATAATCCCTTTCCCGTTAATAGCAATTCTGAATGACTCGCTGGTGAACTTCGGTCGGTATCTCGTGAATAACTTTAGTAATGTTGGCTTCCAAAGTCTTTACATACCCCCACAAATAAAAGTCCAAAGGTGAGATATCACACGATCTTGGTGGTCCGAGCCGAGAGATAAATTGCTCACCGAAACGATGACGCAGTAAATCCATTGTTTCACTCCTCTCAATGATTGTAATGGCTGTTCTTGAATGACTTCTGGTTGCTCTTCAGCTCAAATACGCCAATTTCGCAATAAATTTCGCAATTTGAAAGCAATATTACTTGACGTCGGCCTCTACATTTTGAGACATTTTTAGCATCAAACTGTGAACACTCCTTTCTACACAGCAGTCGTCGTGAAATCGGCGCAAAACTTTAGTGGTATTGCCAGACATTTCTTCATAGCATCAAGTCGGTAATTTAGTTTATAATTCTTATTCTGCTTTGAAGCTCTTTAAAAATTGTCATTGCAATGCTAATGTGCCGATTACAAGTGAAAAAAAGAACTGTTAAATGGATTGTGCTTCCGAAATGCACTACATCTATTAAAGAATAATTCAAGTAAGTATTGCTTTCATACTAAACGGTGCACCTTTGAATGAGCGTTATGAAAATGAGGATGTCTATATTTTGGGACGCAATTTCGAATGAACTGTGAACACCCTAGTTGTATTTTAAAGCGCATTTTCATAATAACTAAAATTTATTTGAAATAATTAGAAAATAGACAGGAAAAAAATATTTTCTTATCACATAGAGTAGATAAGTGATTAGCTGAAGAAGAGTGACTAATAGAAGAGGCGTATATTTTATTTTTATAACATTTGTCGTAAAATTTACTGCAGATATCCTACAAAATGTGGGTTCCCAATTAGACAGGGCTTTTGAAATAGGGCCTCTGCACTGCCCAGAATAACCAGTGAATTTACCCACTTGTATGGACATAAGTTGTTTGCTAAGTTATTGTCTTATTACCGGAAATTTGTATTAAAATTTCTATCAACATTTTTGATTGTCAACGACTATTTTGTACACTCATATGCGTCACAGCGATTAATTAGGGTATGCGAGTATGTACTTATAATAGATAACGTATTTACTCGTATATATTTCATTCAAGTATGATTATATCTACATACATACATACATGCATAGTTATGCTCGCTTGGACTAACATAAATAATATTTACTATTTGAAATTTAAACTAAACCTTGAACCCATTCGATAAGGTACCCATAAAATTAACAATATTTCAAAGGTTACTCAATAAAATTTATTGAATGCATACTTGCCGATATCAGATAGTGTTGAGAGAAGTTTGCAGAAGAAGAAACATTGCTTGAAAATAAGAAAGTAATCAAGAAATATTTCTAAGGCCAAAAGTCCCCAAACTGCTAAATCAAGTATCGCCAAAGCTCATAGAACTCTCCTTCTCTCTTCACACACTTCTTGATATTTCACTGGAACACGAATGGGGAAAGACAGTTTTGGAACTCCTTACAATGGGGTTCTCACCACAGAGCAGATGTATCTGAAATCCCATCGAGACAGCTAGCACGTCTACTATTGTGGCTAATGGAAGCATGGAAATAATTATATCTGAAGAACTCCATGCTAGTGGCACTGATGTTAGGCTCTGTCAAACGGAAGAAAAAATCACATCCAGAGCGATGCAACAAGCCAAAAATTAATGTTAACAGTTTCTTCTTGCCGATAGCCGCTTAAGTGATTTTGGTCGAGTTTAACAAAGCGCGCGAGTCGTTTATTTCTCGAGCTAACCGGCGCCAGTTAGACACACCCAGTGAAGCCAACTCCTTCTCCACCTAATCTTTCCTGCGCAGAGAAGGTCTTGCTCTTTCTCTGCTACCACCTGCTGACACCACATCGAATGCTTTCAGAACCGGAGCATTTGTACACATTCAGACGATATGACCCAGCCAACGTAGCCACTGGATTTTTATTCGCTTCGTTGTATCTATGCCATGTTAAAGCTCAAACTGGTCATTGTTCCATCGCCTGCGATATTTGTCGTCACCAACGTGAAAAGGTCCAAAAATCTTCCGCAGAATCTTTCTCTCAAACACTCCAAGGAACACGTCATAGGATATTGTCGTCATCCAAACCTCTGCATCATACAACAGGACGGGCATGAGGAGAGACTCATAAAGTGTTAGTTTTGTTAGGCGAGAGAGGACTGCACTAACTTTAGTGTTAAAAAGTTAAAGTTTATTAATTGAAACAGAAAACAAGTGCTGGGGGAATGAGGACACTTTAAGCAGTTGATAATTTTAGGATAGTAAAGATGGAAAATTGCATATTTGGGTCCCTTAGCCACCGTGGGAGCGTGCGAGATATGTCATTCTGGTGTAAAGATTTTCGTCTACTTTTTCAAACATATAAAGCTGTATGTCAGGAATGGTACAGTCAATATTGGTTTAGTTCCATAAAAAAGGGGTCATACAACGTAATCATAAAGTCCGGTATATATGTAGGTCCATTACTGGTGAACAGTATGACCCATGATACCGTTCGGATGAAACTATATGTACTGACTCCATACCAGTCAACATTGGGCAATACGACTTGCTTCGTTTTTAAAGATTTTGACCCGATTACACCTCTGATGCATTCATTGTCATTTTTCCCCTGAAAATGAGCAATTAATATGCAATCTGTGGTGTGGGCCAAAGCCATTTCTTTTTATTCCCAATATCCAAAACAAGTAACCAAGTGATTGATTCAGTCCGGACCGAACTTTATATAGCTGCATACATTTTGGTAATATTTATTTTGAAATGACTGTTCTTTTTTGCAATCAAAAAAGCTCACAGTCAATTAAGAATTAAATTGATCCTAATATTTAAGTATTAAAAAGCTTGGTTTCGTTCGAGTTTAGGTCATTTTTACTTCTTTAAAAAATAACCTTCTTTAAAATATTTAAAATATAGCCGGTGTGGTTAGTGGTCGATTTCGTGAACTTTCAATAGAAACCTGGCTTGGGCCAAGCTTGCGCGCCAGTCTTCATTGTAGTACCAAACTTCATGAAATGCGCACGATTTCTCTCATCATTCTGCATTCAGCATTTTGGTATATACATTCTGCCAAAAAAGTACCGGGAATCATTCAGTTAAACGCAAAATAATTGTTTAATCATCAAAATTTATTTTGTCGCCTTCAAAGCAGGCTCCATTCGAAGCAATACACATAAGCCACGCGTTTGAAGAGATCTTCTTCAGCTCCTGCAGCGAATTCTCCTTAATAGCGTCTATCAACTGAAAGCGGCGCCCGCGGAGTGGCAATTTAAGTTTTGGGAAAAGGAAAAAGCCACAGAGGGCTAAATCCGTTGCATACGGCGATTGTTCGATGATATTTGTCGAGTTTTTGTGTGCACAATATGAGCCTTGTGAGACGGTGCGTTATAATGGTGCAAGATCCATGAGTTTTCTCTCCACAATATTGGGCCGTTTCCTGCGCACATTCTCTCTCAAAAGTCGCATAACTTCCAACTAATATTCTTTATTTACCGTAGAACCATTTGGAATGAATTCCGAGTGCACAACAACATGATAGTCAAAGAAAACTAGTAGCAGGACTTTCACTTTTGACCGACTTTGACGTGGGTTTTTAGGCTTCATGTGGATAGCGCCATTCAGCCGCCAGTTGGCTGTTTTGCATGTCAAACTTATACACCCACGTCTCATCACCTGTTACGACGCGCTGGATAAACATTGTGTCCGAATTCACTTGCTCAAGCATGGCTTCAGCCACCTTCTTCACGAATCGAATGCACAAATAAACCGAATTTAAGGCAAATTCTTTGTTCGATATTTTTATCCATAGTGAAAATCGTCACCTGCGGTTGACTGATATAATTAAATGCCAAAAACAAGCTAATGGACAGATCACGCTCAAACTCTGCGAGGACTATAGAGGACAGTTGTACCAACATTCTAGCAAAAAAAATGTTGACATATGTGTAACGCGCGCTTTTTAAATGAACAATTCTCGATATTTTTTAACAGAATATATGTCTATGTTTAGATCTATCTCGATTAATTTAGGCAGTTACATACAACCGTTATGTGATCATAATAAAAAATAACCTTATGCATAAATGCTCGTGGATATAATAAATAGCGAGCTCAACGTTCAAAAAACTCTTTTTCAGTTAGTACTAACCTTAAAAAACCAGCTGTCAATATTTCATGATATTCTATCTATTCAAGAAAAAAAATCATATTTCAATTTTACACTGCTTCTTATTGGGAAAAAATACCGTTCAAGCAAAGCAATACCTTGAAAAGTGTTACGGGGACTCTGCTTCATCAGGAACAATAATAAAACGATGGTTTGCTGACTCCGAACGTGGTCGTAAAGACACCGATGATGCACAACGCAGCGAACGTCCGAATGAGGCGGTAACACCAAAAGACAAAAAAAATCCACAAAATCGTTTTGAATGATCGAAAAGTGAAGTTGCCTGAGTTAGCTGACATTGTAAAGATGTCAAAAGAAAATATTGACTTTACATTGCATGAGCATTTGACTATGAGAAACCTTTGTTCAAAGTGGGTGCCACATTTGCTCACTGCTGACCAAAAACAAGACGATTCTGAGCAGTGTTTGGATATGTTTAAACGTAATAAGCCGGAATTTTTGCGTCGATATGCGACGTTGGATGAAACATGGAACCATCGCATCACTCCGGAATCAAAACAATCGCCATCTGAGGGACAGCAATTGGTGAACCTCGTGTCCAAAGCGCCCGAAAGCACAACAGTCGGCTGGAAAGGTTATGGCCTCGATATTTTGGGATGTGCGTCGTGTAATATTCATAGACTATCTTGAGAAGAGAAATACCATCAACAGTGAATATCAAATAGCGTTATTAGAGCGTTTGAAGACCGAAATTGCGAAGAAGTGTCCGCATATGGCAAAGGAAGAAATTGTTTCATCAAGGCAACGCCCTGTGATTTTAATCAAAACAATGGCAAAACTACATGAATTGAACTTTGAATTGCTTCCACATCCACCGCATTCGCTCGATTTGGCTCCCAGCAACTACTGGCTCTTCGCTCGGGTTTTTTATCTCCAACTCATTAATTCATCCAAACGAGTATGTATCAGCATTAGTACCCAGTTCCCAACATAATAAAAATATAAGTTTAGATTTCTTACGCGCATTTCATTTCTTACCCCATCCCGCGAGTAACACCATGAAAGTCGTACCTAGTATGAACCCAGCAGCTGGTATGCATACTAACAATCTATATGTTGCATCGGTCATATCACTACCCGGCCTCTTTGGCACCCAACCCCTGCTCCGTTCTACGGCACGTTTCCACTTTGCGTAACGTTGTTTACGATCATCATCGGTATTGATTGGCAGAAATAAATCACTTTGTGAAGTATCTTCATAAAATTTGTTTGGGTCTAATCGGAACAAATCAATACTCTCCGCCTGTGCTGCACATAGAGCTGCCCCCAAAGATATTGTGTCCGTTTGTATGCGATACAGCGCCAAACCCGACGTATCGGCCTGCAATTGCATTAACTTATCGTTCCCGGACAATTCACCATCCACATAGACTTTGTTTATTTGGTAGCCGCTCGCATCGTTTATACATTCGACGATGTCACGGGTCTGAAAGCAAATCGCCTCGAGTGCGGCGCGTAAGATGTGTTTCTTAGTTGTATACTGCGTCAGACCAATGATCAGGCCGCGAGCGCTCTTATCCCAGTATGGTGCGTAAAGTCCAGTCAAAGCAGGCACAAAGTAAACATCACCTGTTGTGGGCACAGCGTCAGCATGCTCGTGCACCTCATTTTCATTTCGCACCAGACGTAAACGCGTCCTTAGCCAAGTCAAGCACGCTCCTCCCACAGGCACCGCACCTTCTAATGCATAAATAGCTTTTTTTCTCGGCCCTAATTTGTATGCAACTGTGGTAATCAGACCACGATCTGTTATGACACAGCGTTCTCCTGTATTGCAAATCAAAAACAGGCCATTTTGGTAACTATTTTTTGCCTGACCTGGCTTCACGCAATACTGCCCAAGCAACGCCGCCTGATGATTGCCGATGATACCGGTTATAAGTTTTCCAATCAAGTGACCGCAACGCTCATTTTTGATTCTGCCGTATATTTCAGACGAACTGCGTATCTCGGGCAGCATATTTCGATCCACACTGAATGTGCGAAGCAACAAGGGATCCCATTGTAAAGTGTTAATGTTCATAAGGAATGTGCGAGAAGCATTCGTCACATCGGTCACATGCAGCTCACCTGTAAGATTAATAATTGAGTTTACATGCAATATGTATGTGTATAAAGGATGTTCGAAATGTGGAAATAGGCCTCCTCACCGTTCGTTAGATTCCAAACTATCCAACTGTCTACAGTGCCAAATTTGCAATGACCTTCCAAGCATGCGGTGCGCACTTTTGGCACATAATTCTTCAACCATCGTATTTTGAGAGCCGAAAAGTAAGGTGACAATGGTAAGCCCGATGTGAACTTAAAATGATTGATATTCTGATCATCTGTCTCTGCAACAATGCGATCCACAATTTGATCTGTACGTATATCCTTCCACATAATTGCATTATAAAGAGGTTTTCCCGAGCGCGAATCCCACAAAATCGTGGTCTCGCGCTGATTAGTGATTCCAATGGCTACAATTCCCTCAACCGCAAGACCTTTCTTCGGCAATACTTTACCTAATTCATCCCAACACCTGTAAACTGCTTCAATAATCTCCATTGGATCTTGTTCAAACCAACCAGGCTGTGGTATTGAGACGCCAATATTCTGTTCCGTCCTGACAACTTCACTAAAATCTGGAGGCTGATGTATGCTGAAGTAAACATTGTCTGTTTCACACCTGATAACACCAATCAATTTTTGATCATTAACCATATGTGCGTACATATTTATTTATATAGTTTATGTAGCTAAAGAGCGATCATAAAATTTTTAAATAAATATAATATAGAAAAATCAATTAATGATTTTTTTTATGTATCAAAGATGCTTCAAAATGACATGACCACAAATCAAAGCACATTAAGCAGGTAGCAGCAGTAGAGCAAAAATAACAAAAGCTACGTGTTTTGTTTTTGCTTTTGGTTCTCAGCATTTCAAAGTCTATAAACAAAGATTGATTGATTTGTGACTGGAGTAACTTCAAGAAAATTTGACAATTTAGAGAACAAATAAATTGAAAAAAAATCGTTATTGCAACCCTACGCCGTTGCTGTTTATTGTGGCTTGGTGCAAATTAACACTTTTGAATACCCAATACTTGATAATACAATATACATATAGCATTGGCCGTTTATAAGCTAAGTTCGCTCTTTAAATGCCCATGTAAGGTGGGCATGAATCCTCAAGATTCAGTTTTATTCCCTCGTGGAATTCCATTACATTTGAGTATTTGAGAAGCGAATGGAAAAATAGTCGATGATCGGCGGGCACCTCTTTTTCTTAATTGGCGCAATAACCGCTTACGCGATTTTGGCCGAGTTTAACAAAGTGCGCCAGTCGTTTCCTTCTCATGCTAACCGTCCCCAGTTAAACACACCAAGTGAAACCAAGTCCTTCTCCACCTAATCTTTCCAGCACAAAGGAGGCATCCCTCTTCCTCTGCTACCATCAGCTAGTACCGCATCGAATACTTAGAGTTGAAGCGTTTGTATCCATTCTGACGACATGAAAATTATCCAATATGTAGAAGTCCACGCAAGTGGACACAACTTCTGGGCTTAGCCCAAGTATCCTCTGGGTAGCTTCCGAACACCCGTTCGGGAGCGAACTAATGTGAGAAGGCGAAACAACCCAGGATAGCTGGTTGTGCGCTGGGTTTGGAACCCTCAACGTAAAAATCCAACCCATGAAAACACAAACGAAGTCTCGGCGAAGCACCTATTTACACATTCCGACTTGCGTAAAACTAGCTGGCCTAGGGTACCAGCTTATTGGAGCATCGCATTGTATGAGCACTCAAACCCTCAAATCAAAGGAACCTGACTGCTTTATATATTCACAGATGCGGAAATCTGTAGAAGTCTTGTTGTTGGCTGAGACTACGCATGACAGTGATATTCCCTCTCCCATAACGCAGACATAACCCTATCTTCTTATAAACTCAGAACTCCGGAACCCTTCGCTTACATCTGGTAGTGACAGCTCTTAACTCTTCCTTTATATGGATTATTTCAGATCACTCTTTAACAGGGATGTATACCGTTAGAAAAGCCCGAATCAAACGACATTATTCTCACGAATCATTTCTACCGCAGCTGCCTCCAGGACGGGGATATTGTGAACAAGACAATCGGTTCTACGTTACAGGAAGGACAGGGTTTACATCCGCCCAGGGACTATCATTTCAACAGTAACCTCCAAAAATTTGTGCGGAAATATTTTAACAACTAAGAAATTGAAGCTACTGGCAATACCCGGTAAAAACGTGACTTTTCACTTCACTAACATAGACATTGGGCACCCTAAACTCAGATGCGAGAACGACTATTTTAGATTAATTTAGAGCTCTTGATTTTGTTCGCACATTTTCCAACAGCGCGGGCAAACGAACACCGAGAACCCGCTACAGCTCGAGTATATCGACCTTTTTCGAATAATTTGAGTAATATCATACTTTTAATTAATTTTACGATTTTTTCAACACTTTTTCTTAAGTTTTACAAATTATTTCTACACAATAATGCTGACAAATAAAATTGGTAATTCTTGTTTAGCTGCTCAAATTGTTTAAAAGCTCGTGAATTTCGAACAAACATTTAAGCTGTTGACCAATGAGCGAGTTTCGAGCGAACGAGCAGCTCCAACTGCTCAATACCTGGGTATCTGGAGCTGAACTGTAAATAAAAGTTATTTTATAAAAAAGTGACACTCGGGTGAAATTATGCTGCGCGTCTTTTAAGCGGTTGTGATTCCAATTCGATAGTGAATTTGGCATTGGATCGGTATTGTCGAAAGTCAGAATTGCAGATTTATGATCATTGATCACCAAAAGAAAATTAACATTGATCACCTTTTACAACATGCATAGTTCAGTTTGATGGTGAACTTACCTTTGAAATTACTTTTCGCTAATGAATTTCAGAAAAAATTGTTCGAATCGAAACCAAATGTAATAACTGACGAAAATTGAGTTAAAATTTGTGAAAATTCAATGAAAATGCTGATAAATCGGGGCGTACACCTACTATCAATAGCAACTGAATCAGCTGCAAAAAAGTAACAAAAAAATTATTGAAAGCAGTTAATCCGTTCTCGACACATCACCAAAAAAGTCGTTCCATACACAATATTTGAGAAAATCAATTTTCTCAATTCACTTTTTTCCGTGAATTTCTCCATTGTTTTAGTAGTAATTTTGCAGGGCAGAGACAAATTCTACAAGTCATAAAAATCGGTCCAACCGTTCTTGAGTTTTAAATAACCCATAAAATAAAACGTTATAAGTAAGATAATTTCAATTTTTTGAAACATTTCGAAGCGATAGTCCACACGAATGCACAATAAAATAAACTCCAATAAGTGATTATACATACAAGGTGGCTTAAAGGGGGATTAAAGTGGTATATCTAATCTACATATATATCTATAGGGTGAGGAAGATTTATCATTTTTGCAAGTTAGCGTCGTACAAACAAACATACAAACAGACAAGCAATGGAGCGCCCTAAGGTCAAAAGAAAGATTTTCGTCACTCAAAATCGTTTTTTAGTAAAAAAGTTATTTTAAATTCGAAAACTGGATAATTAGTTTGGCGCCACCTTACACATGTATATATGTACTTACATATAAATAGACTTATTTTTTCAATCAAAAATTAAAAACAAAACCACATTCGTTTTATCGTTCTTCATCTTACAGAATTTCCTTTATTCTTGCAAATTCTAAGTAAAATAACAATAACTTAATAAATATTTTGCAATAATTATATAAAAATGTATATAATATTTACAATTTAAATAATGGTCTAAAAGACTATAGCACTTTTGGCAAATGTTGTCATCTGGCAAAAATTTAAATTCACAGGGCAATTTGTCATTTAAACAATTTATCACAACCAAAACTTTATAAGTACTTAAGGATAGATTTTAGCATAATTAAATGTTTTTATTCAACAAAATAAGAGAGCTAATTTCAGACCTAGCCTATCTTAATATACCCAAGCACACTTTAGTAAAATTTAATTTGGGCTGGGTATTCATTTTTGGAATCAAACAAACTCGTAGAAACTGAAAGATATACAAAATGGCGCAAAATTAATCACCCTACCGGAAGATTTAAACTTTTTGCAACTAGACACCGGCAGTATACAAACAGACAAGTAATAGAGTACGTAGAGCTCAAAATAAAGATTTCCATCACTCGAAATAATTGTTTTTATTTAGTAAAAAAGTCATTGAAAAGCAAAATTAGATAATTAATTTTGCGCCACCTATCATAGTTTGTAACATCAGACGAATGGACAGAAATTTAGTCTTTATATTCTTTATAACTGGCGCTTACACCCTTTTTTGGATGTTTGGCCGAGCTCGTGCTCCTAATTGTGACATGCGCCTTGATGTTGTTCCTCAAATGAAGCGACCAACAGTTTAAAGCCGTCTCCGAACGGCAGATATTTTTTATGAGGAGTTTTTTCATGGCAGAAATACACTCCAAGGCTTGCCATTGCCTGCCGAATGGGGACCGCTATTAGAAAAAACTTCTTAATTTTGGTGTTTCATGCACGGAGATTCGGAGCTATGCGCTTCTGAATGATAGTCACGTACTAACCCATTCGGCTATGGCGGCTGCAATTTTAATTTATTTAGTTTTAAAATATAAAAATTGGACGTGGTTTTTATCCGATCTCAGTAATATTTATGTCAGACCTAAAAGAGATGTGAAACAATACGTGTACCGAGTTTGGGCGAGTTTTATTAAGTCATTATCAAAGTGCGAGTGGCAACGCCTATTTTTCAAAATTTTATTTGCGTCAGTATTTATCTTTAAGTTCCTCATTTGTCCCATTATTCGACAAGAGAGCGTGGTTATTGCCCGCTTTTGTCCATTTTTAATACCAAACTACCTTGGATAGTAGATTGAGTAATATGTGTATCAGTTAACGCACGCACGGACCGACGAACGAACCGACAGACATGGCTAAAGCGATCCCTCTTATCGTTCTGAACCTTTTGATATATACAATTATTGTGTGTATATGACTATCTCTATCTTCATTCCTGTATGCTGTTACATACAAAATTATAATACCCTTGTGCACAAGTGTGTGGGTTCTCGTATAATAGTAAACTGCATACTTAAAAGCTAGATACATATATAAGTACATGTACTTAGGTAAGTATTGTTGCAAAATTCAGCAAAGCAAAACTCCTGCTCCATAAAACTATGTAGTTAACAAATTAAGTAAGGCTTTTAGCTTCATAAGTACATGCATATTTGAACATACATATAAACACGTTTACTCTTTTAAACATACGAGTATGTATGTGAATATGTACAATTTTTACATTTAAGCTACCTCCTCGCCGAGTGAATAATCATGGCAAAAGTGCTCATGACGAACAATGCCGCCGGTACCGAGGATAATAGCTTGTATGTTTCATCGGTTATTTGGCGAACGGGTTTCTTAATTACCCAGCCCATACTGCGCTCCACTGCGCGCTTCCACTTACCATAACGATGATAGCGTTCATCTTCAGTGCTCGTTGGTAAGAACGTATCGTAGTCTAAAACATCGTAAGGCAATTCATCGGGATGAAAGTAGAATAAGTCAATGCCTTCCGCTTGCGCGGCGCACAATGCAGCACCAAATGCTGTAGTGTCAGTCAATTGAGATCGAAAAACAGTCAGTCCTGCCGTATCGGCCTGTAATTGCATTAGTAAGTTATTCATACTGATCGAGCCATCAGCATGCAATTTATTCAGCTGAAAACCGCTCTCCTGATGCATACACTCCAGTATGTCGCGCGTTTGAAAGCAGATCGCCTCAAGGGCAGCACGCACTATGTGATGCTTTGTGGAGTATTGCGTCAGGCCAATTATTAAACCACGTGCATCCTTTCGCCAATATGGCGCATAGAGACCCGTAAAAGCAGGCACAAAATACACATCCCCCGTTGTGGACACCTCCTCCGCACATTGTTCCGCTTTTGCGTAATCTTTTAACAGACGAAAACGATTCTCTAACCAACGTAAAGCATGACCGCCTACAGCTACAGATCCCTCCAGTGCATATGTGGCCGGTTTATTCGGTCCCAGCTTATAGGCGACCGTGGTAATTAGGCCGTGCGCCGAAATAACTGGACGATCGCCAATATTGCATAAAAGAAAACAGCCGGAACGGTAGGTATTCTTCGCTTGGCCAGGCTTGATGCACATCTGTCCCAGCAATGAAGCGTGTTGATTGCCAAGAATACCACTAATCGGTACACCAGTAAGCACACACCGATCGCTAGTGATGGGGCCATAGATTTCTGAACTACTGCGAATTTCAGGCAGAATTTTTTTGTCTATTTTGAAAGTGCGCAACAGCTGTGGATGCCAATGCAGTGTATCAATGTCCATAAGTAGAGTGCGTGAGGCATTTGTGACATCGGTGATGTGCAAGGCGCCTGCATTAAGGATGCAACGATTTAGTACAAAAACAAAATATTTAATAAAAATTAGTTACCTTTGGTAAGATTCCACACAATCCACGAGTCAACTGTACCAGCTTTGCAATAACCTTCACGATACACCTTCCTCACCTCGGCTA
This sequence comes from Anastrepha fraterculus, assembly GCA_037575425.1. Taxonomy (NCBI): domain Eukaryota; kingdom Metazoa; phylum Arthropoda; class Insecta; order Diptera; family Tephritidae; genus Anastrepha; species Anastrepha fraterculus. The sequence goes on along the minus strand of JAYXIM010010678.1, from coordinate 76,690 downwards.
CATTATCAAACAACCAACGCAATTTCAACGCCGAGAAATATGGTGAAACAGGCAAGCCAGAAATATGCTTAAAATAATTTTTATCATGATTATCTAATTTGGACAGTACTCGATCAACACATTGTTCACTTCGTATATCCTTCCAAACAAGCGCATTATACAGCGGTTGGCCAGTACGTGAATCCCAAACTATAGTCGTTTCTCGCTGATTTGTAATTCCAATGCAGCTAATATCAGCAACGCTGTAGCCCAATGCGGGTAGCTGAGCGCAAGCTTTTTCGCAGCATTCATAAATGGCATCCATCAGTTCCAACGGGTTTTGTTCAAACCAGCCATCCTGCGGTGTGATCATCGTCAATTCGATTTGATAGTTTGCCACTTCTTTGAAAAAAGGCACCGAGTATAATGAGAATTGAACGCTGCTGGTGCCTTCATCGATGACCCCCACGAGACTCTTGCTTGTCGTAGATGGATTTTGTGAAGTAATTATACGGCACTTGGCCCCATTCAACAGGCGTTTGCCTTCCGTCATGATTGCGGTGCTTCCAGTGACTAACCAGTTAGCTGCCTCGTCACGTAACAAACTAATTTTGCGTCACTCTAAGCCAACTAAAATTAATGGATAATAAATTATGGGTTATAGGTATAAACTGTAAATAGAAATTAATAATTGCATGCATTTCTTTTCTAAACACAGTGGAAACCGGATAACCTGAGCGGCAAAAGGGTTTATTAAATCGCTTATATTAGGGGCAGTTAAATGTTCCCAACGTATTTCGACCATAAAATTAACAAAATTATAATTATTCTCATGAAAATGGTTCCCAACAGTCTACTTGCCTGTTCGACTCGACGATTTTCAAGATTTTATCAAGATTTTCGACGAATGGTTTGCCTGACCGGAATCGTTCAGAATTAAGACTTTACTATTGCACTCTACGTCCATAAACAACACAAATTCGTTTGTTTGCCGTTCTCTGACTTTTCATCTTGGTTGTGGTGGTACTTTATTTTGAACGCTGTACCACAGAACAAGCATTACCAAATTCAAAATTGCTTGAAATATTGCATTATCTTTAAAATGGCGATATGGCGCACTAAAGACATCTAGCGGTAAACATTCAGAACTTCTTACTGCACCCAATATATAGCATATAGGTAGTAAATTTATATTGGCTAGTAAATTTATGCTCGCTATTTTGGCACAACATCGTTTGGAAACGATATATACATATGTATGAGTGCATATGTAAAGGGTGTTGCAAAAGAGACGCCTAGATAACAGTAGTGAATAATTCCTAAATGAAACTATTTTATGTCATCTTTGGCTATTGTCAAGTGGACAGATGTACAATTTTACACGACAGAGCAATGCATTGAAATTATTGAAACTTCTTTTGAAAATCGTCGATCTTTAAGAACAAAATATCGTAAAATTCGTGATTTTTTTAGTGGAAATAATCGTCCGAATAAGTCAACAATTCAAAGGTTGGTGAAAAAAGTTCAAGAAACTGGTTGTGTCATGGATAGAGAAAGAACTGGCAGACCAAAAATTGCACATTCTATTGAGAATATTGCTGCTGTAGCGCAAACTGTTGCTGAACAACCTTCAAAATCGATATCTCGACGCACTCAACAATTAGGCAGTCATGAATCGACTGTTTGGCGATTTGACCTATAGCTGTTAATTAAATGCTGTTATTTTTCACATATAGTTGTTAAGAGCCGTATTTTGAAAAAAAAAAAGTGAAACCTGAAAGAATCATCAACATACAACATCTAGGCGAGCCTTTTGTAGGACCCTTTACGTTTTAATATATGTAATTTATTACGTGTAAATATATGTATGTACATACAATGAGCGTTTTAATATATTTTTTGCACTAGCAGTGGGTGGTTTGAACGCAGCTAAACAAACTTGCTTTGATATTTAACTGCAAGAGCTATTTGTCTTTTTTTTTTTTTTTTTTGCTGCTTTGATATGAGATTGGTTTCCGATGTATTTTTGTGCTATGAACACAAACAGAACTCTCTTATCAAGGAACCAAATTGGAATGATTCGGACAAGCCCCTATTGCTAAAAGCGGAAACTTGTGTATAGACGTCACACTAGCAGAGAAGCAATGTCTATGGTATATACATAAATGTCTGCCCCACTGTAAGTCAAACTATTACCGGACTAGCACTAGACTAGCCCATTTTTACATCGGTACCAACCCGCAAAATTGCCAAACTCCTCAAACGCGCACCAGGTCCAAGAGCACAAAACCGTGCAAATGCATTAGTTGAGCATATTTTCATATTTCGTGTCGAATCGAAAGTATTTACGAAATGGTTATTACAAAACTAGTCATTTTCTTAACTGTACTAATTTCGACTACACGGCATATTTGGTGCTTTTCACATCTGCTTGTTATGTACTTTCATATGTTGAGCTTCGGCGTGCTTCCAATCGAACAAAAACAAATTAAATATGCAACTCGTTGGGTTACATAGCACATTTTTAAATGATAACATACGTGCATACATACGTATGTATGTATGTATAAGTGCATGCATACTGAGAAGTAAATAAATGTTGTAGGTAGGTGAACATTGTCCGCAAATTTTTTGTTTTCCTTGTGACAGCGATTGGCAAGGTTTGTAATTTAGTCACTTGGCCTGTTCTGTTTAATTTTTGCTAGCCACAAAACAAAATGTAGAACGAAAACCAAACAGAAAATAATATGCACAAAGATGTTACAAAAACTGTTAGCAGCCACCGCTCTACCCAATTCAACAATTTAAAAAATTAACTCGAAAGTGCAAACTTGACTCTAAATTCAAAAAACAAGGGAAAGTAAGTCAAATAAAGATCATATTTTTAATAATTTTGACATATTGAGAATTTTTGTATTTTGTAAGATTTAGAAATTTTTAGAATACTTGTATTAAATATTAAAAATATGTTAAATTTGAAAAAAAGGAAAAATTTGGAGAAACCAGGGCGAATCTATGGTATCGGTAAATCAGCTGATTTATTTTTTTCTTTTTTTTTTTTTGTTTTCTACTTTGCCAATATTTTGTTTTGACAATCAAACGTACAAAACTTTGTTTTTGGTCTAGTGCCACCACCTAAGAAATTATGACATTTTAATTTTTGTATAGCGTTTCCTTTTTTCGTAACAATATTACATTTATTCTGCAATGTGCCAGTGTTGTCCGATTTTCGTTTGGTTCTTATCCGTTTTCAATATATAAGTTAATATTATTGATCGGATCTAAATGAGATGGCGAGCAACACCTGTTTCAAGTTTGGGCGCATTTACCCAAAGTAAGCGTGGCACCGCCTATTTTTTCCAAAATTTTACTTTCATTGTATTTATTTTCTTGGGATTTACCCTTTGTTTCAAATGTGAGTAACTTTGCTTTAATTACCACCTTGATCAAAAAGTTCCTAGAACAACCAAAAGATGGCGCTCTAACTAACTAAACTAATTTGAGTTCTGCTCTTTTTATTAGGTTGCCACATCTGTGAGTAACATTCATATCAAAATTTTATCGCCAATGCTTAACATTCGTAAAAGTTAAGCCGTCTTTGAAAATGGACTGCAGAATGGATGAATTCGCAGCAACGAATTTGTATTAAATTTTGCGTTAAAAATGGATTCAATGGTACGGAAGTATTAGAAATGTTGGAAAACTGTAATGAAAGCTGGTAATGATGCTCTAAAGAAAACAGCCATTTACGAGTGTAATAAACACTTCAAAAGAGATCGTGAGTCCATGGAGGATGACGAACGTAGTGGCAGGGCATTGACATCGAAAACGAACGAAAACATTACTGAAGACAAGACGTGGACCCGCACTCCAGACATCAGGCGAGTGAATGGAGAGCTTTGAATGAACGAATGAACCAATACCAAAAAATACGTAATTTTCAGTCAAAAATTAAAGCGATATTATTTGCCATTATGAGACGTTTACGTGAAGCAATTCGCCAAACATGAAAATATTTGTATTAAAATAACTCGTGGACTTTGCACCATAATAACGCACCGTAGCCCGTGTCGTCATTGTATGAAATTTTGACCAAGAACAAAACGAATACCATCCAATAGCCATCAAATTCACCTGATATGGATTCCTGCGAATTTTTTCTGTTTGATCGAGTCACAAAAAGGAATAGAAGTAGAGAAATTCAAAGATCTTAGAGCGAATGTAAGAAACATCTTTTGCACCGAACTATTTAGAAAAAAATGTTTTCATTTTAATTGCGTTCGTTTTACTGTTTTATAAAAACGTGAAAATTTTTTGAACTTTCATCTTATAAAAGGAAGTGGTCGCAATGGATACTACACAAAATCTATATAAATAAAACAAATTTTCTTAATAAAGGGTTTTCCAATAACAGGTGTTATGGTTGAATGGATTGCGCTATCGAGACATGATTAACGATTTTTTATGGTCGGAATTGGTTGGTGTTGATCTGGACAACGTTTATTTTCAACAAGACGGCGCTACAAGCTACAAGCAACGAAACCATTGATATTTTACGGTAAAAGTTACCGGACCGTGTTATATCTCGACGATATGATCACAATTGGTCACCGAGATCTTGTGATTTAACACCTTGTGACTTTTTTCTTTGGGGCAACGTGAAAGAGAAGGTCTACCCAAACAGCCCATGGTCGATTCAACACCTCAAAAAATGGAATTCGTGAAGCTATTGAGGGCATAGGGCAGCCACTTTGCAATTCGGTTATGGAAAATTTCATGAAAAGGATATAGTCCTGTAAGCTAGGTTGTGGTGGTCAGTTGCCAGATGTTATTTTCCACTATTAACGGCACACCTTCCTCTTTATAATGAAATAAACATCCGATCGTTTATATTAAAAAATAGCATTTTTCTTTGAATATCAAAATAACACCTCTTATTGGAAAACCCTTTAGCTAAATAACAACAGAATTTGATTGATCTACTTTATTTTAAGCAAGACAGACAATACTTGTAGCTGTTCATTTTACGCGCTTTTGCGTCTGCGCTGAAAATTTTAGTGAAGCAATAAACGACCGCCGGAGCCTCACAAAAAAAATCATCAGACGTTAGGAGACTGCGTAAAACTGTAGGTATCTCCAGTTGTGTAAAAACATCAAGCGGCACACCACGACTAGGAGGCAGAGCTCGGCCAAACACTCAAAGGGTGTGAATGCCAATTATATAAGTATGTAAGAAGCGCAGAGTTTTATATGCGCTTATCAAATAGTTGCGGATGAAATCCATGCATCCAAGTTTTTTTATTTAGTTTTATCGCCTTTTTGCAAACTGCTTTATCGACCCTAGACAGATTCTGTATCAGGTTTGCACTTCGACCGCATGGTCTTTTGGGCCCTTTATGGGCCGTAAATATTAAATAATTTAATTCAATATCAAATCCATATTTGTTGAACAGTGATGCCAAATGAGTTTACGGATTATGGGCAACTGTCGATGTGTGTTTTTTTTTATATTTTTTCTGTAGGCGGAAATGAATTTGCGCGCGACGTTGGAAAAGGTACGACCTTTATAAATCTCAAAATTACTCCTTGACGGAAAATATGAGGCTAATAGATAAAAGGAGCCAAAACCGAAGGAACTTCTTCGGACGCAAACCTACCATTGATCGAGGATGGGTTCTTTATTAAAAAGGAGGGTAATATCTATCAACACACAAGGTTTGGATATTTCTGCTCAGTATACTGTAGACAATTACATACAAACACTCACCCCCGCACAACATATACAAATCATGGAAACGTATGAGTTTCCAAAAGAAGTGTTCAGTAATAAACTTTCGCAGAGCGCTTCACTTAGTTTTCGGCATACTCACTTCTGGCAGACCGGCTCTGCCATTAAGCAAAAGTGTCGTCGCATTTAAAAAAAGTACAAGGCTGTACAAGTGAGTCAACAACTACCAATGCACCTCAAGGTTGGGTGTGACAAGCCAATTATGAAACTTATTGCTTTTTCACGCAAATCGTTTCAATACTAATCGGTTCCAACAAAACGGTGGCCAACTGACCGCATAGCTTATGTGATTCAACTACTTTAGACTATTTTTTGTGAGGCTGCTTCAAATAAGTGGCCAATACTAGTAAACTAACTACGAGAGAATGCTTGAAGGTAAGCATAGATATGTTGGAAAAGGTTTATACACACAATTGTACCGACCGGATGCTTTTCATAAGACAAACTCAAATTATACATATTTACCAAACGTTATTTATAACTGAAGCTAATTAAGCCAGCTGTAGGCGGCCGCCGTAACCGAATGGGTGGTGCGTGACTACCATTCGAAATTCAGAGTGAACGTAGGTTCGAATCTCGTCGAAACACCAAAATGAAGTTTGGTGAAGTTTTTTCTAATAGCCGTCGCCCCTCGGCAGGCAATGGGAAACCTCCGAGTGTACGAGTATTTATGCCATGAAAAAGCTCCTCATAAAAAATATTTACTGTTTGGAGTCAGCTTAAAAACGGTAGGTCCCTCAATTTTTCCCTATACGAGGTGTGTTCAAAATGTATCGCGAATTTTGAATTTTCGCAGGTTACGTATATTCGAGTATCGATATTTATGGTGGTACTCATGTCTCTCACTCATGCCGACGAGTTCGGTCATTTTGAATGTTCAGTTAATTGTTGACAGCTGCTTTGCTTGAACGTGTTTCGGCTCGTCTTCGATTTTTACCCATTCAAAAAGATGGATCAAAGAACCTGTATCAAATTTTGTGTGAAAAACGAAATTAAGTGCGCGAATGCATTCCGAATGTTGACTGTGTCATACGGAGAAGCTACTACTACTACTACCAAAGCAACGTTTATCGGTGGTACAAAATGTTCTCAGAAGGCCGAGAAGATGTGAACGACGAAAAGCGTACCGGGCGCCCGAGCACTTCAACAACAGACGAAAAAATTGATGAAGTGAAGAAAATGGTATTGGCCAATCGTCGAATCACGGTTAGAGAAGTTGCTGAGGACCTAAACATATGGATTGGCTCGTGCCATTCGATTTTTTGAATGATTTGGGCATGAGACGGGTCGCCGCAAAATTCGAACCAAAAACTGCTCAATTTCGACCGAAAGCAGCTTCGCATGAACATTGATAATGAGATGTTGGACTCTGTCCGTGACGACTCAAATTTGCTCCAGAGGGTCATAACTGATGACGAATCGTGGGTTTATGATTTTGACGTGGATACCAAAGCTCAATCATCTCAATGGAAAACGCGCCAAGTTCGGTCAAATGTAAAAATTTTGCTTACCGTTTTTTTCGATTGCAGGGGAGTTGTGCATCATGAGTTCTTGCCACAGGGTAAAACGGTCAATAAGGAATATTACCGGTAAGTTATGCGCAATTTGCGCAAAGCAATCTGCCAGAAACGCCCGGGTTTGTGGAAGAACAAAAATTGGCTCTTGCATCACGATAACGCCCCTGCTCACACATCGTTGCTTGTGCGCAACTTTTTGGCCAAAAACAACACACTAATGATGCCACAGCCACCGTATTTCCCATATCTGGCCCCCTGTGACTTTTTCTTGTTCCCGAAACTGAAGAGGCCCATGAAAGGACGACGCTGCGCTACGATTGACAAGATAAAGACGGCATCGAAGGAGGAGCTGAACAAGATAAAAAAAATGAAATTTTGAAGTGCTTCGAAGATTGGAAAAAACGTTGGCACAAGTGCATAATATCTCATGGGGATTACTTTGAAGGGGACAAAATAGATATTAATGAATAAATAAATAAATAATTTTTGATAAAACACAAATTTCGCGATACACCTCGTATATAGATATATAGATATAACTAAGCCAAAATATTAGCTATTTAATTGATTTTTGTTCTATTCTTCTTCTTCTTTTCCTTCTTCTTTTCTCTAAAAAACACCCTATACATTTTCATGAGATTAGCTACTTTACTAAATTTTATTAAATTAAAGTAAAGATTTATACGTCTAAGTTGCTATCACTGTTGCCTTATCTTCCAAAAAAATTATCAAAAGCCTCCCGATAAGACGCAAGTCCAACTCAATCATTTATCCATTTATTTTGTTTGTTATTTCGCTCTCCATTAATTTCTTCGATTATGCAATGATATTTGTTATACCCACAACCTTATATAAAAATGTAATGCGTACACTTCACCTTCACAATCACAATTATAAAAAGATATCTGTGAAATTAAAAGAAAAACCACTTAAGTCGACTTAGCACTTTCCACCTATTAAGCATTAAATACCATTTAAAGCCTTAGCGTACATATACATAAATGGCGAACACAATTTTTAAATTCTATAACGATCTATCGGCCAAATTGCTTTAGTCAGATAAGAGGTTATGCCGAAAGTTCACAGACGATTGCAGCAAAATTATTACATTTTTAAATAACTTATGTTATGACTATTTTAAAACTTTTCACTTCATCATCCTTACTACCGTCTACGATACGAACATTTCAAATAGAATTGAAGTTCAAAACTCACGGTTGGTAAAAAAGTTTAAAACGACACTTGCATATGCGACTTACATATGTACGTAATCTAACAAACCAGATCGGATGTGTTTACTTCAGAGGGTAAAGTACAAACTCTGTGTAATTACATGAAATTCGTGAGCATCTGAAGTTGATGAGAATTGCGGTTGAACGTAAGCAAATTTACGATCGGCTGTTGTTTTTCAATGCACAAAGATAATAAAATTAATAAAAATCGCCTAATTTATATTCGTTATTTGTGGAGGTTTAGATTTATAACACCGCAAAACACGTTTGTCTACCAGCTAAAAGCAACACAAACTGAGGGACGCATTAAAGCGGCAAACATGGATGAAGCATTGGCGATTAACTAAATGATCGCCGAACGCACTGGTAGCAACAAACGAAGACCTTTTTTACATACATATGTATATTACGATAACAAGAGCACTGCAACTTCTAATCGTATATTATGAAAATTGGCTGTCATGCAGATAAGGAAAAAATCGATGCCGATTGGTATTGGTGAGGGCAATGGTGGCAATGACGGCAATGGTGGCAATGACAATGTCAATAACAAGAGGGAAGCTGCTCGACCAACTAACCCAACAACGAAGCAACAGATCATTCGATCGATCGGTAACCAATTAAACAAGCACGCGACATAAAAAAAGCAATCCGCAGATAGGAAAAGCTCTGAGAGGAGCCGAAACCTACAGCCGCGTTCAAAGAAGCCCGATACGGAACTCGCATGCAACCGAACGGTGCTACTGATTAAATGAATAAAGGATATATTTTTTAATTGCATAAGGTATGGAATTTTTTATACCCGGCGCACATTATAGTAGTATTTAATTTTGGCTGGCTTGTAATTTTTGAAATCAAACAAACTCATAGACAATAAGAGCTAAAGCTTTTACCATCAGACGGGCGGACCTAAGAAAGGTGGGAAGCAAGACGCATACCACGTTTTATTAACTCACATTTACCCGAAATTGAGCATGAAACCGTCCATTTTTCAAAATTTTACCTGCACCGCATTTACTTTTTTTGTTTTTCTTTGTTTTTGTTTTTGACTTTATCATTTATACCAAATTTGAGTAATTTTGCTTGTGAGATAGCATTTTTTTTGGTTGCGCGTTTTTGAAAATTGACCGTTATGTGGTAGGTGGACGTGGTTATTTACAGATTTCGCCAAATTTCATTAGCAACCTACCTGAGACAAAGAGTAAGCCAAGTGTAGTAAATTTAATTGGAATATACGAGTGTGAATTTTTGCTCGAGCTTACCGTACGCACGGACGAACAGACGGGCGACACAAGTGTGCGCGGTTATAAAAATCTTAAATACTAATTCGCCTCGCAAAAAGCAGATCAATGAATGCGTTGCAGATGGAATTTTTTTGAAACATTCAAAACAGTTAAAGCTTACACTTATCTCACAAAAGCCAAATAAAAAATTCAATTACACATTAGGGTGACCCAAAAAAAATAAAAATAAAAAAATATTTGTTTTGTTCTTGGGGCTCCCCAAATTTATTCCATTGCTAAAAAAATATACATGGGGCATTCTTTCTCAACGGGAGACCCCTATCCATCCAAAAATGTTTTTGACCTAGAGAGTTCTAATAGGGCTTAAAATTTAGCTCTTTTTATCTACTTTTCAATACAGAGTGGCCAAAAACGAAATTCAAATCCACTTAAAATTTATTACTCGGGGGTTTTTTGAGTAGTTTTAAAAAATTAGCCGCCATGTTGTGACCGCCATCTTGGATTTTTAAATTTTTCAATTTGTATTTTAAAGTAAACTTTATTAGCTAAATTTTGAGACCTCGTACAACTCTTTCCGTTGAAATGAATTTTTTTGGCATAGGTTATTAGAATGAATTTAATGAATTTTAATTACATTTTTAGCCATATTAAATAAGCCATCTTGAATTTCGTTTTTGGCCACTCTGTATTGAAAAGTAGATAAAAGGAGCTAAATTTTAAGCCCTATTAGAACTCTCTAGGTCAAAAACATTTTTGGATGGATAGGGGTCTCCCGTTGAGAAAGAATGCCCCACATATATTTTTTTTTATTTAATATTTACGCTGACGCTTTGAAATTACGTTTTCCTTAAATTTGTCCAAAACATGAGACCCCATGCTTTAAACAAAGAGAAAAAAAACCAATAAATATTTTTTTATTCAATTTTTTTAAATCTTGGGTAGCCAGTAGTCAGGCCTAGGATTTAGCCACAGGGACTCTGATCGTGTAATTTTTTGAACATTTGTTACTGGAAATTAAAAGGCTCTTGCAGAGTCGTTATCAAAGTGATTTTTGGCAACACAAAATTTAAATTTTAATAAAAGTAGTCCCTTCATATTAGAACTTTCAAGAAGTATGTAGTTCAGAAGAATGTAATTCATTAATTATATAAATTCAGCTTGAAATATCGGGCACGATAGCTATTTGGTTCTGTAACTTCATGATTAGTTGGTTAATTTCCCTGATTTCAGTCATTTTAGAAAAGTGAGGTATTATAACAAATGAATTAAAAAGTTAGAATATCGCAATTTTTCAGGATTTCAATCGCTGAATCTTTTTTAATTGGCATAAGGCTTTGTATTGTATGCGCATATACATATGTATATGTACGCATGTATGTATGTATGGGGAAGGCCGAGAATCCGAATCCTTTTCAAAATAAGGACACCCTAATGCGCATACATATTTTCTCATTCGTAGCAGTAGTACATATATATGCAAAAGCATTTACAGGGTGGTCCATATAGAGGGTTACTTTTAAAAATGCAAAAAAAATTAACAAAAATAAATTTTTTTTCTGTATAGTATTGGTTTATTAAGAGATCAAACTTTTTTATTATTTATAAAATACGATTTTATTCATGTGGCTGCCCGGCTGGATTCGCCGCCTGGCTTCGCTTCCTGTTAACCAAGTTTTCTAAGATCTAGGCGACGGTTTTTGGCTATATCTCATAAATGGCTTGCTTGATATTCGCCTTAAGAGCCTGAATCGTTAATCGATCGTTCGCATAGCGTCGGTATTTAACGGCACGCCATAGAAAATAGTCTAACAGCGTCAGATCCGAGGTTGCCAATTACCATCGCCGAGACGCGTATGCCGAACTTGGCGCGCAAAAAATAGATTGTGGAATGCGATGTATGGCATGGTGCGCCATCCTGCGGAAACTAAAGATCATCAAAACCCATGTTTTGAATTTCCGGCCACAAATAAGATACCACTCACCATTGACCGAAATTACCAAAATCCGCACTAAACTGCCACACTCTGTGAATGCATTAGCTTCTCGACGAGCACCCGCTGAATTTCCAAACTCCAGATGTGGCAGTTTTGCTTATTAACATTGCCGCCGAGATGAAAATGGGATTCGTCAATAAAAATTACTTACTTTGTGCTACATAACATTGTTTTTAAAAATAAATTTGCAATATTCAAGCGTAAAGCGATTCATTTCGCCCCGCGAAGACATGATACTTTCTGTCAAAATTTCCCGCGGGTAAGCGTTATCACTGTAAAAATTATATGAAAGAATGATAAAAAAAAAAAACAATGTACTATGTGGACCACTCTGTATATTGCACATGCGTTTTGTTACAATTTATTCAAGAAATTTCGTCGCCAAAAATTATTCATCGAGCCAGTGAACAAGGTCAATGATTCATTGGATACGTGAACTATCTATATGTATAGAGATTATTGGACAGTGAAATACAAATTTTTTCCACCTTTCATTTACATTTTAAACCATATTCATATACATATTAGGAATGGTTTTCAAAAGTTGAATAACTTGTGCATTTATATTTGTACAACAATAAATGTTTACTGCACAAATTTATAAAAATAAATGTATTCATGTCAATGCACATTGAACAGGTACGAGAAGTAGCGTGAAAGAAATGTGAAATTGCGAATCAGAATGCAAGACGAAGGAGAACTTACACAAATAACACATGGATAATTTGCACAAGTATGACATCACACGCACAACAAAATAGTGGTACGAGATGGGTGCCACCTTTGTGTACCGTACATCGTCACAGTAGAAAAAATTCAGAGGGTGTGGCCAACAGCAAACCGTTAACCGGCTCTCAGCGAGCTTGAAGGAATCAACTGATTTACGACGTAACACGGAATGTAACAGCGGTTTGTTTACGACAAAACTGAGAATATTTTGGTGATATAAGAAAAAATCAACACAAGAACTATTTACGTTAGTTCGTTGTCGTCTGAACGTTATTTATGGTTTGAGCAACCATGACTGAGAAAATTCAGAGAGTATCGGATGGTCAAACCTTCTCAAGAATGATATAAACAAGATTGCGCCCATCAGTGCGTACGTGACGTCACGTTTGCAGAGTTGTGCAGTATTGCCAACCATTTGATCTTCGCAATAAATTTAGTGCTTTTTTATACCGAAAATGCGACAATTTTTAAGTTTGGTGTTTGTTTCTTTTTGTTTTTAATTTAAGGCTACCGAGACTTTAGGTTAAAAAAAAAACTGTATTATTATACAAAAGAAGTTTAAAAAAGGCAACTCTGAGAAGATTTTAGTGCTAATGAAAATTTGTTTACTCCTATAAAATTTGATAATTTGAAAGTGCAAATTTAATTTTTGGCTCCATTTAAGGCTATGCAAAAATATTAAATGCCCCGCTCTCAACTCTTCTTAAGATTGAAAACCTTTTTACACATTTTTAAAAGCCTTTGAATTTATTGAATGCGAATTAAAACCATAGAGGTGTAATCGTTTCTTCCGGTCATCAATCCTTAGTGAGACATAGAGCATCAAGAGGTGTATTCATAGTAAAAATAAGCAACAAAATACCAGAAAATACTAAAGAAACCATACTGACATTTTTACAAAAAGAGTGCCTTATCTAGTTACATAACTTCAAATATAGCAAAAAAGTCGTTCCCTTAATAAAAGAGTCTCGCTTAACAAAAAAAACTCATAAATTAAATTGTACATAAGCATAACACATTTATTTAAAAAAAAACGCACATTCTACAGACAATTTGTCACGCATACAAAGATCTTTAAATAACACAATACAAATTTCGTGTTTTATTTTCTTGAAATGGGCATTTAGTTCGTTTTTATATCCAAAGCTAGGCAACTCTGCAGTAGCGAGAGAGAGATTTGAGTGCCGCAAGCAGAAGAACACCAACAACACCGGCAATCGCGGGCAATGCCACCAGATGTTAAAAAAAAGTAAAGCTAAATAAAACTGAGTGAATTATTTAAATAATTATTAAAAAATGTATATTTTACAAAATTATAAACATTACATTTTAATTAGAACAACTAGAAAAATGTCATGAAGAAAGAACTAGAACTCCGAGACACAAAATAATAAAAGTAACAAAAAAAAATGATAAATCAAGTTACGAAAATGGTAATCTGGCCATACTGGAGCTAAAATCACGTAACTAGTTGTCAAATTCGCTGAGCGCAAAGTAACGGGACCACGATGGGCGCCATCTCATTATTCTTTGCATCATGAAACCTTCTAATATATCACCCTTGTAAACACCGACTGTTTGGTTTCGACAACGTAAAAATACATGTTTCATGAGCGGGTCTAATTCTGCTACGAATCCCTTATGGCGTCGCAGCTGAAGTTACTCTCACAACTTTGTTTCGGATGGCCAAATGTTGTAATTTTAATCATAAATATATCGCCTTATTTAATACACCTTGTTTATAACCTCATACATTATTTTTTTTCTTCTACAACCAGAGAACATTGAGAACAATCAACAATCAGAGAACAATCAATGTTCTCTTCTACTACATTATTTTTATTTCCTACATCAACTCATTTATAATCCATATTAGGTAGATTCATTGTACATACATACATACATATATTTGTTTTGTGACGTTATCACAAACCCATCGGTCGATACAACACCATTTGAACTACTATTTACCAACAATGAAGACGAGCCCATCTGTGCCTAAATCTGATTGGCCAAAGGTCGATTTGGTTGTAAACTTTTATATACACCTTTACGTACATACATATATACATAAATATAGTGTACAATACGTACATACATTAGCAACCATTTGCTCATTATCCGGATGGTTATGTTGTATTAGAGAGTGACAAAACATTTTATGCAATTATTGTAGTCGTTGGTATTTTGCAGAACACTATACTCGGTTGATTTATATGAATAGTGTGCGATTAGTTTTTATGTATATATCTACGCATTTATATTTATTTTCATTTTATATTTCCTTCACTTCAAACATCACATTTGTTTCTCATAATATAAACAAAGACAAACGCACAGCGATTGTTATTAAAAGAAATGAGCCGAGCCCACCTTTTGCTATTTGCAATTCTGAACACGTTTATTTACTGCATACTACATGCATCTCTGTTTTTGAGTTGCTGTATTGCTTATATGTTAACACGTTAAGGACCAATAAAAATGTAATAAAATAGTACTCGTTATTGTTAAACGATCTCCGTTTCAGTGTATGGAAAACTTATTCACGATATTTATGAACTCTCATTGAACATTTTGCTTAATATTTTGCGTTTTGTATGTTTTTCGCTATAAAAACCTTTTGAAATGAGTTGGGTGATGTTGACAATGGCAATAAAAGTAAAGATTCCAAGTGTAGTCCCTTTGCTTTTACAACCAATGTTGAATTGTTGCCGAAGTGGATCGAGTTCCGTCGAAGACCAAAAGCATTTAATGCGAAGTTTAGCGTCATTTAAATCAATCGACAATTGTTAATATACTTATTAATGTCAATATTAATAATCTTTAATAAAAATCATTTAAATAGCAAATTACTGCTTTCTTGCATTGTTCACAATAACCCAACCTAACTTTGCATTATCGTTGCTATTTTTCAATTTGCTCTCGTAGTGAATTTTAAGTTATGCATACAGCCAAGGATGATAGAAAACAAGAGAGATGCAACGTCACACTAGTACAGTTGAGCGAGACAAATGTGAAAATGCGAACAAGAATGCAAGACGAAGAAGTGATTAAACTAAAATAAATTCCACAAATATGACGTCAAACACACAGCGATTCTGTTAAATTAGCTGAAAGCAAAGTAGCGGTACCATGATCGCGGTACAGCAATATTACTCTCCGACTTCAGCTGCAATCTTCAAAATTTTGTATTCTATCATTTTTGCACACCAAATATATATATGTACATTGCTACAAAAAAAATTTTATTGAATGTTGACATGCACAATTATAAGATAGGAAACAAATTGGTTTTCACAAATTTGTTCATGGGAATAGAAAATGGCAAAAGACGTTGTGGTAGGTTAAAAGCATAAAATATGTACTCATAATTACCAAATAGCCTGAACTTCACAAAGGAGGCAGTCAACATATTGAAAATCCAATTTGTTTAAGGTTTGTAGATAAATGAAGCGTACCTGGCAGCCGTCATTTGTAATTTAATTATGATTATTTTGCACCTAGGTGAGTAGTCTAACAAGGACGCAATATATAAAATACTACAGGTCTGCTACTCGTACTTTTCCAGTAAAAAAACAGTAACGAAATTTTTGAGAATTTGGCAGCATTGAATCTGAGAAGGCAATTATCGCAAAAAGTTCAAGAACGCAAAACTAGTAAGAACTAGCAGGTTTTAATGGCAAAACATGTAAAAAATTAAATTTGCAAATTATCTAAGTACAAATGCACACTTTCCATATGTTTATAGTTTTCCAAAATTGTTTATTGTTTGGACATGGGTTCATGAACAGCTAATTCTAATAAGTAAAAATTTATATATCATATTTTGGACAATATACAACAGAAATTTTATAAGAAAAGACGTAATGATGTGATCCTAAATAAGTTTTATGTATGGCAATTGCGCGGTGTTTGTCAAACAATTTTTCAGCATGACCACGGCTTTAATAACAATTAGACAAATTATCGCGTACGAGAACACATCTAATATCAAGTCAAAAAATTTCTTAAAATTATATTTGAATGTGTGTACACCCTGTGTCTTCAAAACCAGTCAAAACCACCCTATGTTCTATTTTTCTTTTGACCCCGAAACCGGTGCAAAAATAGCTAAACATGGCGTCAAAAGAAAAAATGTAGTGCACATTATATCTGAAAAAGTTTGCGATAAAAGTGAAATCTAACATTTAAAAGTGTAAATATATCAATAAAAGTTGACAGTCATGGATACTCCACAGCCGCCGCGTGGTAAGAATAATTCGTTTCAGCCGCAAACTTGGTTTGTGCATTTTGCATTGCGAGTTCGTGGCCATAGATAACCACATTCGAGCCGCCTCACCCGGTTCAATTAAAAATATATGCATATGAAAAAATCACTATATCAAAATTTTATTTGTATAGATTCCAGTCTTCGGAACATAATCGACAAATTGGCTGAATTTGTGGCACGAAACGGGCCTGAGTTTGAAATGATCACCAAACAAAAGCAGCACGGCAATCCAAAATTTGATTTCCTCTATGGAGGCGAATTCGCTGGTTACTATCAATATCGAGTGACCGCTGAGCAAGCGTGTAAGCCATTACATATTTATTTTAATTTGCTGAAAGCATGATTGGATAACAACAAAATAGATGTGTTTGTTCAATGTGCTTTATATGTAAATAAGTACATTTGTATGAAATTCCTTAGTTCAAATAATTACACTTACCCGTTTTAAACCTAAATTATTAAAAAAAAAAATTATAACTATTGTGCGTTGCAGTTCTGAAACAACAAGGCTCACTTCCACAGTCCTCCACGCACCACCCGGCGTCGGTACATCATATGCCACATCATCAATCCCAGTCGGGGTCTCCGGGAATGCCACATCATTACACGCAGGGTCCTCCAACTCAAATGCATATCCCACAAACACAAGGATTACCACAAAACTCGCATGATGGAAATAGTTTCAATATGAATATGCAGCAACCACCACCAACTTCCTCAAATAACACAAATGTCGCATTAAACCTTACTGGGCAAATAGAAGGGATTAATATGCAGCAAAACACTTTACGCGAGCAAATACATCAGTCCGAGTCAAATCTCTCCGCACAACACTCGGTAATTTGTTATTAATACGTTTGCTTGTTTGGTCCAATATATGAAAATTAAATGATGCAGTAGTAGGTGGAGATTATAGAACTCTTTAGGATTATTTATAAAAACAGAAAGTTAACGGAATTATAAGCTATTTATTGTACATTTATTAATTTATATTTATTTATTAATTTACCGCGCTTCGATTAATTGAAAAGTATAAAAAATATACAAATTATTAAATGTGTTTACTAAACAAATCAACATAACACAGCTGAAATGTGAGTACAAATGTATTTGCAAACAAATTAATTAACTTCCAAGAACAATTTCGAAATTTCAGCCAGCGAGGTGTATCCTGATGCTCTCACTTGAATGCTGATTTGATACTATCGAGATAGTTAAACGAAATTACAAAAAAAGTGCATTACACAACAGCAACAACCACGTGATGGGATTATTGTGACTACAGTGCCGCTAAAACTTCAATTAAAAAATGTTTGCTATTGTTAGTTACATTGTAATAACTAAACTTAAATATTTTTAGTTGTATTCAAGAAAAACTGTGTATACTTTTTAGGGGTCGTTTATTTAGTTCTGTATGTACCATATGTACAATACATGTTTTCGAATTTGTGCTGTCTAAAACCGGCGAGATTAGTTGAGATTCTTACCAGTTGTACTTCTGGCATTTGCCCTGATTTCTTCTTTGGTTTCCTGGGTTGACTTACCGGTTCACTTAATTATGTTTCTTGAAACATATTTTCGCAGCTTGTATAAATGCATTTCGAGGTCCCAATATATCGTTCCCCTTTCGGAAATACATGAATAAGGCCTCTTTAAAGAATAAATTACTTGATCGAAGCTTCGTATATATATTAAGTTATATCGTAAATACAATCGTACGTATTGTATATAATATACTCATGTACATATATCAAGCCTTTAAGCCCATATTTAAATATTTGCTTTACTTATATATTTTTAAAACCTCCATATGACACAAAAACTCAAAACAAAAAACAAACAAAACCTATTTCGCCTTGAAATTGTTGTGGTTCGAATTCGCTCAATCGCTCGTCTTTGCACTACGTCCAAAAAAACTAAAAACTTTAGGCACTGATGGCACAACAAGCTAAGCAAATTGAAGAAGCCATTGAAACGGCTCAGAATACGCTCTTGGAGAAGCAGGCCGAAGAGCATGGCATAGCGTTACGTGAATTCGACGGCATATTGCAGCCAATAATTGAGTCCTGCACGAAGGATAGCATTTCCTCAGGTAAATATGAGTGCATCGCTAACTAACTATAATAGTTTTTAGTGCAATCGAATATTTTATATTTATTTGTTCTTATTTATAAACTTTAGTTAACTAAATACTTTTGCTCAAATTATTTGTTCTTTACATTATGCTATATATAATACTTTTAAAACTTGCAGAAATGTTAACAAAATAAAGTAACATTTTTGGTATTGCAATTTTAGGCAAAAACTGGATATTACAGCATTCATCCGACAGCGCAAAAAGCAATGTTGTTTTACAATATCTTTTAAAAAAGTATGCGTCAGTTGATCAATTATTTAATTTAATTAATTTATTAACTCATAACCAAATTTCTCTTCCACTCGTGGTGACCAAGAAGTATAATAGGAGCGCATTTTGCCTGACCCTTATTAATAACTTACATATAAATATGAATTTTTTCTTTAATATCTTGCTCCCTCAATTGTCGCTTGTAGTAAGAAAAAATATAAATTCGATAAGTAAAGACTAAACATTAATCTGTATTCAACATTATCAGTATTTAAGTGTGTGCATGTTTCGAATAAATGTACACGCTGAAATACTGCAAAAGTAATGATACCGTTAACAACACA
Source organism: Anastrepha fraterculus (assembly GCA_037575425.1). Classification (NCBI taxonomy): domain Eukaryota; kingdom Metazoa; phylum Arthropoda; class Insecta; order Diptera; family Tephritidae; genus Anastrepha; species Anastrepha fraterculus. The sequence continues at coordinate 57,246 of JAYXIM010010678.1, read as the reverse complement.
TACAACAATTCAATACAATCTAAAATATACACTTTCACTTTGAAGAAAGATTTTTCGCGTAAAAATTTAGATTCTATAGAGATTAATCAAGTTACAGTGGGCAAGAGACACGGAAAATATCTTTGTAAATTTATTTTTAGGGCTTTGGTCACTGGTTCAACGTTTCAACAAAAATTGCATCTTATATATTTAGTAAATGATATACTCCACCACTGGTAAGTTTTGCAAAAACTATTTCCACTTTTATAACCGTAGAGTCCTTTTTGACTTTAACTGAAACCAAATTTAATTATATAATTTAACTGAAACCAGAGTAAATGCAATATTCGAATATGGTATAATATTCGATCAAACGCTGCAAGTAAAATATAATTTTAAAAATAATCATCACAAAAGCTTCCACAAAAATACTATCATTTAACTCAATTGTCTCTTCTTAATAAACAAACAATAAATTTGGTTGAAACTCAAAACTTTTTTTTTTAGTTATACGATAACTTTTTTGTAGCTTTAAGAAATTTTCTTCAAAACACTTATTCTGACTTTTCAGTGTGCGTAAGAATTCCCACGATTTGAAGAACAATTTGGAAAATGTGGTCATACCAATGTTTTGCAGTGCAGATTTAAGTGAGTTAACTCAATAAAAAAAAAATACTTTAGCAACATTCTACTCGTAGGCACATTTTTATAATTTTGTATACCCCACAGTTGCCAGCCCGGAGCAACGCGCTAAACTTACAAAGCTGCTCTCACTTTGGGAGTCAAAGGCTAAGTTTTTCGATGCATGCGTCATATCGAAGCTGCAGTCGCCCGATTCATCAATGCAAGAATACAAAACGAATTTGCAGAATTTGCACCAGGATATCGTTACGAAATTTGCACAAGCCACTAAGGCCACACTAGATAAGTACGAAAGTCGCATAGTTGTGAAATGACTCGCTTCATATCACAATTAACATTTACCTACTACTACCAACATTTGTGAATACGGAAATAAATTTTGTTTCGTTTATTACTCGCATGTGTGACGATCACTGTAGCTACCAGAAACAACATCAAATCTTCATTCAGCATGCAACGCAACAAATCACACAATTGGAGCAACAGAAGCAGCAATTGGAACAGCAGATGCTGGCATCCGTATTGCCAAATGCTGCTGCGCTTTTGCCGGCGGTTGCAGCGTTACCTCCACAACAACTGCAACAGCCAATTATTCCGAAGATTCCTTCGCTTATGGCGCAAAAAGTTTCTATGCCAGACGATGATGATGAACTTATGAAGCCACCAGGGGTTGATGATAACAGTTATGGCGGTGGCAATACAAATAGGAATCACCACTATCAGCAACAGAAGCAGTATGATAACGACATAAATTTCAATCAACCAACTAGTGCACAACAAAACAATTTCGCGCTTGATAATATGCCACAGCAAGGTGGTGCTGGGAACTTCTTTATACCTGATATGTCAAAGCCACCTCCAGGTTTTGCGAGTGGCGCTCCCAGTGCGGTTGCCAACCAAATAACGGCCAGTTTGCAACAGCCATTTGGGCAAATGAACAACATTCCGCATGCTGCCAACAACAATAATAACGTAGGCGCTGGTAGCCTTGATGCGGGAGCTCCCAGTATTGATGTGCTGGCGCTTAACGCAGCTATACAACTTGTGTTAAAGCAACAGAATCAACAACTACAAAATTCTCATCAAAATATAGATGCAACTGGGCAACTTCTGGCACATCCAGAAACACAGACGCTACCACAGCCTACAACGCAACCCCAAATGCCGCACATGCTTGACAATGATGAAATTTCACCGTCATTAGGTCTTATGCCGCCACAAATTGAAATGGAGGAACAAAAACCATCAGCGCCTTATTACGACTTGCCTGCTGGATTGATGGTGCCATTGATACGTTTGGACGACTATAACTACAAGGCTCTGGATCCGGCAGACATACGTCTACCACCACCTGCGCCACAAAGTGAGCGTCTAACAAACGCTTTAGCGGCGTTCTACGCGCCACCAACGCATGATCGGCCACGTGATACGTGAGTAGTTCTAAAGCTCTGAAGGAAATTTATAAACTGTGAATGTAAATATTTTTTCAACAGTGAGGGCTGGGAAAAGCTCGGGCTTTATGAATACTACAAGGTGAAAAATGCGGCGAAAAAGCAGAAAGAGGAAGAGATACAAAAGGGTGAACGCGAAAAAACACGCTCACCCTCACCCATCACGTTGGAGAAACCCAAAACAAAAAAACTCAATAAAAGATGTTACCGGTAAGTTATATAAATATTTCTTATAGAATTGGCCTAGCGCTATAATATTTATGTAATATATTGTTTTTCAGCTCGAAAAGTCGCAGTCGTTCGAAGTCACGATCACCATATCGTTCACCGCCTCCAGCGCGTTCATCTTCCAGCCGGCGTAATAACCGCTACAGTCAACGTAGTCGTTCACCTAGAAGATCGCCACCGAGAGAACGCAATGAACGGGAGCGTGATTCTTCTAGTAGTAACCGCGAAAATCGGTCGGAGCGTGCCAATCCACGACGTGAACGCTCCGTAACTCCCCCAAGTTTCTTGTATGTACACTTCTATAGCTATATTTATCACATTCATGGAACTATTCAATTTTTAAATATAGTGGTGGAAACTTTCCAAAACCCAATGAGTTTATCGAAGAAACGAATAAAGGTCATCAAATGCTAAAGAAAATGGGCTGGGCTGGTTCAGGAACTGGTCTGGGTTCAAAGCAGCAGGGCATCGATCAGCCTATTTCAGGAGGCGAAGTCCGCGATCGCAAAGACATGTTTAAAGTAAAAAATTGTATATATATCATATAATTTTTGTTTCACAAGTTTCTCTTTGCAGGGTGTTGGAATTAATATGAATGATCCATTTGAAAACTTTCGTAAAAACAAAGGAGCAGCTTTTGTGCATCGAATGCGGGCACGTGATGAAAAGAGTTAAATGAATTATTTTGTATTTTTATGGAAATATTTACAACTTATTTAAAAGGCTAAAATATAAATAAAGTTTAATAGCAATTAAATAAAGATATTTTAGGCATAAGTCCAATCCGCGAAGCATGTAAAACCACTTTTATTATTCAATTTTTAAGAAGGCACTAGCCCTATAATTAAAAATCTCGACTTTCTGATTCCTTGGGATGGCTGTGAGGAATTAATTATAACATATTTTAAAATTACAATTGAATTTAAAACTTTATTAATAATAATTGCTTATAGGTAAAAATCTTTGCCATTTTATAATTATTATCCGCTAATTTTTTATTACTACGCTTCGATGTTAAACGCTGAATTCGCCGCCTTGGCATTTACTTTTTCGAGTACCTGTTTGAGTCCTTTGCCTGGACCACATTCGAAAGTGCGTGGAAAGTCGGTCCCTTCACGGCGCTCGTACATTAAATGCATAGTTTGTTCCCATTTTACTGGATTTGCAATCTGAAAATTTTATGTATAAATCATCTATCAACATGTCTACATTAATATTTACTCACTTGTTTAGGGAGTTGGCGCAATATATGCGTTGCATTGCGGTACTTCTTACCATCCACATTTGAATATACTCGAATAAGCGGATCCTTTATATAGATTTTCTTTAGTGCATTTGTAAAGGGTTCCACTGCTGATTGCATAATGGGCGTATGAAAAGCTCCACTCACAGGCAGTCGTTTCATACGCTTAATTTTCAGAGCCTTCGCATTCACCTCGATATATTTCAGTGCATCCAAATTCCCCGCTATTACTTTGCAGTGAGGATACATGTAGTTGGCGACCCCACAGTATGGCGATTCAACGCCACGCTCCAAGCACCATTGCTGCGCTTTTGCGCACACAGTTCCAATTGAAGTATCTGGTCCATACAGCACCAAAGCCATCCCACTGGGCACAGCATCGCATGCCGCTTGCATTGCATTAGCACGAATTTGTACCAGTCGTAAGGCTTTATCGAATGGCAATGCACCTGCGAACACTAACGCTGTAATCTCGCCCAAACTAAAGCCGGCAGTCGCAACACAATTATCAATAGCACGTGGTCTTTCTTCGCGCAGTTGTTCCAATGCTGCCAAAGACGACACCATCACCGCCAATTGTGCATACTCAGTTCGGTTAAGTTTGACGAGTGGTCCCTCAATACATAACTTCAGCAAATCATAACCCAAAACTTCATTTGCTAATTCAAATATAGATCGGGCTGAGGGAAATCGCATCAATTGCGCCGCCATACCAACATACTGTGCTCCTTGACCGGGAAACAATACAATGGTGGTTTCTTTAGGATTAATAGTACGGCGCTCATCCAAATCATTTTCTAAAGCGTTTGCCAAATGCATTTGAGAACGCTTTTTCGACAAGGTAGATGATGATTCTGGTGCATTCGTCTGTGGAGGAACCTCTGGATTCGTATTCCCGGCATCTTGGCTGCTTAATCGTACTCCTAAACCTTCAAATATAGTTTTAATAGGCGTTTTGAACGCAAGTTTCGCTGCGGTACTTCGTAACAGCATGACTTTTTTGGTTCAATCAAATGCAAATCAATCTAAACAGCCGGTTTCATCAGCTGTTTGTCTAACTGATAACTGAGAAGTGAGGCGAATTGAATACCTAAAGTGGCAGTTCCGAAAACCGTTACTATATTTTTCGCGATTTTGAAAAGTATGACGTCAGGCACCACATTAATACAAAACTAACAAAGAAAACAGTTGGAGGCATTTTACGGCATTTACGCGCATGAATGTGCATTTGCAACGACGTAATTCATTAATCAATGAAATATCGGCACGAACAAAGGTAATAGAATAAAAGGTTGCGCCTTCTGAATTCACTGTGTCGCCACGCTTGATGAATAAATGAACAGAAAGAAGGGATATTACTTGCTTGGGAAGAAGAAGAGTAGGCGAAAGCAATATAAACTACCAAACAGAGGAAATAATACACACACACATTGCTCGGCTCGGCGCCATCCGTATGAAAATGCAAAAAAATTCATTTGTAGGCTTTATACTCGTATACAGTTGTGATTTCACAAAACAATAAACTTGACAATTCGTTTTATTTAATTTGTTCAGTTTATCTCGGAAATCACAATATTACCTAGCCATTCACTGAATTTTCACAACTATGTAATTTCTCCTCTTTTTGTTTGTTTTGTATTGGAAAAGAGCCTGGCGTCAGACATGTCAAAATTTCGAAGCATAAAGTAACTGTCAAGGCGAATTTATTATAGGTGACAGCAACCACATATAAGTAAAACCCTACATGTATTTGTTGTTGCGTTTGGTCCAAGCATCACGTCAAAATCAGTAATCAAATGTAAACATATGAATGTAAACATACCAATACATACAAACAGAGCATATCATTTTGACGTAAGTCATGCCTATGGCGAAAAATTCAGCTGGGTGAATGCTGTCACCTATAATAAATCCACCTTGGTAACTGTTGTCGGAAGATGACTTCAATTCGCTTTGATTAATACCCATTTGGCGCCTTCCAAAAATCGTTACTATATTTTTCGCAATTTTAGCATCGTTCTAGATTAGTTTACTTATTTGCTTAATTCAGGATGAAGTAGAAAATTATGCAACAATAAATTATTAATATATATATTTCGAACCGCGATCTTTTCAAATGCAACCCTTTCAGTGATGCGATCGCAAGAATAATAGAATTCAATTCGCCTTGGCTATGTCAGCTCTTTCAAAGGGGAATTACAAATTACGTTTTTGTTTGCAAGCGAAGAGTACATAGGTATATTTGATAATTCTCTTTATGCTTAGTTGATCATGCATTTTTTACCGTTTAAACATTTAAAAAACTATTTGTATGTGCATTGTCTAAGAATTTGACTGGTTGTCGTCATTATAACAAATCCACGGTTGTCATAGGAATTCCAAAGGAGTATTAGTGATTCGCAGTACATTCTGTAATGTCCTTTTGCTTGGCCATCGCAAAATGTGTGTTAATTAATAAGTAAATGCTATTTATGGAAAAAAAATTTAGAAACGACCAATATCGAATATTATATAATACTAAAAATGTCACAGCGCACAATATGGGAGATACAAAATGACTTGGCGCGTAGCAGCGCTCATGGTATGGAGATAGTATGGGACTCGTGAGTATAATATCCTATCCGTTTGTATATGTAATTTCCTATTCCTGTTTTCATATTCTCTGTTTATTACAGTTTATCTGCTGATCAATCAGATATTTTAAAGGATAAAATCAAGAATATAATACCAGATCATAGTCAACGTCAAAGTGCAGTGGAAAACGCACGCAATAATCTTTTTCAAAATGTTTGGTCGCAACGTAAGTATCTAATTGACATTGAACATAGCACTGTATCATAATCAATTACCCACTAGTATGTACTTCTTTTTAGGCAAATATACTAATGGTGTTCTGCTCTCGACCATTATTTACATAATGGTAACTGAAGAGAAGGACTATGAATTGGCTAAATACTCTACCAAATTCAGTTTTCACCCCGTAATACGCACTCGCAAATGCTTGTGTAAGTATAAAATTATAAAATATTTATTTGGATGCTTTATGCGAATCATGCCATTTAACACGGAATTCCGTTTTATACATCTTTTCCCATACTATTCAAGCATCAAATAATAGTTCAGGCTGTTGTATGGTTTTTATTGATGAACACTCGCGCATCTATGAGAACTGGCAGCAATATTTATTGAAAAATATTCTCCCCAAGGGAACCATGGTAGCGCCAACCAATGGGGTTTATACTTTAAATGATAGTGAAGAGGTAAATACTCGTATTTCAATCTTGGTTGCAACGGGTAATCATAACAATGATGTTATTTTTAAAATACTTCTATATTTCTTTGGATAATAGGTCAGCCTTGAAATATGCGCTACTCCCAATACAAATTCGAAAAGAAAACTTGATACTGCAATTGGAGTAGGTGGATTAATTTCGGGTACTGCCCCACTTGCTCTCTCAATGGTTATGCCGATTACAGCACCGGTCATGTTAACTGCCACATTGGTGTCATTGGCTACAAGTGCGTATGCAACCGTACGTTCTGCGACATATTTAACAGATCGCTATAAGCATGGTCAGTCCACATCTCTAGCTGATCGGGAGTCTAGAAGTAAATGGCTAGGTATTGCTGGAGGAGTGGCCGGTTTGGGTGCATCGGGTGCTATGAATGCGCTTACATATGCCACCTCTGCTGGTAAGGGGGTACCATTGGTAAGTGACGTACCGGTATTTGCCTAACATGAAAGACTTTTTGATTAATTTTAGATGGCCAAAGTAGCTGTTGGTGGTATGAATGTGTCATCACTTTTACTCTCCGGTACTGATCTAGTAAATACCGCTTATGACTTATATTTGGTAAGCAATTTAATAAAAATACCATAATTAAATAATATATGTATATGTACTGTGTGCTTTACTTTATACACAGCAAAGCTACGACGAAGGACTAAATAGTTTAGATGTTCTACAACTCGCATCTTCCTTATTAGTTTTTACACATTCAATTAACAATTTGTCACTTGTCTCAAAGATACCAACCCGCGGGGGTAGTGCCTCAATTCGTCGTGCAATTCGCGAACAGACCAGGTAACAATTTATGGTCCTATGGTTCTTTAACAAATCGACTAAATTTACTTTTACAGAAATTCGTACGACAAAATATCGAGTGAGTGCGTGAGGATGAGTAAAAATTTAATAAAAATTGATCTAATACGCATGGTAAATAACATCCCCTCAAAAGAAGCCTTTATAGAGCAAGTCGGTAAATTATTGGCACAAACTTCCACTGGGTCGATGGTTGGTAATGCAGTCAGTGAACTACCGCTACTAATAAGCTATACTGTGGACGGTAAACTGAATCCCGTACAGCTACTAGCTGCCGCCGGGTTCAAATTTGTGCGTAACATATTGGATTCAAATAGTTTTATCGATTTACTAGGCACAATGGCAAATTTCATGAGTGACAGAAGTTTTTATCTGTTGCTGAACTTAACAAGAACTTTTATGGATGAATATGGCGATGATATAAATATTGTCCTTCGTACTTTTATACCCACTGAGAAAGTGCTTTATGAAACGTTTATGTTGTGTGTCGCAAAATACTCAAATCTCGCATACGAGTTTCTCGAAAGTAAGCAAATTGAAATACTTCATGAACTCGAAAGGTACTTCTATTCATTAAATCCAATTGATGACAGTAATACATCTTTCAGCTGCAAAATTTGTAAGGGTTATTTTTATAATTGCCCCATATAATTTTAATTGTTTCGATTTTAATAAATAAATAATAATGCACCTTTTAATACTTGATATTGAGACAAATAACATAAATAAAAAATAATTCCAATAAAAGTGAATGTTTGTTTAGACTAACAGAAAAAGAGAAAGGGCTCCTCTGCGTTAGAAAAATTAGATGGAGAAGAACTCTTACTTGATGTGCCCAATTGGCGCCGGTTAGCACGAGAAAGAAACAATTGACGTGAACCGACTATTAAACTCGGACAAATTCGCTGAAGCGGTTATCGCGCCAATCAAGAAAAAGAAGAAAGCGACGTTGGAGTCGGTATAAAATATTCGTAGAACTATTAATTCTAAAAACGCTATTTGTGGCAGAGAACGTAGATTTAATAAATAATTTACTCTCGGCCCTGGGGGAACAAAAGTAATTTACAAAATAGACCTCAGAAATGTTCTCTGTCTGTGGTTCTATTTTGCTCATATTCAAAATGCATATAACTTACAAGGAAACTAATGTTTCTAGGTTGCGCTGAATTCAAGATATTTTTGAAAATTGTGTTTGTAGTCCAAACCAGATTATTTTCAGAATATATAGAATACAAAACAAATATTTTTGCTAAAAATAAACCTTGTATGTGGCGTAATTGGGTACCTAATAGCCTAAATAAATGGTGGCGTTAATCGGGATCAATACGGAATTATGAAATGAAATGGAATGAAAAATAAATGAAACTTTTACAGAGAAAAACAAAAAACACTGGATGTAATACTAATACTTTATTTGTTTGATATTTCGGAGAGTTTGGAAAATTGTAATTTTAGGTTTTATTAAATAAATAATTATTTTTTAGAATTAGAGCAGCTAATACCCGTATGTTTTGCATGTGGTCCATCTTTTACTGGCAAAAACTATCCAATAAACAAATCAACTGTTCTCTAATCCGCGTAACAACCGGCTGACACACAACAATTTTAATCAGAATTAATAGCGCCGGTAATCCCGATTAACCTCGCCGTCTGCCTATACTATAAGACACAATGTGTTTGCTAAGTGCCAGAGGAATTATAGAGAGACGTTTTTTACAGCATATTTCCTATAAGAGCACTGACAAATTCAAACACACTTTGTCAAATTCTTTTTTTATTGTAACTAATTTTCAGCGTTCCTTTTCACGAGCTGCTGATATCGTTTTTGTTGCCATCCAATACCTTGAATAGTTTTTATCGACCGTTTTGGAGTGGTATTCAGAAAATTATAATATGGCACCATTGGCGACATTTGCGTTATTAGGCAGCAACAACAACACGGATTTGCGTCAAAAATGTGTATTGCGTGAAAAGTCGTATTTTGTTGTGTAAAGAATGTTTTGGTCCAAATAAGAAAGTTCAGCAGCAACATGATATTTAACGGTTTTTATTAAAAGCTTAAAAAAAGCAAAACTAGTAATAGAAGCGAAAAAAGCACATTTTCTTAAAAGATTAACGAAAGAGTTCCTTTCCTTAAGTGTTCTGCACGCCCATAACTCTAACAGGAAAAACGCGTCACGGCTCAATAAATGGAATTTGCCTGGCAATCAGGGACCAGCTGATTTGATTTAATTAACTGGAGCTCTGATTATAATACTTTATCTATAAAATGAAATAAAACACTTATTACTTAAAAAAATTGAATACGTCAACATCAAATTCTTCCATTTGACCTTTCTGTTGTGGATAAGACTTCGTTTGGCTTTGCACTGTCAACTGACTTGCTTAGTTTTCATTAAAAAAGATGGGTCAGGTGTTTCGATCAGGGTCAGCATTGCTTTCACATCGCGACGGTCATAAAGTAACCAAGGCCACAGAAGCACGTATTCAGACTCTTTTCGAAATACTGCGGGCTAATCCGAAAGTATCCATACACACTTTGGAGAGCCTTTTGCTGCAAATTCCAAAGGTATGACTAAACTAATACCTAAAATTTTCTAATATGCATATTTCAAGACAAGTAAATTTTAAATTAACAACAACATAAAATGTATACATTTTTTAGAACGAAACTATTTTGATAATACACGATGAATGCGGATACAATATACTGCAGCGTAGCGTAGGCCTTAACCACATCGAACTCACCAAGTGGTTGTTACACCGGCATCGGCCAGATGTTAATCGTAGTCCCTGTTCACTGCCATTGCATATAGCATGTTTGAAGGGATACGAAGAATGTGTTGAATTACTTCTAAAACATGGGGCGCGCATCGACACTGATTCACGCATGTGCTTTCCAGGTGTACATTCGCACAACTGTGAAGAAAGTGGCAAGTATCATGGTAATAATGATGATGTGGGAGCTACTCCAAATGTATGCGAACGTGCTCATACAAAACTGCAGAATGCTGTTTGCTACGCCATAGATGGCGACCAGATAAATGTGCTAAACATATTGGCACAAAAAATGGAAGATCCTTGGGTATTAATTTAGTATATTTCTAAAAAGTCAATTCCTCTAAGCGATATTTTTTACCATTGCAGGTACCCTTTCGAGTTAAAAAACCGCTACTGCATTTAGCATGCGAGCGTGGAGCCTGGAATTGTGTACAACAACTGGTTATGACTCGTTCGGAAGAGATTAATTTGATTAAAGACGAATATTATCCTATTCATCAGGCTGTGCTGCATGAGGGACGTTTTTTGGAGCTTCTCATACAACACGGTGCTGTGACGACTGTACGCACGTGTACGCAACAAATGACACTTTTGCACGTTGGTATGTTAATGAAAGTATTTTTGAAAACACTAACAGATTTTCGGTTTTGCTAGATGTGTTTTAAAAATTAAAAAAAAAAAAAAAATCATTGTTATTTAATTAAGTCACTTTATGTTTTTTCAATATTCGCAAAATTTTTCATGATAAATTTTTTTTTTTTTTTTGCAAAATTGGAAAAGTAATGAATTACAATCACAATGAAATTAAAAAGCATTAGCTTGCTAAATTTTTATTGTTTTTTTTTTTTATGAAAATATAGTTCATTGTATAACAAAAATCGTATAAATCAAAGTTCCAAACTTTTGTTAAAAGTGTAACAAATGTAAAAAAATTGTCCACAATATTTAAAAAAATTTAATCAGATTCTTTAGAAAACTGCGCAGTATCCAGTTTTATTGCCCGTTTAATTTTAATACAATAAAGTCGCTCAAAAATCCCGTTGACTTTTTATAATTTTTTTGCATACGATGTTGTGAATTTTTTTCCATACATATGACTTGTGCGGAAGTCTTTTATATGATGAAAGGAGCCATTTTTATTGGCGCCACCCACTTTTAAACAAATTTGTATTTATCAAAATTCGCTTAATCTAATTGAAACTAAAAACTGTTTAAGGTAAATAATAATAAAATAGTTTCCAAGTTGTGTACATATTTGTATATGCAATTATTTAAACTTAGAAATTTATAATTTATACGTTTCCGAGTGTGTAGGCCTTCAGCAAAAAAGGCCCCTTATAAAATGCTCGGCTAACATTTAAAATATATACAGCTTATAGAATTTTATTATAAACATTTTGAATTCACTTTTTTGTTTTTTTCTTTCATCAGTTATTTTTGCAGCGCGCAAATCTGCTGAAGATACCTTAAGTACCTTACGTATTTTATTGGAGCGCGGATGTAAGGAACTCATCAACGAACCTGACTCTCTAGGCAATACACCACTTCATGCCTTGATAGTGCGCTATGCCCTAGAGGAGGCCCGGTAATTACCAGTATTCAAACAGCAATTGCAAAATATATAATATTCACCTTAACATAATTTATTACAGCTATGGCTATGACAAGTGGAGCAAGTGGGATGTGCTGCACCTGGTGCGTTTCCTGCTGCAAAACGGCGCAAAGAGTTCGATTAATCAAACCGGCAATAGCGCGCTGGCATGTGTCTTTCGACATGTACGCGACTGGGAAGTGTGTTTTGAATTGCTGAACATGCTAATCAAAGAAGACGGTGATCCGAATATTGTGGGACGTGATGGTTCAGTACCTATAATGGTATTGCTTGTACCGTTAATTAATAAGGACCAACTGCACCATTTTACGCACTCTATGAAGGTAAGCCAAATGACAAAAATTCCACTTTAGTCAGTTAATAATAACTAATAGATAAGAGATTAGGTACAAATTTTATTTCAGTAAATTATTTCAACTAAAGTTTCACTAATTGTATTTTCGTACATTAATTTTAGGTGTGCTACTTGAATTGCATTCGAATTCTACTGCAATATGGCGCCAATCCAAATTGCTCCTATCGCTCAAATTTAACACCGCTACATGTTTTGGTATTTACCGTTAGTGAAAACTTTACGCTTAATTGTGATGCACAAAAACGAACAAATTTCGACTTTATTAAGAATATACTGTTGTTATTATTGCAACACGGTCTCGACTGCAATCAAACATATCCGCACATACTACAAGCCGTATGTGATATGGTACAAAATGTGCGCAACTGCTCCGACATGCAATGCATCTACGAGTTGACTCTCACGCTCATACAGTACGGTGCTGATCCCAATATAGTGCTCAGTGGTCAGGCGACAACAGGAAGTGCCATATTCTCCAACGAAATTGCCAGCTTTGGCGAAGCGCTCTGTAGTGGTGGCAGTGGGGCCAATAGCAATGGCGGCGTCGCCGGATCCAGCAATGGTGGTGAAAGCTCGTTTCGCAATTCGTTTCGTACACACTCACGTTACCTGCTTTTTTATTATATAATTTTAATTACAAAGAAAGAGTTTATTCTTAATGATCCAGCACTGACCTTTACACGCATTATACATTTGTTTTTCTTGACGATGCATCATGGACCATTATACAATTGCCTTAAGTCGTTGCATAACTTTTACGTGGCGCAAGTGCCAAATAAAAAGACCGAACAATTGATATCGTTAATTTCTTCATTGTATCGCAAACCGCGCAGTCTTAAACAAATGGCTCGTATCGCCATCTATGAGGCGGTAAATCGCAAACTGGCACAGAATGTGAATCGGCTCAATTTACCAGGCCCGCTGAAAGAGTATGTATTACAGTTCGAGAGATAACATGTGCAGCGCACAAAGGAGGTGAACAGAAATCCATTAGTAGTCGAAATAAATTCCTTATACCCACCTTACCCCTACTCCAATTTTCCACTACTCAAAACAATCATTAAATCCAGCAACGATCTACAAAAATCAATTGACTAAATATTAGTTATTAATAAAAAAAGTAATAGTTTAAGGCTTATTGTACCTAAAAATTAAAATAATATATGAGCGTAAAATTTAAATTTTTTTCTGAATATTACGTATAAAAAAATGTTGCAAAGAATAATGAGCAAAAGTTTATGGAAAGTGTACATTTGTCTACACAAGTTGAAAAGTGGAACCTGTTCTAAAAAGTTGTGATAAGTTTTATTATTATTTCCTTATGCATATTACAAAGAAATATGTATTTGTGTGGATATAAATCCACACGTTTTTGAAGGTATCGATTGAATTCAGTTTAACTCTTGTTCATATTTGAAGTTATATATAAAATTAGATAAATATTAAATAAATATTAGCATCGTTAAATAAAAATAAAGCTGCCACATCCATTCAAATTATAAATTCGTTGATCCAATTAAGAACTAGTGAGTATATGTACGATCATATCTAAATCTTACATGAGATAGGGCAATACAATGCAATATATTCTGTGACAAATTTTACAATGCACACGGCGAGAACAAATTCGGAGAAAAAAGTTTCCTCATTTTGGCTTTTGTTCGTATGCATTGTCTACTTATAAATTATACCCAGTTTCGTGGCAAACTTCGTTTGTTATCAATAGAGTGGGGAGCAAGGAAAATCGCATTGCAGTGATTGCATTACAAAAGTGTGGTAAAAATCAAGTGAGATCTACGAATTGCTGAAAAAACTTAATATTTCGAGAATGTCTGTTTACCGCGCGATTAATCGTTTTTCCTAAACGTCTGAAGTGAGAGACAGAAAAAGAAGTGGTCGTCCTCCTATGGTTCGAACCAGTGCAGCCACAAAAGCCGTTCGAGAAAGAACTCGCAGAAATCCCCTTACAAAATCATGTCCTGGGAAATGAATGTACCGACCATATTAATGTCAAGACTAATTAGAGATGATCTCCACGTGAAAGCCTCCCGTCACTTAACTGGTAATCTTTTGGCAACGCGCTTGAAGATAATTAGAGTCGGCAGATGCAAGCAGCTTCTTCGGTGGCACGCGTTCAAGGGCTATGAAAATATTCTTTTTACAGATAAGAAAATTTTCACTTTTGAAGTTTTTAATAAGCAAAACGACAAAACCTATGCTAAAACTTGTAAAGACGCAAAAAATGTTACTCTAAGGGTTCAGCGTGGCCACCATCCAGCCTCGGGAATGGTTTAGTGACGAGTGTCTTGTAAAGACGTTACATCTCCTTATTTCTGCGAAAAAGGCGGTAAGAATGGGGCAAAAGTGTACCAGGAGGATGTCTTAGAAGGCGTAATGAAGCAGTTGAGCAGTACTCTCTTCGATGGAGAGCGTTGGATCTTCCAGCAAGATTCCACTGCAGTCCATACGACAACAACCACCCAGCAGTAGCTAAAAAACAATATTCCTGGGTTCATAGCCGCAGAAGTTTGGAAGTCCAGATCTGAATCCATTGGAATCGTTTGAAGACTTGAGTAATAGCAAATGGTGACTACTTCGAATGAAAATAATTTTCTTTTAATATTTACATGATTAAATAAAATTAACTTCATTAGCAGTTTTTGCATTTTCACGGATGGCTCCAGGACCGAGCACGGCTCCGGCTCTGGGGTCTACGTGGAATCCAGCAGGACAAAACTTCACTTCGCTCTTGGAATGCATGCATCTGTGTCTCAAACTGAGGTGTATGCTGTTCAAGAAGCGATGAACTTTGTTGTGGAAAACAGATCTATATGTGTCTGTAGTAACAACCAAGCTGCGCTCATGGTTTTGGACAGCCCCCCAACCACTGAACTATGTCGGTAGACATGATAGTCTAATGCTAGCATGGGTCCCTGGACACGTGGCTATCGTGGCTAACGAGACCTCTGCCTCCTTAGCTAGGTTGCGCTCTCAGGCCAACTTTTTTGGCCTGAAGCCCGTTCCGCCACTCCCTTTTGCACCCATCAAAGTCACGGCTAGCAAATGGGTTACTACAACAAGGGAGCTTAGCAGGCTGAGAGAGGCTGCAGATGGACTAAACTGATGTTACCTGTCATTTCCGACCGACTGTCGCAAATCCTCCTGTCATTAAGCAGAAAAGACTACAGGCAGCTGGTTGGACTTATGACGGGTAACTTTTTGTGGGCATGGAAAAGGTAGGTATCTCAGACAGTGTACGAGGAGGATGCTATGGCGGACCACTTTTTGTATGTTTCGCTCGAATCAGACTTGAGGTCTTTGGCACTGATGTGTTAAGAAGTGACCACCTTAACTCCTCGACTCAGATTTTTTCGGAGATCGGGTACATTTAAAGAAAATTAAAAGGGAATCCGAGTGCAGCACAATGGACTTAATATTGTCTGTACTTGTGTAGTTGTCCAAAAAAAAAAAAAAATTCTATAACGACACTGTCTATGCAAAATCCATTATCACTGAAAATTTAGTGATAGAAAAAAAAAATTAACTATCACTAAACTAAACTAAATTATGCACGTTTAGTGACAGTGTATTTTTTTTCACTATCTCTAAATATTCAGTGACAACGGAATTCGTGTTTTAACTACTACTGAAGAAGTAGTGGGAGTGAAACGCTTATTGCATTTATTTTTTAGTGCATTACGCCCAACCCTGATAAATATAGAGCCATTAAACAAGTAATGCAATTAGTCGACCTGTGAATTTCACGAAAAATGTTCACTCCGGCACAAAAATACATTTTCAATATAATAAATTTAAAACGGCTAAAAAATACATCATTTCTGGAACTAACTGAGGTAATGAAAGGGGATAAAAACATTTAACACAGGCATTGTCTACTTAAAAAAATGGTTTATTAGAAGTTAAAACTTTTACCAGGTATATAAATATGTACATATATAAAGTTCGGTTTCGATCGAAACTTCTCTATCTAACTCTTCTATACTTCTTTATATTGGTATTACATAATTTATATTTTTTCAACGCATGCAATTTTTTTTCCAATTTAAACTTTTTGGTTACCTCTGCCTGGCATGGCGCTGTTTTAAGTAAAGCAAAATTTCCCATTTTTATGGGAAAATAATTATTTATGTCATGCATATAACTATAACACATTTTTGAATAAAAAACAAGAAAACTACAATATTGTGGGCATCAGTTCCGTATGGCAATTGGTTCGAAGTAGACCTGGAAAAGAATTCGTGGAATCCGAAAGAAACAGAAACTATGTACATAACTTTTTCTGATTTACTTGATCATTCCAAAGCATTTGTCTCTGTAGACCAAAAACTTTTAATCTTAAGTTCCTAGAGTTAACATATTTTAAGTGCGCTAATACTAATGATCGTCGATTTGGCGAAGTGGTTTCAAAACTATGATTTTTTACAAATGGAAGAGTAAAAAAAATTAATTTTTCATTTTAATTTTAAAATACATATTTTATTAAAATTTATATAGGAACCCAAGTCCCCTGTTTCTGAATCATTCCCAAAGCATGCAATCGCTTGGAAATGGATTGGCGGGTAACTCCTAATACTGAAGTAAGCTCTTCTTGTATTTGACACGGATCCTCATTGAGCAATACCTCCAAATCAGTGTCTTTGAAGGTTTTTGGCTTTCCTTCACGCGGACGGTCGTCAACATTAAAATCAACGTCTTTGAAGCGACGGAACTAATCTCGGCACGTTGTTTCACTTAAAGCAGCATCTCCATAAACTTTTTGTAGCTCTCGATGCGCTTTAGCCGCCGTTTTTTTTTTCAAATGAAAGAGGAAAATCAACACTTCCCGCAAATGACGATTATTCGGCACAAAATCAGACATTTTCACAAAACCAAAAGTATATGATACCAAAACAAAATCTCCGATGTGTCGAAGCAGTTTGTTTACCATATGTCTGAGCTTGGTTTATGACGTTTAGGTTATGTTAGAATCGACTAGCACACACTGCTGGCTGCATCTATTGGCAAACAAGGGATTTCGGTTCTTCAGGACATCTGAAACGAAAAACTTAAACTGATTATTATTCTGTAGGCTTGTCATTCTAGCAGGTGCTACTTTCGTTTCTTTTTAGCCCTAACTTTCCATATTACAGTCTGATTTCCACCCGAAAAACATATATTTTTTTCAAAAGTCCGCCATTTTGTTATTTTTAAAAAAAATTGTCCCATTGTAGCACCTGCCAGAATAACAAGCCTACAGAATAATAATCAGTTTAATTTTTTCGTTTCAGATGTCCTGAAGAGCCAAATTCCTATTGATAAGCCACCTATCTTTTTTTTAAGACGCTCACTTTGGTGCCACACTACTACAAAAAATATGTAAAAAAAAATTGTTTTTGTATACTATTTGATGCCAATAATAACATCCTATAAAATCAAAAAGATCGCATTTTATTTTCTTAAAAAAATAAAACCTAAAAAATATCTATAAAAGTGAGTATTTGACCAGACTACTCTATACCAATTGCTTCATCTATTCGTCGCTTGCTAATGCTTGGCGAAAAGAAGAGACCTTATATTTCTGGCCTAACAATGGAAAAATTAAAATTCATCGCTGCAAACGTTTTTATAAATTTTTTTTTTGTTTTCACAATATTCTCCTTGATAATCAATCGACTTTTGCATTCCTTTGAACCAATTTTCGAAGAACTTTGTACTGTTACGTTTCCAGGGCGCCTTTTAAGTTTTGTAGAATCCAACGCGAACTCACAAGAACATCATGCAAAATCTTATTGATGATTGTTCCCGGATGCCTCAGTCTGACGCTATGTGGCATGACGATTTTGCTCAATCATTTCGCGCACAACAGCGGTATTTTATGGCACAACAACTGATTTTGGATTTCCTTCTCGGAATTCGTCGGTGAGCAAATAGCTACCACGAGAAAATGCATAGGTATTTTATAGCACAATAACGGATTTTAAATGACTTTCCTGGAATTCGTCAGTAAGCGAACAGCGACCACTAGAAATTCAATCTTCCAATTTTCTACGGTGCTAAAGGGTGGTGCTCGCTCGCCGTGTAATGATTTTAATTCATCGGTGAATTCTTGTTTTTTTAATCCGCGTCGAAAATTGTGAAAAATAGTTGCATGAGAATGTTCACGGCTCAATACCATTCTGAGTGCGTTCATGGAAAAATATGTCAAACTTTCCAATGAAAACGTCAGGTAGCGTCTGATAACACTAGAAGTGCTCAATACTAGATACAAAAGTTGCTTAAAGAGACATTTTGTATGAGAAATATCGCTTTTTAATTACGGGTTGGGAGTTAAGCACGAAAAAGTAGATCATCTACTTATGTATATGTGAAGGTATCATTGGATTAAACTACTGATATATTACACGTATTTAAAAACTACTATAACATAGAATTCAAGAGGTTTAAAAATGCTATCTTGAAAGCGAAAAATCGAGAACGCCATCATTATGAACGGTGTTTAATTCCCGAAAAGCACGAGTAATGGGAGCATTACTGGCATACTTAGTTTTAAAGTTTCCCCCATAAAAAGGGTAGAAGTTCCTAAGAGATCGCTGGGGAACATTAAATCGAATGCTTTCCAACAAGTAGGGGCAATCAATTAATTCAGTAATAATATTATGAGTAAAAGACGGGCACAGTATAGACCTACGGATTTCCAAGGACTTGAGACTTATAGGCATGAGACGAGCAATATAAATAGCAACGCTCATAAATAAGGAAATTTTCAAACTTGATGTGTGATTCAAAATGCTTACATTGTTAAACATTCATGGGTTATATTTAATAGAACTTTGACACTCAGCTCTTTATCCCAGAGAAAACTCGACTGGTTCTAGCTAAAACGTATTCAGTACCGACGTTATTGTACGATTGCGAGTTGAATACTCATTGTGATATTTACCGTGTTTTCTTGTCCTATCCACGACCAAAAACAAAACGTACAAATCGGATCATAAATTGAATACGATCTCTATTAGGATCACATCGTTGTTGTTGCATTTGTGTGGACAATTTTTTCCGGATCCCTTCCATTAGCCATTGGAACATAGCTGATATGTGCCATGTCTTGATGTATTATAAAATAATATCGGAAGATAGGTCTACTCTAAAAAATTTTATGACAACAAATTTGTATTTGGCAAGCGAATTGCTTCTGTATATTTTGATGATTTGCTTAAGTTCCAATAAAATATAGTTATCTGGTGATTGAACCTTAATATAATATTTGTGCTCTCTGCCCGCTTTTCCCTTAAAAACTGGAAGCTTAAAGGGGACTTTGCGCTTCAGACATGAATTATGTCGTTATTTTGCAGAATATTGCTGAAAGTATCCAACACATTTTTGTTGTCTCCTATACCTTTAAACTATCTTCTTTTATTTCAATTTAGATAACGGTATGTATACCTACCAAGGATGATAGATTACCAGGTTTGGCCTTCAGCTATGGTGAAATCGAAATTGAGCGAATAACTTTGGCTGCCACGTCACCGGTGATTCGATATCAGAATTTTGCTCGCTCATTTCACACGTATTCACACACTCGTTCAATCTTCCTCCTCCTTAGATAATGTTTAGACGGCAACGAAGCAACTTGTTGATTTTTTCTTATATCACCAACACAATCTCAGTTTTTTCGTAATCAAATCGCTGTCATGACTCCGGTTATGCCGGCCAATCAGCTCATTCTTTCAGATTCCTTGAGAGCCAGTTAACGGAAGAAAAAATCAATGCAGCTATTTTCCATGCTACTTCGTTGCGGTCTGTGCATTTATAATCTGAACAACGACTGATTAGAGAAGCGTAACAGTTCGCGTGAAATGAGACGCCACAATTCCCGTGCTCCAAGAGTTCGGTGTTGTCTTCATATCTTCATGTCTTGTAAAAAAGTAACATTTCTTCATATCTACGAATTTTTGCGTGGTGAAGCAGTTGACCATTTGGAATGAACATTTATTATTATTTTGAATTATTACATGATTAAATAAAACTATATTCATTAAAAAAAGTATTATAATTTCATATCTATAACAGAATTAACTTTTAACAGAACTTATGGCAGGACTAAGTATATATAATATAATCCAAGGTTCAATTGTTCCAATCTAGTTTTAATGTGAAACATTTTGAAAATAACTTAAGGTTATGTGTTTGACTAAATAAATAAATGGTATCACAATGGACAATTCTAATTTGTCGTCCATGTGGCCCATCTCATGGGCAACCTCATAACCTAGCCTATACTAAATAAATAAATAATAATCATTGCACGCGTCGATTACCTGGCAACAAAAATTATTTATGTCCATGCATAAGTGTATCGTTTCCAAGTAAATTTTAAAACTCAACAACGTCTATCAAACTGAAAATACTGGGCATTTTATTTTAGAATTTGTTTCATTTAACAACTACGCATTCACAACGAGTTTATAGACTCTAACGCAATGTTTACACAAAAACTGGAACAGATGTATCATCCTCCTTCGAACCTGAAGAAATACGACAATGAAGGATATATGAAAAACCCGCTGCTTAAATTTCGCCTCGCCAATGTGCAACGGGAACGCCATTCAAGGTTTCTGAAATATCGCGCTGCCGTTGAAAAAGTAAATTTGTGTCGCAAGCCACCGCCACCGGACCCTGATATCCGTCAGCTGCCCGAATATAATTACGTTGACAATTTGCGGCGTGAGGTACGTAAAATAGAAGTGCCAAAAATGTTAAGGAAAACCGAAAAGAAGATTCTTAGCTATGCACCCAATCGTTTAAAAGTCAAATATCCCGAACTTGTCGATAACTATATGAAAGACGTACACGAGGAATTCGATCGTCTCATGAAAATCTACAGCATGAACTGCATACTAGTGCATCCGGAATTCACCGACGAAGATCCTGCACAATTTAGTCTTCCACGCAAAGATTTTCATTTTAAATTACCTGGACGTACGGAAAATTATCCGAAATTTTTGGAAAATAAACGCAAGATCAGCAGGAAGTTACTTATTGTATACCCACAAGTGCGTTTAATTTTGAATTCTTCCGAATCGGAGTTTCCAAAAACCATGGTTGCCTTAGATCCGGTCATGATCGGCGCAAGTCATTTGCAGGCGGTCGTAGGACTAGGTGGACGGGAAGCGCTGTTTTATAAAACGTTCGTAAAATACGTGGAGAACAATTTAGAAGAAGTAAGTAACTTTCTACGTTGGACTTGGTATCCCAGAATTGTATCGGTAATACGTCGGCATTTTCGCAAAAACACAGTACCAAATCGGTTAAGATGGCGAATGTTCAAGTGCCTAGAAGCTCTTATTAATAGACAAATAAATATGCTGAAAATAAATACATTATATGAGTTCCTACGAGTGGGTAGCTTAGAACGCAAAATTCCCATACTAAAAATTAATATGGTATACAATGAAGCAGAGAACTCAATCAATTTAGATCCGAGTTTAGAAACAATATACGACATGTATGAGAATCTAGTGGACGCAATTGCACAGGTGCTGACCAAAATAGAACCTCTTGAGCCGCAAGTCGATTCAACTTTTGTCAACATTGCAGCCCCTTATCTACGCATATCTATGAACGAAAACTGGCTTAACGAATTTAAATTGGAATTTAGAAATGCACTTATCCGAACCTATCAATCGATACAAGAGTACATTGATGGTTATCAATCCAAATATTACAATTTGTATGCGCAAGATGTGCGCAAGGACCTCGACGAGTTCTTGAGTGAATCGCACGAGTTTGAAGAGTATTTCAAACGCATCTCGACCTATTTCCAGTATATAAATATGTTACAAAGCGAACCAGAAAATGATTTTTTCCAAATGGTTGTAATCTGCAATAAGGCGGCGATTGTTTCCTTACGTGAAATTGCGGATGACCTAATTGCATGCATCACCGAGCAGATCGTTCAAGAACACATTAAGGCAGAGGAAGAAATTTGTGCTGCTTTTGAGGATATCAAAGTAAAAGCATTGACTATACCAAGATCAACAGAGGAACTGCTCGAGAGTGGAGAGTACATGATACGAGTGAAAAAGGAACTTATATTCGAATTGAGAGATCGAATACAATATTGTCTAGAGGTTGGCACAAATCTCGTTGAGTTGACCGAAATGGATCCATACCATTTCAATCTTACCATTCGCACCATCAAATGGTTAAATGATATTAATGAAATCTGTGATTACAATGCCTCACAGCAAGAGCATTATAAATTCCTCTTTGAGGAGCATTTGCAGGATGTCATTAAGAAACTCAACGAGGATATAGAGGCGATGATACCGAATTTGACAATTATTGATGATATGAGCGAACCAGAACAGTTCCGTCATAGTTATATACTGTTACAAAATTTCATAGGCCAATTGAAGACATTTGACGACTACGTAAACTGGATCAATAAAGAGGAGAAATTATTTAAGATGGCGCAAACGCAGTATCCGAAATTGGAAATAATGAAAGGTTTCATAATACCATTTGCCGAATTAATGAAGTATGTATTACCTAGTAATCTGCCATATAAAAGTATGTATTATATTTAGAAGGGGTCATAGACACATTTTCATTTGACTTACATAATTTCCGCAGTAAGTTTATTTCTCGGTTAATCGTTTCGAGATCTCAATTTTAATTCTGTTCGAAACATAATGGTTGTATCTAACAGTATAAAACAAATCGAGATAGATGCATTCCAAAAGGCTCAGAATGATGAGAGAAGTCGATTTAGCCATGTCTGTCCACCCGTGCGTCCAACCGATAACTTGAGCAAAAATTAATACATTTCAATGAAAATTGATTACTTTTCAGAACGATATGAAGTGAACCTATTCAAAACACCATAAATTTTTTGTGTGAAATTAGTTTTCATTGATTTCACATAGAAAATTGTTCAAAAATGATTACAATTTTAACATATATTCACTTTAGCTCGATATGACCACCTTTTGCCTTGACTATAGCCTTCAAACGGTCAAAAATGAGTTGCATGCTGCACGAATGTGATCTTGAGGTATTTTGGTCCATTCTCGTATAATCGTTTTTTTTTCAGCGCATCCATACTGGCATATTTTTTAGTCCTCACCTTGCTCTCCAAAATGGACCAGATGGAATAGTCCATCGGATTTGCGTCTGGCGAATTCGAAAGCCATTGTGTGGACGAAATGAAGTGTGGAACATGATTTTTTAACTATTCTTTTTAACTATTCTTTTAACGGCTTTATGAGACGTTGCCGAGTCCTGTTGGAACGTCCATGGTCTACGACCGAAATGTTTGCGTGTCCATGGCTCTAAAGCAGCTTCTAAATCTTTACCCGATAATAAGTCGCATTCACTTTGACACCAGGCTCGATAAAAACGATTGGAGAGCGTCCATCAGCGGTCACTGCGGCCCAAACCATTACTTGCGATGGGGAATTGCTTCGAGTGGCCATACGTAGACTCAAATTCTCGTATGAGCGTTCGGTCAAGTAAACACGATCGTTTTGAGTGTTTATGAACTGCTCAATTGGGACATTTTTCATCAGAAAACACAATGTTAGGAAATTCGCCACGTTCGTGCAAGCGCAACAACTCCTTTGCTCTTTCGCACCGAACTTTTTTTTGCTGGGGTGAAAGATCGTGTGCTTTTCGGAACTTGTAAGTTTTGACCCTGAGCTCATTTTCCAATATGCGTCGAATGCTGTCTTGCGATATTTTCAGTTCCTTGGCCATTTTTCTTCCACTTCGCCGTGGATTTTGTTCAAGTCTAGCCATTTCTGGCGTTGTTGCGGTTTTTTTTTGGTCCACCTCCATAGCGTTTTTGAATGCTACCAGTATCATTGTAACGTTTTATAGTGCGATACACAAACATTTTATTCACTTTGAGGTGACTGAGCTCATGAACAATGGCTGGTCGTGATTTTCCAGCCAAATATAACGCAATCACACTATTACGTTTGAATTCCATCACAGAAAAAAAATTCAACAACACTGAGACGCAAATGCTTTTGATGGGTTATAAACAATATATTGACATGTCATTAGAACAATTTTGACGTTGAAGTCATGAGCTGTTTTACAGATACAAGCAGTGTGAAGTTGGTAACACTTCATCTCGTGCACCCTGTATATACAAGGTTGGTTAGTATTGAAAACGGGCCAAATAAGTGAATACTAAAGCTCACCTACCGTATAATAATAATTTCATATTATATTTTAATAAAAAAAGTCGTCATAACTATGCAAAAACAAAATACTTCGGAAGTAAAATTTTGAAATGTTAGCTGCGCCATGCCCCCATTTGGGTAAGTGCAGGCATTTTGATAACGACTTAATAAAATTCGTCCAGACATGGACTACGTTTTGGTCCCCATCTCATTTAGACACGACTGTATGTATGTATCATATTACTGAGATCGGATAAAAACGACGCCCAGCCCACTTGTTATATGTATGTTAAGACCAAATTTCCGTGCGACCGTCTGATATTACAAGCTATAACTTGCATTTTCTATGACACAACACAGTCACAGCAGTACATTAACAATTAACTTCTTTATTATTAATTTATTTGTCTATTAAAGGTCCTGTATCGAATGGATGCGTTACTTGAATGTTTGGATGTATGGACCATTTGAGTATTTGGAGCCGAAATTCGTAGAAGAAACTACTGAAGACTTTTTAAAAGAATTCCAAAAATGTCAAAAATACTATCGCGTAAAAATCAGACAAGACCAAATAGAAAATCCAATATGCATGTTCCGGGTAAATACAAGAAAATTCAATGCAAACATATTCTTATATACATACATAAACATATATGGTACATACATATATATCATAAGCTAGGTAGATAGTAGATAGGTGACTTTGCAGTCTACGAGCATCCTTAGTTTTTGTTTTGTTTGGAAAGTTAATAAGGTGTTTAAACCTGAGGTTATGCTCTCCAAGTGAGAACATTGTAGGTTTGCCAGTACGGTTATAGGAGTCTCTTCTGCTTCGTACTTACATATACATAAATAGTACAATTGGAGCGTACACCCTTTATTGGGTGTTTGGCTGAGCTCCTCCTCCCTTTTGTAGTGTGCTTCTTGTTGTTGTTACACAAACGGACGGACCTATAGTTTTAAGCCGACTCCGAACGGCAGATGTTTTTTATGAGGAGCAGAAATACACGAAGGCTTGCTATTGCATGCCGGGGGCGACCGTTGTTAGAGAACACTGTTTCTATCATTTTGTGTTTTATACACGGAGTTTCGAACCAGGCTACCTCCCAATAGTAGTCACGCACAATCGGCTACGGCGGCCACCTCTTGCTTTAGCTCATCTATAATACAATGGTTTCCAACCGCCAAAAAGTAATTTGGTCCGCTTGCTAAAGCTACCGCAGCTAAATCTAGCTAATATATCAGGTATCTGGCTTGCGATAAAGTTTTTCTGGGCCGACACCATTAGGGAGCGTAGTCGCTATACACATTTTATGATAAATGAGAGTTTTACCTCAAATGATGACAAAGCTTTGAGTGAAACGTGGCTGCCACTAAATATGAAGTTATGCTCAATTTAATAGTTTCCCTGTAACTTTATCTCTACATACGGAATAATGCGTATATCTTCGTTTATATTATGGTTGGAGAGTACCCCATCCCAACAACTTCGATTCGTGTATATCTTAATTTAGGGTACTCGCACCATGCCCTGCCAGTTCCACTAAACATATATCATAACCTTCTTCGGCTTGTGTATCGGCTTTGTGGTACCTTCTGGAGGCACCCACTCCTTTCTTTGTTTCATTTGTTGTATTGGCATCATTTCTTATCTTTCGTGACGATTCGGTACAAAAAGAGCTGTTTATGATCGCGTGTTGCGCGATGGTGGTCGAGATGCTAAGAAACAATTTGAATGCGATTTTCTTTGTTTTTTTCGTTGAGCTCGTGAGGCGCCCAAGCCCCCAAATTCTCGGTAAATCCCATTGAATGAAGGTCGTTTTATCGTTTTATGATCGCAGTTAATTTTTTCCGTTAATTCACGACTGGTTTGGTGACCGTTCTCCTTCAAAAATGATTTGAGACGTTCTTCATCGAATTCAGAAGGCCTTCCGTTACGGGACGTGTTATCGACGCCCCAATGGCAATTTTTGCAAACTTTGCAAACCATTTCCGCGCTGTAGTCTCGCTTATGACACCTTCTCCACACATCGCAAATGTCCCGGGCTGCTCCGGCAGCTTTTTAACTTCGATGGAAATCAAAGAAGAGCAGATGTCGAAAATGTTGATTTTTGCTTCCTGGGTATTCCATTTCTAAGCTTCAAAACTAACGAAAAATTAAAAATCTCAAAAATACAATTAACATAATCTTATAGAGCAGAAAGAGTTCTATCGAATGAATACTTACCCTTTGCCAAACAGTAAGCAAATCGTAAAATAAAAGAAAATACAAAAACTCAATGAACTTATTCCCCAACCTAATATTTATAATTGTGAAAAAAATTGTACGCTAAGGGAAAGAATAGACGTAGAATAATGAGCGGCTTCAGTGGAGCACAGCGAGTTTTCGAACAGATGAAGGAAATACCTACTTCGCCAGTTTAGCTCGTTCGACGTCGGCGAAGGCGTGTAATTGAACGGCTTTTGGAACTCCGAACCGATACTAAAACCTTGGAATCTCGAAAGAATGACCTAACCTTTTATAATTGAATCATGATTTTGATAAATATATTCGAGCTCCGGTTTGTTTGTAAAAATTAAAAATTATTATTTAATACTCACAGGCTTAAGTTGATGGGCCTTATAGACAAGTACATATCTCATTGCAAAAGTCAAGGTTCTCTGCGATTGTGAAGTTCGCTGCTGCCCCACAGATATAATATACATGCGTATATGTAATTATTTATAAAGTGGCGCGTGCATCCTTGTTGCGTGTTTGGTCCCGCTTCTTCTCCAATTTGTTGTGTGTGTTTTTATGCCGCGTCCGAACGGCAGATGGTTTTTTATGAAAACTTTTTTATGGCAGAAAAATATGCGGAGGTTTCTCATTGCCTGCCTAAGGACAATCGCTATTAGTAAAAATCCCTTTCTATCATCTGTTGTTTCATACCCACAGTAGACCCCGAACCATTGAGCAGATACTTTACCAGATTATTTTATTGCTCTGCGAATGCACTCAGAGATATTTTGAGGTTAAATCTGATCTTTAGCTAGGTTTAGGTTTCACTTTTACCACTTAACACATCCATTGGTTTAACTTCTCAAACATCGCCCTAGCTTGCCATACATATCTGCATAACTAAATATCAACATAAGTAAGTAAATGCATAAGTAATGTGTGTTCTATTTCTTAGGGTCAAACGGAAGATCCTGATCCAGAAAAACACCCTGTTCCAATTCGACTTTGCACCAAAATGATCAAAACAATAAAGAATTTCACCACTGGTGTATTTATCGTGAATATTATGTGCAATCAAGCGCTGCGCAAACGACATTGGAAGGAGATGTCCGAGATTGCTGGGTTCGACATAACGCCCGATGCTGGCACAACACTTACGAAAATTATTGATATGAATCTTGACACTAAGCTCGATCTATTTGAAATTATAAGTGTCGGTGCAAATAAAGAATTACAGCTTCAGAACAATTTATATGCAATGATACACGAGTGGGACTCACGGATCTTTCCAACAGGGCCATATAAAGACACAGGTGTTATGATATTATCCAATTTGGACGATATACAGGCATTGCTAGATGATCACATTCTTAAAACACTTACAATGCGTGGTTCAGCTTTTATGAAGCCTTGCGAAGAGGAAGTGTTGGCATGGTACGAAAAGATTATGCGCGTAAATGCTACTCTCGATCAGTGGGGCAAAGTACAGTCGAATTTCCTATACTTACTACCAATATTCTCCTCGAAAGATATCGTGGCACAAATGCCGGAAGAAGGTCGTCTCTTTCAGGCTGTTGAACAAACATTTACGCGAAATATGGGTATGGTGCTGCGCCAACCACTTGTCATGGAGACTGCACCACAAGATGGACTTCTCGAATCTCTCATCAAAGCAAATGAACTTCTTGACGACATTACGACCGGAGTTAGTAACTATTTAGAAAAGAAACGTTTGTACTTTCCGCGTTTTTTCTTTTTATCGAACGACGAAATGCTAGAAATACTATCTGAAACCAAAGACCCACTTCGAGTGCAACCACATTTGAGTAAATGTTTCGAAGGTATCAACCTGCTCGAATTCGATGCTGAAAAGAATGTGCTGGCAATGATAAGTAGTGACCAAGAGAAGGTTCAATTTGTGGAGCAAGTGTCAACGGCCGCCGCAGGGGGAAGTGTCGAAAAATGGTTGGTTGGCGTTGAAGCGGAAATGTTAAAGGCTGTACGCAACGAAATGGATCGTTCCTATGGACATTATCCAACCGTGCAGCGTTTCGAATGGGTCTTGCATTGGTCACAAATGGTAGTGCTATGCATTTCGCAGGTGTACTGGGCGTCCATGGTGCACATGAATTTGCGACGATCTGGCCTGAATCAGATTGCCATGACTGATTTCTTCGGTAGTCTTAATAAAGATTTGAACGATATTGTGGCATTAATACGCTCAACACACATAAATAACCTGAATCGCATAACTATTAAATCACTGATTGTAATTGATGTGCATGCAAAGGATGTCGTCGAAGACCTGATACGCATGAAAATAAACAGTGAGTTCGATTTTCAATGGATGGCTCAGTTACGGTACTACTGGGAGAATGGTGACAGCTTTGTGCGCATTATTAATGCAACAGTACCTTATGCTAACGAGTATTTAGGGAATTCAGACCGCTTGGTAATCACTCCACTCACCGATCGATGCTACCGTACATTGGTTGGTGCCTACCAACTTCATCTAAATGGCGCACCAGAAGGACCTGCCGGAACTGGAAAAACCGAGACGACGAAAGATTTGGCCAAAGCGCTCGCCGTACAGTGCAAAGTATTTAACTGTTCCGACGGTTTAGATTACAAAGCTATGGGGAAATTTTTCAAGGGCTTGGCGTCCTGTGGCGCATGGGCCTGCTTCGATGAATTCAATCGCATTGAGTTGGAGGTGCTCTCTGTAGTTGCACAACAAATATTACTCATCATACAGGCTGTGCGAGCTAAAGCGGTGAAATTCAATTTTGAAGGCACCGAACTAACTCTAAATCCCGCTTGTTATGTTTGCATTACCATGAACCCCGGCTATGCAGGCCGCTCGGAGCTACCCGATAATCTAAAAGTGCTCTTCCGTTCGGTAGCAATGATGGTACCCGACTACGCAATGATTGGCGAAATATCGTTATACTCATATGGCTTTGTGGATGCGCGAAAGCTATCTGTGAAAATTGTCACTACCTATCGTTTATGCTCGGAGCAGTTGTCAATGCAGAACCACTACGATTACGGAATGCGTGCAGTGAAGACTGTGCTCTCAGCATGTGGCAACCTTAAAAAGAAATTCCCTAATGAATGGGAGGACATATTGTTGTTGCGTTCACTGCTCGATGTCAATTTGCCGAAGTTCATGTCCTTCGATATTCCACTCTTCGAGGGTATCATATCGGACATATTCCCAGGGGTAGTACTTCCGGAGACCGATTATAGCTTGATTGAGGAAGAATTCAAACGCATTTGCATCGAAATGGTACTTGAACCGACGGAAAGTTTTCTCATCAAAGTCATACAAACTTATGAAATGATAATTGTGCGACATGGATTTATGATGGTAGGAGAGCCACTGGCTGGCAAAAGCAAAACACTAGACGTACTAGCACAAGTGCTATCCGCGCTTAAAATTAAGGCACCTAGCAAAAGTTCATACTTTCAACATGTACAAATGGGTATAATGAATCCAAAATCTATAACAATGAATCAGTTATACGGGTCATTCGATCCCGTCTCATATGAATGGAATGATGGTATTATAGCGAAAATATTTCGTGAATTTGCCATGACTCCAACGCCAGATAGAAAATGGGTAAGCAATGCCTAGGTTGATATAGCAGATATAATTTTAGAACTTATCATGTTTTGGTTTCGTTTAGGTTATCTTTGATGGGCCCGTGGATGCAGTTTGGATTGAAAATATGAATACAGTATTGGATGACAATAAGAAATTGTGCCTTAATTCGGGCGAAGTTATAACGATGAGCAACGAGATGTCTATGATTTTCGAAGTAATGGATTTGGCACAGGCATCTCCGGCGACAGTCTCACGCTGTGGCATGATATACATGGAAACTGCTTCATTGGGATGGCATTCGTTTGCGAATTGCTGGCTAAAGAAATGCAATCCCGTCTGGGCTGATGATGAAACCAAGGATTATCTAATGGAATTTTTCAAATGGTTATTGGAACCGGTACTGCTACTCACATGCATTGTTGTCAATTTTCATCCACATATTTAATTGTCTATAATTATGTGCAGTGTCAAGCTTTTATACGCAGAAACTGTAAGGAGCACGTCAAACCCGGAGAATTCAATTGTCTAACTACAACATTCGATATAATCGAAATGCTGCTGGACGATGCTGTTTTGGAGAATCCCGACGAGTATCAAAGGCATATGCCAATTTATGTACAAGCTTGCATACTTTACTCATTTGTTTGGGGAGTGGCGGGTGTGTTAGAGTCTCGGTCCAGAGAAAAGTTTGACGCATTTCTTAAAAGCGTAAGTACTGATTGCTAATATTGTAGGCCTCATTGAAGGGTATGAAATACTTACCTCTTTGCTACAATGGTGTGTATTTTAAAAACTGTTCAGTCTTATGCTTCGGTTTGTTGGGATTTTTTTTTCGGCTAGCGAAAAATGAATATGAAAAACTTAAGGTAATCAGGGGGCATCGTGCCCGTATTACGACGCATGTTGCTAGTTTTTAAAGTTTTCACTTACTTAAGTACAGTTTTTGTTTAATTATGATGTCGTTTCAAGATGTGGCTTGGTGAAGATTCGCCTATACCGGACAGTATCGGCAAATTGGAGATATCAGTGCCCGTAGAAGGATTGCTGGTCGACTATGTATATGTGTTCAAACAGCGTGGTGCATGGAAATCATGGACGGAGCTGGCCAAACGTATGGATGTCGAAGAAAATTCCATGGGTGTGCAAGTTCCCACTATAGATACAGCCAGATATATATATTTACTCGAAATGCATATCAAAGTACGTAACATTTTAGTTTAGAAGATATTTTTTTCAAATTACATTGTTTTTGAAAAACTTTTCAAGTTAATGATGGATTAATTCGACTCTAAATAGCTCACAATTAAGAGCGCGGCAATAATCGCATTGCATATAGCAATAACCGCTTAAGTCAACTTAAGAAAAAAATTTGCTATATATGTACTTCTATATATTATATAATTGACGCTTGCCTCATTTTTGGGTGTTTGACCGAGCTCCATCTCCTATTTGTGTTGTGTGCATTGATGTTGTTCCAGAAGTGGAGGGACCCACAGTTTTAAGTCGACTCCGAACGGCAGATATTTTTTATGAGTAGCTTTTTGAGAGACAGAAAAACACTCGGAGGTTTGCCATTGCCTGCCGAGGGGTGACTGCTATTAGAAAATCCTTTTACTTCATGTTGGTGTTTCACAAAGATTCGAATCTACGTTCCGCGAAGTCATGCACCAACCCATTCGGCTACGGTGGTCGCCGTTAATACATAATTCAAAGTGACTTTTGTCGACTTATGCGGTTAATGTGCTATTGATCTCAGAAATATTTTTCTAAAGTGGAAATTTAGCATGTTCAAATATGTGTTACTCCTTCCTCGAGTAGTTTGCATCAAAACATTTGTTTTGAAGTAGTAGCGACGTTTAAAAACAGGGGCGCGAGTAATGGGATGGGGATTTAACATTTAATACAACTCGAAGAATTGCGAATAAAACTGTCTTAACTAAATTAGCGATATCAATTTTCTCATAACAAAAATTTGTATTATGTTTTATTGCTGTTAAAGAACAATAAAAAGGTGCTGCTTGTCGGACCAACCGGCACTGGTAAGAGTGCCTACATCCAGAACTACCTTATGACTAAAATAGATCGCAATTCAATCGAATCGGCTTTTATAACATTTACTGTTATGATAACAGCTAATCAAACGCAAGATCTTCTTATCTCGAAGGTTTGCACTCAAATCAATATAATAAACTGCATTTATAGTATATAAATTGATACAAATTTCTCGCCTCCAGCTAGTCAAGTGGAAACGCGGCATTTATGGCCCACCAAAGGGTATGAAAACTGTACTTTTCGTTGACGATATGAACATGCCTGTAAAGGAGATATATGGTGCTCAACCACCTTTGGAATTATTGAGACAATACTTTGATTACGGTCACGTCTACGACCTGAAGGATACTTCAAAAATATTCATAAATGACCTTTTGATTATAAGCGCCTGTGGCTTGCCTGGCGGTAGTCGGCAAGATGTTTACGCTCGGTTCCTCAATCATTTCAATGTGTTCTCAATCAATACATTCGGCGATGAAACTATGAATCGTATATTTGTAAATGTGCTGATGAATGGTTTTAAGCGTTCGGGTCATGGTAATGATGTCTTTATTTTCACTAACCAAATCGTTAACGCCACCCAACAGATTTATAAGAGTGTACAGTCCGAATTAAGAGCGACACCAGCTAAATCTCATTATATTTTTAATTTACGCGATATCTCTCGAGTGGTGTCCGCATGTGCACTCTTCAAAAAAGAATCGGCGAGTGATAAAAAAATATTTCCCCGCTTGTGGTACCATGAAGCCATGCGTGTGTTTTACGATCGTCTGGTGGATGATGTTGATCGGCAATGGATGTTCCAGAAGTTGAATGATTGTGTAAAGAATAACTTTAAGGAGAAATTAGAGTCAGTTTTTGAAAATTATTGTACAACTGTGGCTGGTGATTTGGTATACACGATAGAAGGTGCGCATCGTATATTCTTTGGCGTTTACATGGACGAGGACAATATACCCGATGAACGGCGCTATGAGGAGCTGCCATCGATGGAGGTGTTCTTTAAATTTGCCTCGACTAGCTTAGATGACTACAATTCCACGCGACGTTCAAAGATGGACATCACATTATTCACATTTGCGCTCGAACATCTAAATCGCATCTGCCGTATTATCGCCATTAATGGTGCCAGTGCTTTGCTGATTGGTATGGGAGGTTCAGGCAGGCAGTCGCTAACGAAGTTGGCTGCGAATATGGTGCAGACGTCATTTTTTCAGCCCGAGATCACCAAAAATTATGGCCCCAATGATTGGCATGACGATATAAAGAACATTATGAAAGAATCTGGTGGTTTGAATAAGCATACCGTTTTTCTTATGACCGAGAATCAGATAAAAATGGAACTATTTCTGCAAGACATCGACTGTCTTCTGAATCAGGGTGAAGTGCCCAATGTATATGCCATAGATGAGAAACAAGAGATTTTGGAATTAGTGCGTCTGGCGGCTCAGGGTGGCAACCGTAATATCGACATTTCACCACTGCAGGTGTTTTCCTTCTTTGTCAATCGCTGTAAACAAAAGCTGCATATTGTGCTTTGCCTCTCACCAATTGGCGACTCGCTACGCACCAGGGTACGGCTATATCCATCATTGGTTAACTGTTGTACTATTGACTGGTACCAGAGTTGGCCGGAAGAAGCTTTGACAATGATTGCAAAAATATCTTTAGAAGATGTCAATGTGCCATCTACTAGCATAAAGGATTCTATAGTGCAAATCTGTCAATACTTTCATATTAGTGCAGCCCGAGTTTGTCGAGAATTCTGTGATCTTACTGGACGTTACATATATCAAACAAACGCATCTTTTCTCGAGTTAATCAAATCATTCCAAACATTGATTGGCCGCAAGCAAAAGGAAATTATGGAAGCTAAAATGCGTTACATTGGCGGCTTGGACACGTTGGCAAATGCTGCCGCAGCAATTTCGCTGATGCAGAAGGAGTTGAATGCTTTGCAGCCTCAACTAGTTGCCCTTGCTGAGAAGTCGCGGCACATGTTAATTGAAATCAATAAAGAGACGATTGCTGCCAGTGCCGCTGCTGAGCAAGTTAAGAAGGACGAATTGGTCGCTGCAGTGCAGGCCGAAGCCGCACAGGGACTAAAAGATGAATGTGAGAAGGACTTGGCGCAAGCTATACCCGTGCTTGAAGAAGCGATACAGGCGCTCAACACACTGAAACCGGCCGATATAACCTTGGTAAAATCTATGAAAAATCCGCCGCCCGTAATAAAGCTGGTAATGGCAGCGGTTTGTGTTATTAAAGGCGTACCGCCTGAAAGAATTCCCGATCCCAGCACGGGAAAAATGGTAAACGACTACTGGGGGCCTAGTAAACGCATATTAGGCGAAATGAACTTCCTTCAACAACTAAAAGACTTCGATAAGGATAACATCAAACCAGAGATTATGGCACGCATCCGCAAAGAATTCATACCGAATAAAGACTTTCAGCCGCGAATCGTTGCCAAAGCATCCAGCGCGGCAGAAGGTCTGTGTAAATGGATAATAGCGATGGATCTGTACGATAATGTTGCCAAAATAGTGGCACCAAAAAAGGCAAAATTAGCGGCTGCCGAGAAGGAATATTCAGACACAATGAAATTTTTGACCGAGAAGCGTGAGCTGGCGGCAGCATTGGAAGCTAAAGTCGCCAAACTCAATGAAGAGTTGGACAAAGCTAATGCAGAAATGAAACGCACCCAGGACGAGGCAGACTTTTGTCAGAGTAAATTAGAGCGAGCTACAGCGCTCATTGATGGCTTAGGTGGTGAAAAGTCACGGTGGACACAAGCGGCTGAAAATTTACAAAGTATTTATGATAACTTACCTGGAGATATACTCCTTTCATGTGGTATCATTGCATATCTCTCTGCCGTGAATCTCTACTACAGATCACAGTGCACTGCAGATTGGTTTCAACGTTGTATCCAGGCTGGCATACCAACCTCAAAAGAATATAATATTACAACAACACTTGGCTTAGAAATCACCATACAAAATTGGAACATTAATGGCCTGCCGAAAGATGTATTTTCAACAGAAAATGCGATTATAGCCGATAGTTCCAGTCGGTATAGTTTATTTATCGATCCGCAGGGTCAGGCAAATAACTGGATCAAGAACATGGAGAGAAAAAATCGTTTGAGCAGTGTAAAATTCAATCAGGCTAATTATATGAAAGTTATAGCCGAATGTATGGAATATGGTTCACCCGTTATTATTGAAAATGTGCTTGAAGAGCTGGAAGTACCACTTGATCCCATTTTGTTGCGGAAAACTTTCAGACAGGGCGGTCAGAATTTTATTAGTTTAGGCGATAATATTGTACCATTAAATGATAATTTCCGATTATACATGACATGTAATTTGCGAAACCCACATTTTCTGCCTGAAACCTTCAACAAGGTGACTGTTATTAACTTTGCGCTCACACAGAATGCGCTCGAGGATCAGCTTTTAAGTATTGTGGTTGCGAAAGAACGTCCTGATTTACAGGAGTTGCGTATGATGTTGATAAATGAGGCAGCGAAAAATAAAGCTGCTCTACGAGATGCTGAAAATATGATATTAAAAACGTTATCCGCCGCAGAGGGTGATATTTTGGAAAATGAAAGCGCAATACAAATACTGAACGAGTCCAAGGAACTATCATTTGATATTGTAGCAAAACAAGCCGCTTCGCGCGAAACAGAGATGAAAATAGAAGCCTTTCGACTAAACTATAAACCTGTCGCAGTGCATTCTTCTGTATTGTACTATTCCATCACTGATTTGCCGAATATAGATCCGATGTATCAATTTTCGCTAAATTGGTATATAAACCTCTACGAGTATTCTATCGAGTCTGCTAATAAGTCCAAAGACCTTCCACGCCGCATAAAGTTCCTGGTGGATGGAGTGACAAGAAACTTGTACAATAATGTTTGCCGTTCAATATTTGAGAAGGACAAGTTGCTGTTCTCCTTTATTCTCACCTGCCGTGTTCTATTGGGAACAGGTCAACTTAAGATGCTGCAACTGTCACATTTGCTTACAGATGCTGTGGAAACTGAAAAATTACCCGCCAATCCCGATGCGTCTTGGATTACGGATGTGATATGGATGAATATATTTCGTTTGGAAGAAATTCCAGAGCTACGTGGATTTGCGGCTAGTTTTGCCAAGGGATTACATGATTGGAAACGTATCTACGACCATATTGAACCCGAAAATCAGACAATACCGTCACCGTGGAATGAGAAGCTAACGCGATTTGAAAAGATACTTATATTAAAAGCATTACGCCCAGATAAAGTATTTCTAGCTGTTCGCAATTTTATCGCTTCCGAAATGGGTGTACAATTTGTTACGCCACCTGAATTTGATATTGGCATGTCGTATAAGGAGTCGAATGCACTAACACCACTTATATTTATACTGTCTCCAGGAGCCGATCCGCTCGGCTCACTGTTGGCATACGCCGAGAAATCTGGTTACATGGATACCTTTCAAAGCATATCACTAGGTCAAGGACAAGGACCTATTGCTCAGGGACTTATTAAGGATGCTCAAGATTTGGGTTATTGGGTTTGCTTGCAAAATTGTCACTTGGCCGCCTCATGGATGCCAATATTGGAGTATATCTGGGAAAATATGGACACATTTAATACCTCACGTAAGAAATGATTCCTTAATATTTATGACCATTCTAACTATCCACCACAGCTGGCTTCCGCTTGTGGCTTACCAGCTACCCAACTCCGAAATTCCCGGTGGCTTTGCTACAAAATGGCGTGAAGATGACAAATGAACCGCCGACCGGCCTTAAGGAGAACATTATACGCTCATACAACTCAGAACCGATCAATGATCCGACTTTTTATTTAGGTGAGTTCTATAGTGAATATCTACGTATGTATATTAGGCGCCAGTTTTGCGCATGGTGAAACAATTTTTAGAGGTTTGCTCTTTAACAGACCGTTATGTGGCTCAGAGGAAATTTGACAGAATCAGCTGATGGCTGACATCACTTTAAAAAAAAATCAACCAATGATACTTCGTTGCTATCTGAACAACCACTGATTGGACGAGCGTGTGAATACATGTGAAATGGACGTGCAGAATTCGGCTGCCGAGTCTCCCAAGTGACGTGGCAGCCGAGTTCTCCTCATAACTTTATTTTTCATCATAGTTAAAGAGCAAACCTTGTAAATCTATCATCCTTGAGTTATTCAATGCTTGTTAACTGTGGTGAGTTTTTGAAAAAATGGGCGCTTCAACATTTCGACCCATAGTCACAGTCTCAATTGTCGTATCCAGTCATAACCGACCATGAAATAGAAGTATACTATTTTTCTGTTACCAGTTCAAGATCATTGCTTGAGTCTTAAATTGTTTGTTCATATGCATCTGATTATCCTCTTTCCTTTTTTTTCCTATAAAGGCTGCGCCAAGCAAGACCGAGCCTTTACTCGCTTACTTTTCGGTATTTGTTTTTTCCATGCAGTAGTGCAGGAACGTCGCAAATATGGGCCATTAGGTTGGAATATCGCTTATGGCTTTAACGAATCCGATCTTCAAATATCCGTAATGCAATTGAGTGTACGTAAACCTGCTGACTGATGGAAAATTTTGGAATGGGATTACTAATTTATATTTTCTTACAGATGTTGCTTAATCAGTATGATCATGTACCCTATGACGCCTTGTCCTACCTGACGGCCGAGTGCAATTATGGTGGCCGCGTCACAGACTACTGGGATCGTCGTGCTATAGTCACAATTCTTGCCGATTATCTAAATCCGGATGCTGTTAACGACAATCGGTATCGATTCGCTACAGACGATCGCTTCATATTGCCACGCAAGACTGAACACCGTGAAATATTACGTTACGTTGACGAAAACTATCCATCGTTAGCTGCACCTGAAGTTTACGGACTTCATGGCAATTCTGGCATAACTCGTGATCTCCAAACGACAAAAATCCTACTCGACTCAATGATTGCGATTTTTGGTAGTGAAATGGCTTCGACAGGTGCCGGTGCACAGAGTATGGACGAAACATTATTACAAACCATTGCACATATCGCAAAAACAATGCCAGCCGACATGGATATCGATAGCGCTAAAGTCAAGTATCCGGTTAATTACAATGAGTCTATGAATACGGTATTAGTACAGGAAATGGAGCGTTTTTTGAAATTGCAAAAAGAAATACGCGCCTCGTGCCGTGACCTCGATATGGCCGTAAAAGGAATTGTTGTGATGACACCCGAATTAGAGAATGTGCTCAGTGCTATTAAATTGAACCGCATACCTGCTAAATGGTTGACTAAATCATATCCCAGTCTAAAGACGCTGGCTTCCTACATCCAAGATTTATATAAGCGCCTCGATTGGCTTCACAATTGGTTAGCCTCTAATCAAACAAAACATTTATGAAAGTCTCAACGGTCATAATTTCCTCTTAATAGGTATATGCACGGCAAGCCACCTACGTTCTGGTTATCTGGTTTTTTCTTCACTCAAGCCTTTCTTACTGGAGCTATGCAGAATTTCGCTCGTAAATACAAAATTCCTATTGATACATTAACGTTCGACTTTGAAGTGCTATATGAGGATAGGTAAATAGTATTCGTAGTAAAAGTAACTCATAATGAACATAAGTTTATAATATAAGTGTATATTTTCCAGCATGAAATCACCACCAGTAGATGGTGTTTATGTAAACGGACTTTTCCTCGAAGGTGCGCGATGGAATTTGAAAGAAAATATTATTGATGAACAGCTACCAAAAGTGCTTATTTATTCGATGCCTGTCATTTATCTTAAAGTAAGTAGGCGAGTAAATATGCTCGTGACTGTAAACCTGATGGAATGGCTGACAGAACGTTTTTTTCTAATAACTGTCGCCCCTAAGTGTATTTCCCTCCGGCCCCTTATGTAGGGCACCACAAAATGTACGGCAAATTGCAGAAGCTCAACCAAAATACCTAAAAAAAGAATTTATGTGCCGATTATATACGTATGTATCCTTATAGATGTGGACAAGTAAACAAAGTTGATGGTTTACCATGTGGAAGCTTAATTCTATTTTGATTTGAATTTCGAACGTGTTCAAAGTGTGATCTGGCGCTTTCGCTTTTCCAAGAGTTTCGCTTCGGATAAATGACACCGATATTAAAACTGCGAAATTCAAACAATGCTTATAATAGTTATTTTTTGTCTCTTTGGGACCTTCCATCTCTTCTAAATAATTAGTGCTTGTTTTTGTAGCAGCATAAACGTTCCACACACATGTACGGGGAATGCTGCTGAAGTGACAGTCCTTGGCCAGATATCGGAATGAATATTTACTGCTCGTTGGATAGTAAAGGGTTTTTTAATAAGAGGTGTTACTTTTATATTCAAAGAAAAATGCTATTTTTTAACATAAATGATCTGATGTTTATTTCATTACAAAGAGGACGGTATGCCGTTAATAGTGGAAAATAACATCAGGCAAATGACCACCAAGCCCGCGCTTACAGGACAATATCCGTTTCATGGAATTTTCCATAACCGAATTGCAAAGTGGGTGCTCTGTGACCAGTGATAGCCTCATGAATTCCATCTTTGAAGTCTTGAATCGGCCCTGGGCTGTTGGCTGTTGGCGTATACCTTCTCTTTTACGTGGCCCCAAAGAAAAAAGTCACAAAGGTGTTAAATCACAAGATCTCGGTGGTCAATTGTGATCATCTCTTCGAGAGATAACATGGTCCCGAAACTTTTCTCGTAAAAGATCGATGGTTTCGTTGCTTGTGTGGTATGTAGCGCCATCTTGTTCAAAATAAACGTTGTCCACATCAATACCATCCAATTCCGGCCACAAAAAATCGTTAATAATCTCTCGATAGCTCAATCCATTCACCCGTAACACCTGTTATTGGTAAACCTTGTATATAGATTTTTCAATATTCCCTAATTGGAATTAATAACCAATTTTTTGAGAGGGGACTGTCCTAGCAGCGCTGAACCTAAAAAAGGCTATCGACACTGTCAGCCACTCCACGCTACTAGATGACATTTTATAGTCGACACTCCCGCCAGGGCTGAAGAGGTGGTCCGCGAACTATCAGAGTGGTCGACATTGGTCGGTAGACCAAATCTCTAAACAGAGAAAGAAAAGGCAAGGAATTCCCCAGGGTGGGGTCCTTTCATCCTTGCTTTTCAACTTCTATATCTCGAAGCTTCCCCAGCTACCAGAGGGCGTCTCCCTGATCTCCTACGCCGACGACTGCACGATAGTGGCGTCGGGCAATGACGAATGATTGATGGCTTGTGCGCCAACGTGAACGACTACCTCCTCTATAAATTTCCCCCACGAAGTTTACGGCGACCCTCTTTACCAATACTCACCAATAACGACTGTTAACAACCTCAAAATCATTGGCGTTATCTTCGACAGTTTTCTCTTCTTCTCTGTGCACACAACTGTTATTGCCACTAAAGTCCTAAAACGAAACAGGGTCTTCAAATCGCTTGCTGGCAGTATTTGTGGGAAAGACAAAGAAATTTCGCTATCGTATTTAAGGCAATTGCCCAGCCGGTTTTAAACTACGCTGCGCCTGTCTGGTCGCCTGGAACTAGTGATGCGCATTAGAGGAAGCTTCAGTCTTGCCAAAACACTGCCAGTCGGACAGCGACGGGTTGCCTCCTGATGTCCCTACTACGACACCTACACGACGATGCACAGCTGCTCCCTGTGAAGGAGCACAACAAACTGCTCAGCAAGCAATTTCTGATAGGATGCTACCGCAGGTGCACTGCCATTCGGACAGAGACGGGTTGCCTCCTGATGTCCCCACTACGACACCTACACGATGATGCACAGATGTTCCCTGTGAAGGAGCACAACAAACTGCAATTTCTGATAAGATGCCACCGCATGTGCTACCCATGCAGACACCTGTTTGAGTCTAAGCCATCTCTCCAGCACCTCTTGAATTACGTCGACGAGCTCCAGAGCAAAATAGAACTATAAACGATAATCATCGGGAAACCCTTATCACCTTCTTAAGCTCCCGACCGCCGAATGCCGTTATCGGAGTCCAACCACCACACATAGCAGACGAAGAGCTCCAGCAGCTCCGAGAGTCCCGCGTAAACTTGGCACAATTACCTTCTGGATACTGTAGCAGGTTAAACTCCTACCCATCCAGAATTGACCCCGACATACCAAGCATATATCCAGCATGTGAAGGTACCGATGGACGCGCGATACTAACACCCTTTTCACATGCCCCTTCAAATCCAATCATCTAACACCCCTCTCTCTCTGGACCAAACCTGTCGAAACAGATAGTTTCCTGGGCCTACCGTTAGATGAGCTAGACGAAGACGACCGGTGATCTACATAACACGGACAGGGATAAGGATACTGCTACAACAACAACAGAAAGTGAAAAAATAAGCAAAGTTATAAAAATGTATGGAAATTTTACACAAAAAACTTTCTAAAACTGCTAATGGCATTTAAAAGAATAAATAAAATTAGATCGATTCATGCCGAAATTATATATTTAGGTTATAATATATAATATTTGCCCTAAAACATATATTTAATACTTCTATATTGGCAGTAACGTTATATATCTCCGCAATGCGTTTGGGTCAAATATACGTTTTGCGCATGCGCATGGTTTACATGGGTATCTGTGAATATTTGTGATCAACACATTCAGGGGGTAAATTCGTGTGTGATGTTTTAAATATGTATTCGTTGTTTTCCTTTTCTGTTTTTTTAACTGATGTTGTTCCACAAATGGAGGGACCTACACTTTCAAGCCGACTCCGAACGGAAAATGGTTTTTATAAGGACCTTTTTATGGCGGAAATACACTCGGAGGCTTGTCATTGCCTGCCGAGGGGCGACCGCTATTAGAAAAAACTTTTCTATTATTTGATGTTCATGCACGGAGATACGAATAGGCGGTATATAGGAGGCTAATATATACAGTGAACCTGCTGAAACTTTTACACGTACATATAGGTATAGTTAATCCAGAGTATTGTACATTTGGAACACTTCCAAAAAAATTAACACTTCTTGTCCCGCATGTGAAGTCAACTATTATTTCAGTAATTAAAAAATTGCATTCCATACAAATGGATCCTCCCTAATGCTCATAGTTGTATGTGAGTGGAATTTATCTATGGCATTATTAGTTTAAATTAAATTCTTTTCATATTAAACAAAACCTTAATTAAATTGAACTATTTCAAGTTCAGCGAAACTTTACTCAAATTAAATTAAGCCCTTGTCCTCGGCCGTCTTAAGATTTCTGGTCCAAGATCAGCGAAAGATCCAAAATGCCCATTTAGATAGAAGGTAACTGTACTAAAAAAAAATTTGCTTCTAAAAAAAATTGCCACAAAAAATGTACTAAAACAAATTTACAACAAAAAAAATACTACAAAAAACAAGTACTACAAACAAACAAAAACAATATAAAAAAAAACAATATAAAACAAAAAATTAAAACAAACAAAACATCCCTGTTAAATTTTGCTTAAGAAGCCTGAGGACAGAAATTATATTTAAAGTCGCTATATATACCTATGATCAGAAAGTACCAAGAATGTTTAAACAAAACAAAACAGAGTTTAATTTCAGGCAAATTTATTTTATATTCTTCAAAATATGACCCCTCTGAAGCAACACACATGTGCCAACGCTTTACCCAGTCCTCCATGCACCCCTGGTAGACCGACGAAGGTATGGCCTTCAGCTCCTTCATCGTATTATTTTTCATCTCCTCTATCGACTGAAATCTCCTTTCACGAAGTAGTAACTTCAACTTGGGAAACAAAAAGAAGTCGCACGGGGCCATATCAGGTAAATACGGTGCTTGCACGATGGTATTTACTTGGTGTTTAGTCAAATAATCCAGGACAATTTGGGCTCGATGCGATAGCGCGTTATCATCAAACAAAATCCAAGAATTGTTTGCCCACATTTCCGGCCGTT
Source organism: Anastrepha fraterculus (assembly GCA_037575425.1). Lineage (NCBI taxonomy): Eukaryota > Metazoa > Arthropoda > Insecta > Diptera > Tephritidae > Anastrepha > Anastrepha fraterculus. Next base: position 13,790 of record JAYXIM010010678.1, on the reverse strand, counting down.
TGCGACGTACAGCATCTCGTACAGGATAAATATTATTCTTTATTGTCTTGCAGTCCCACCAACATAAGAAACAAATATGGACCGGTTACCACGTGCGCGGTTCGTTTAAACATTCCCGGTACTTTTTGATTATGGGATATAATATTTTCGGTGTAAACTATTCGAACTTTCGCAAAACCTGTGTAATAAATGCATAAAATTATACAAAATATGTGCCACATTACTACGTTATGTTATGGTAGTTAATTCCTAGTACTTTCGCAAATTATATTCGAATAAATGGTTTTTTGTTCATTTCTCTTTGCAGCCCTTGGAGATTGTAAAACTCGTCGAAGCCACACGCTACAAATGTCCTTTATATAAAACATCTGAACGCAAAGGCATACTTTCAACAACCGGTCATTCCACAAACTATGTAATTCCGATACTACTAAAAACGAAACTGAAAGCCTCGCATTGGGTTAAGCGCAGCGCTGCTTTGCTATGCCAAAAAACCGATTAGTTTAGTTTATCCCTCATTCGTATTTTGCATATTTTTTATTATTATAATTTTTATATTCAATGGTTTTAATATTTAATTCAAATATTACATGAAATATATATGTATATTTTGATAACCAACAATCAATTTTTGGCACGATGTTTTAAATTCGACCTAACGGGCAATAACCTCGCAGATGCCTTTTGTCATCGTACGCAAATATTTTAAAGATGGAGTGGGCAACGATTTAAATAAACAAAAGAAAATATAATATTAAATTAATCATTGTTAATATTCATCAACTATTCTGCCACTTTTCATGAATGTAATCTTGCCACGGTATATATCAGTTTCATTGTGTGCGGCATTGTATACCATCCATTTGTGGACAATCTATAATATCATCACTGTCAGCGTCGCTGCTGCTACTGCTGCTAAGATGCTCGCCAGAATCATCACCCGTTAGATGGGTAACATGTCGCGCAGGACGGCGAAGAAATTGACGTATAAAATAGTGAAATTCTCTATCATCAAACTCTCGGCCTTCGCCAAATACAGAGCGTCTAAGATTACGCCTAACACACGCTTCGAGTTTCGACAAATCCGGAGGGTACTACAAATGTAATATGAAATATATTATGGTATAAGTGTTTGTTATAAAGAAATTAAATACCATGCGGAGCTTACCACTTCACTACTTGGTGTCCAGATTTTTATGCTAGAATCGAGGCCAGATGTAGCCAGGACAGGAATCGTTGGATGTGGCTCTAAGCAATTTACCTGAAAATATACACACACGTTTCATATTTCTTTAACTTAACTTATTTTGTACAATTCAGCTTGAAAAATAAAAACGCATTCACGGGCTATGAAAGCTGTACAGTAAAAGTTTTTAAAAAATTGTGAATTCGTTTGAAAAAATTATAAGTATATAGGGTGTTTTTTTTATAGGTTAGGTTTTCAAGTTGGCACTACTTTTTTCGTAGATGGTCTTTTTGACAGCTGTCACTTGATTTATGCTCAGTTTGGTTTGCCATTTCATAATGAATAGACTTACACCTGAACAACGTTTGCGAATCGTGCAAATTTATTACGAAAATAATGGTTCGGCTCGCGCGACGCATCGAAGAAAATTTTGTTCAGCGATGAAGCTCACTTTTGGTTGAATGGGTATCATTTTTAAAACATAATGGCAAATCCTTATCTTTATAATAAAGCTAAATTCTTGGCCATAACATTAAATTATATACGTTTTATTTCATCTTGAAAACCTAACCTCTAAAAAAAAACACCCTATATAATATAACTTAACCGTGTCAAGGAAAGTAAAAAACTAAGTACAGAACAACATGGCAGTTTGATCCCGTGAAACACTACCGATTGCTGAAGAATGAGATATTTTCCTGAACACTCAAAGTTTAATGTGTTTAGTTGTGTTCTTTTACAATGGTCCCTTTAGTTTCGATCAATTTTGATCTTATTCTTTATGCACTCTCAGTTAGGACCCATATAATTGCAGGTTTTCAATTCCGAGATGAGCTAATGAATTTATTGGACTACTGAACAGATTATCTGTTTCTACTATGCCATGAAAAAGCTCCTCATAAAAATATCTGCCGTTCGGAGTCGGCTTGAAACTGTAGGTCCCTCCATTTGTGGAACAAAATCAACACGCACACCACAAATAGGAGGAGGAGCTCGGCCAAACACCTAACAGAAGTGTACGCGCCAATTATTTATTTATTTTACTTGCAAGTATTACAACCAAGTATTTTCCAATACTTACCACACCCATAACATCACCAGGGAGAAAATTAATAATTGCTTCAGTGTTTTTATCCCAAAAAAAGATGTTACCGCAATCACTACCACTGACGATGTACTCTGAATTAGGCCCAAAAAAGTTTACGCCCTTAATAGTTTTGTGGTTACTATTGGTTTTTTTCATATAGAAAATAGAAATATGCGATGAGTGTGAGATCGATAGAGAGCAAATGTGCAATTGTAAGTTAATCTTTACCAAAATGCATAAAGGTCCCAACTAGCGAAGTTTTTTAATCTCTTTCTAACAATTTTAAGTTTTTAATTTTAATTAACTACAAAAAATGACTTTAAACTTAATACAAAATTGTATTTTTCAATATAATTTGTTTTTTGTTTACTCCGTAAAATATGTGCAAAATTTTGATCACAGCGCCTTTGAGCATTTTGGTAACCATAAACATACATATTTTCCCAACTTACTAATGCCCGCGGTAGCGATGCAGATATTCACCGGTTTTGTACTCGTTATTATTAAATAAGTAAATGTGGTCATCACTATAAGAGGCAAGCACTTCACTGCCAGTACTGTTATAGACAGCACATGTAACTTGGGGTGTAGAGGCCTAGGAGATATTATATTTATAATAAAAAAAATTGTAATAAAAGGCGTATGAATTACTTAAAATCGTATATCACATGTTTTGTGACTTCTCTTGATCATTAACTTACTTTAACCAAATGGTCGGGGCACATTTGATGAACTGGTTTACCCATGTTACGCTTGTCGTAGACTCGAACAAAATTATCACAACCACACACAACGATCTCCGGGGCATGCGGATGATGATCAATGCTAAAAAGTCGTATTTTCCTTTTCTTCTTGCTGCTCTCCACTTTACAGAGACTCGTGGCACTCTCATCGGTTCGTAAATCTTTACAACGTATATGTGAATCCTCACCAGCACTGATAATTTCAAAAGGGTTATTTGGGCTCATTACAATCTTATGCACGGAACCATTATGACGATACAGCAAAGATGTGTGTGGTTTTCCTCCGGATGAAGATATGATCGAACGTCGTACCTGCCCATCACGCCCGGCTGAGACAATATCCAAAACACCTACATTATTAACGAATTTAGTTTGAAAGATATTCTCAGTATGTCCAGATTTATATATGCATTTTGGTCTTTTATGTGGCCAGTTCCAAATGATGATGCGGGTATCGTCCGAACCAGAGCAGAGCAAGTCGCCAGAACGATTAAAATTCAAACAATTTACACAGCCACTATGCTTTACTAAGCAATGAGAAATCTTCATACGTTCAACAACATGTCGTGCTGCGTAAAACCGCGCATTGAAACCGGTTGCCATACCACTACCCAATGATCGGCGGCCATCGCCACTCAGTCCGTGCTCTCTTCGCATTAGCTCATGTGTTGAACTCCAAGTATATTGTGGTTTAGGTTTGCTCATTACATCAGCTAGTGCATTTGCATGTTCGGTATTGTCAGCCGAGTCTTGCTCATCCTCATCTTCAGTCTCATCATCATCATCATCATCCACATCAATATCATCATCATCATCATCTTCATCGTCATCGCTAAAAAGCGAGCTGCTGCTGGCAGATGGATTGTTAACGCTGGGAGAAGATGCTGCGGGAGACTGAAATAAAAGTAACAGTATGTAATTTTTTAAATTTGAAATACTTAATATTATTATTACTTACATTCGCCCTTTCGTTTGGCATCGAAGTGTCAACATTAATTGGGCCTACTTCTCTTTCGGCTAGAGTTGATAAGTCCGAGAGTAACGGCTAAGGGCGTGTATCAATATTAATACGTTTGGTTCTCTTTTCCTTCTAAATTCGCTTACCATTTGTTCCTCCTCAGTCCCATCCACGGTGAACGAATCCCTACCAGTGGCATCTTCTTCGTTCCCTTCGTCTTGTGCACTATGTCGGTAATTACGTGCACCTCGACGTATATGTCGTGGCCATCTGAATAAATCAGAAACATTACTGTTTATATTAGGTTCAGCATCCATCCATCCATCTTCCATCATGGTCCTAGTGGCGATTGGTTCTCCGTCATCGTCTTTTTTTGTCCCATTTTGTGTTTGTTCCATCTTCATGCTATCACTTTTAGATGCTGAGTTCTCATTCATTGTAGAACTGAGCTCAATATTACTATCGGAACTGAGAAGAGGTGAACTAATTTGGTCAATACTGCTAGCTATTTCCATTGCGTTCATTTCTTTTGTATCTATATCGACTTTGTTCGAAGTTGATCGCTCCTCCATATTTACACAAACGCCACTATCGCTACTGCTCTTGTCGTTTTTTGTCGGTGTTGAACGAGAATCACTTAAAAGTGAAAAATAAATACATTTGACATTTCTACGTAATAGAAGTATTTAGGATTTTACTGCCTCTAAGTTTAGAATTTTATTTTAAAGTAAGTAGTGGATGAATTGAAACAAAGGTTTTAATAACATATATTAGTCATTATTTAAAGTGTTTAAGAAGAACTGGGTTTTAAAGCGAATAAACTCACATCTCGGCGGCATGAATTTGTGCGTGAGTACCATTCGGAATCTAGAGAGAGAACGTTGGTTCGAATCTCGGTGAAACACCAAAATTAAGAAAAAGTTTTTTCTAATAGCGGTCGCCCCTCGGCAGGCAATGGCAAACCTCCGAGTGTATTTCTGCCATGAAAACGCTCCTCATAAAAAATATTTGCCGTTCGGAGTCGGTTTAAAACTGTAGTCCCTCCATTTGTGGAACAACATCAAGACGCACACCACAAATAAGAGGAGGAGCTCGGCCAAACAACCAAAAAGGGCATTCGCGCCAATTATACATACATACATATATACACATAGTAGAAAAAGTCTGTGTTCACCTATGCAAATATTCTTTGCATTAGAAAAAGTTCAAAACAATAAATATTTCAGAAATTTTTTTTAATGGGTTTTATTTAGTTCACTTAAACGGAACTATCACACATATTTCGCTACCAATAACAAAATCAAATTTAAAATGAGATCACATAAAATGAAAAAGGCCATTCAAACTAAACGGAAAAAGTTTGCGTTCACCTCAGTAATAATAAAATAAAAGGCTTAAGATCATAGAAATGTTTTAAAATTAATAGCTAGTTGGATATCCACGCCTTTTTATGACTTCTAGAAGGCGTCTTTTCATTGATCCAACTAGTTTGGCTGTTATTTCTGGACTTATGGCTTCCCATTCCTCTTTAAGCGCGTTCTTAAGCATTTCCTTGCTAGTTATTGTACGCTCTCGTATTTTTTTCCTAGAACGTCCCATAAGTGCTCAATGGGGTTAAGGTGAGGTGATTGTGGGGGTGTGTGAAGTTGTTTTGGAACATTATACAACAACCACAACCTAACAATCTCTGCTGTGTGTTTCGGGTCGTTGTCCGGTTGGAAAACAAATCTTTCACCGAGTCCCAGCTTGATTGCACTTTCTCTCAAATTCGTTTTTAAAATATCGAGATAATCATGTCTGTTCATTATCGACTCAATAAAATGTATATTTCCAACGCCCGAACTAGCCATACACCCCCATATCATGGCACCTCCTCCCCCATGCTTTACCGTAGGTACCAGATTTTGCTTTCCAAGTGCCGTTCCGTTTTTCCTCCAAATAATTTTACGACCTTTTATCCCGAAAATGCAAAACTTGCTCTCATCTGAAAAAATCACACTATTCCAAAACTCAGGTGGCTTGTTTACGTATTCCTTGGCGAAAGCCATCCGCTTAAGTCGATTTACTAGCGATATGAAGGGTTTTTTTCGGGTCACTCTGCCGTGAAATCCGATTCTTTTTAGAATTTCTCTTACTGTATCTGGATGTACTTTCTTTTGGTATTTTACTTCTATGTCCTTTAAAATTTGGCTTGCTGTTAGTCGTGGATTAGACTTCACAAGAATAGTTATGTTGCGTTCTTCTCTTTCCGTCAGTTTTTTTGGACGCCCAGAACGAGGCTTAGACTCCAAACAATTCGTTTGCTTGAAGTTGTTTATCACTCTTTGGACCGAGGAGTATTGCCTCCCAACAATTTTCGCGATCTCCCAATAGCTCTAACTATTTTGCCACAAACTTACAATGATTTTCCTTTCACTAATATCTATTTCCATGTGTAGAAGTCCACGCAAGTGGGGAAAGTTACTGATCGCCATTCACTTGGGAGTGGCCAGGACGATTCTTCTACATATGGTTCAAGCAGCTCACAACGCCCGGGATTAGCCCACGTATCCTCTGGTTAGCTTCCGAACACCCGTTCGGAAGTGAGCTAAAGTGAGAAGGCGAAGCATCCCAGCATAGCTGGTTGTGCGCTGGGTTTGGGACCCGCCACTTAAAAAGCCCCCCCAATGAAAACAGCAACAAAGCCTCGGATGAGAACTTCCAAAACTGATGACGACCCCTGCAAACGAAATAAGGAATACGATTTGAGGGCATGCACCTGGAATGTCCGGTCCCTTAATGGGGAAGGTGCCTCTGCCCGGCTGGTTGATGTCCTCGTGAGAGTAAAGGCTGACATCACTGCCATCCAAGAGATGCGATGGACGGGGCAAGGTAAGAAAAACATAGGACCTTGCGACGTCTACTACAGCTGTCATGTAAAGGAGCGCAAATTCGGTGTCGGATTTGTTGTGGGAGAGAGACTTCGTCGCCAAGTACTGTCGTTCACTCCGGTGGACGAGCGTCTCGCAACAATCCGCATCAAAGCGCGATTTTTTAACATCTCGCTAATTTGCGCCCACGCCCCGACGGAAGAGAAGGACGATGCGACCAAGGATTCTTTCTATGAGCGCTTGGAACGTTCCTATGAGCGCTGCCCCCGCCACGACATAAAAATCGTGCTTGGCGACTTCAACGCCAGGGTGGGCAAGGAGGGAATTTTTGGTCCCACAGTCGGAAAATTCAGCCTACACAACGAAACATCCGGTAACGGAGAGAGGCTGATCGACTTCGCCGGGGCCCGAAACATGGTAGTCTGTAGCACCAGATTCCAGCATAAGAAGATTCACCAAGCTACCTGGCTGTCTCCAGATCGAAAAACGCGAAACCAGATCGATCATGTTGTGATAGATGGAAGACACGCTTCTAGTGTATTAGATGTACGTACGATCCGAGGACCCAACATCGACTCGGATCATTACCTTGTTGCAGCCAAACTGCGCACACGCCTCTGTGCAGCAAAAAACGTACATCTACCTACGCAAAGAATGTTCGACATCGAAAAGCTGCAATCACAACAGACAGCCAGAAGATTCGCCACTCGACTCTCACTCCTGCTCTCGGAGAGCACTGCCCAACACACCGGCATGCGCGAGCAATGGAGCAACATTTCTCGTTCCCTACGTACCGCCGCCGAAGAAGAAATCGGATTCCGGCGAGCCCGAAAAAACAATTGGTACGACGAGGAATGTCATGCTGCCGCCGAAAGAAAAGATGCCGCCTATAGAGCCACGCTGCGATCGGGCGCAACGCGAGCCATGTGGGATCGCTACAGAGAGCTAAAAAAGGAAGAGAGACGTATTATCCGACAGAAGAAACGAGAGGCCGAAATACGTGAGTGCGAGGAGCTTGAGATGCTGGCCACCAGGAACAACGCCCGAAAATTCTACCAGAAAGTTCGGCGGCTTACAGAAGGTTTTAAGACCGGGGCGTTGTCCTGTAAGAACAAAGACGGCGATCTGGTGACTGACGTACAGAGCAATCTTAAATTATGGAGGGAACACTTCTCGAACCTGTTAAACGGTGACAGCTGCGCATGTCATAGAGAATGTGAAGATCCCGATACCCCAATCGTTGACGACGGAATTGTCGTTCCGTTACCCGACCATGACGAGGTGAGAATAGCAATATCACGGCTAAAGAACAACAAAGCCGCGGGCGCCGACGGACTGCCGGCTGAGCTATTCAAACATGGCGGCGAGGAGCTGGTAAGGTGCATGCATCAGCTCCTATGCAGAATATGGTCGGATGAAAGCATGCCTGCCGATTGGAATTTAAGTGTGCTCTGCCCAATCCATAAGAAGGGCGATCCTGCAATTTGTGCCAATTACCGCGGGATTAGTCTTCTAAATATCGCCTATAAGGTTCTAGCGAGCGTATTGTGTGAAAGGCTGAAGCCCAACGTCAACCAACTGATTGGACCTTATCAGTGTGGCTTCAGACCTGGAAAGTCTACCATCGACCAAATATTCACAATACGCCAAATCTTGGAAAAGACCCATGAAAGGAGAATCGACACACACCATCTTTTCGTCGACTTCAAAGCTGCATTCGACAGTACGGAAAGGAGTTACCTGTATGCCGCTATGTCTGAATTTGGTATCCCCGCAAAACTAATACGGCTATGTAAGATGACGTTGCTGAACACCAGCAGCGCCGTCAGAATTGGGAAGGACCTCTCCGAGCCGTTTGATACCAAACGAGGTTTCAGACAGGGTGACTCGCTGTCGTGTGACTTCTTTAACTTGATGTTGGAGAGCATCGTACGAGCCGCAGAACTTAATCGCTCAGGCACAATTTTTTATAAGAGCGTACAATTGCTGGCGTATGCCGATGATATTGACATCATCGGCCTTAACAACCGCGCTGTTAGTTCTGCCTTCTCCAAACTGGATAAAGAGGCAAAGCGAATGGGTTTGGTGGTGAACGAGGACAAAACGAAGTACCTCCTGTCTTCAAACAAACAGTCGGCGCACTCGCGTATCGGCACCCACGTCACTGTTGACAGTTATAATTTCGAGGTTGTAAAAGACTTCGTGTATTTAGGAACCAGCATTAACACCGATAACAATGTCAGCCTTGAAATCCAACGTAGAATCTCTCTTGCCAACAAGTGCTACTTTGGACTAAGTAGGCAATTGAGCAGTAAAGTCCTCTCTCGACGAACAAAATTAACACTCTACAAGACTCTCATCATGCCCGTCCTAACGTATGGCGCAGAAGCTTGGACGATGACAACATCCGATGAAGCGACGCTTGGAGTGTTCGAGAGAAAGATTCTGCGTAAGATTTTTGGACCTTTGCACGTTGGCAACGGCGAATATCGCAGACGATGGAACGATGAGCTGTATGAGCTTTACGACGACATAGGCATAGCGCAGCGAATAAAGATCCAGCGGCTTCGTTGGCTGGGTCATGTCGTCCGAATGGATACAAACGCTCCGGCTTTGAAAGTATTCGATGCGGTACCAGCTGGTGGTAGCAGAGGAAGAGGAAGGCCTCCTCTGCGTTGGAAAGATCAGGTGGAGAAGGACTTGGCTTCACTTGGTGTGTCCAATTGGCGCCGGTTAGCACGAGAAAGAAACGACTGGCGCGCTTTGTTAATCTCGGCCAAAATCGCGTAAGCGGTTATCGCGCCAATTAAGAAGAGAATATCTATTTCTTTTTGCCTTTGGTCCATAGTAACAAAAAATGTATTTCTAATATCAAATTTTCCCTCTTTAGATTTGTTCTTAACCGCGTCAACTACATGAAAAAATTAAAATTAAATTTAACGTAACGGCCATGCAAATAATCGTCACTATTCGAAATGAACGCACACTTTTTCTGCTCAGCCTACAATCCCGTTATCTTAACACGACGCAGCTCAAACTCCAAAAAATTTTGTTCATACCCTCTACGAATAATTTTCTTTGAAATAAGTGAAAAGAAATAACTGAGAGTTTAAAGATAAACACGTTAAATTATTTTAATACTTTATAACGGTGGGTGAACGCAGACTTTTTCTACCATGTGTATATATATTATGTGTACCCGATTTGTATAAAATAATCAACTGACAATAGCAATTAGCTCCTCAACCCTCAAGAACACACGTACCTTTCACTAAAGTTATCATCCGTCTGCTCCGTGACTGCAGCCGTTAGTAGTATCTCCATTGTTTCCATGGCGATTTCTTTGCCGTCATCGGCCCAGTCTACAGCTGATGTGCGCTTATTACATGACATTTCTTTGGCATCCGATAATTGCTCCTGTTTGTCCATGTTTCAAGCAAACCTATAAATTTTTCATTTTTTTATTATAATTATGAGTTGTCTAATTCTTTAGCTGTAAATGCTTTATTTATTACACCATCAGATGTTCTGCTGCCGAGGAGATTTTCATGCGAACGTACAGGTACGTGACTGTTGTGTTTTGCTTTTCACTTCAAATATCCTTCAATTGATATTTGTGTAGTATCTATTATTTAAAGAAAATTCCCAAACGCTATATATGTTACAAACACAATTCAGTGCGCTGATACAATCCTGTGGATATACAAATACTACGCCAAATTTTATAAAAAAAAAATGGTGTCGATATTTTCGACAAATTTTGTAAAATTCTTTGCGGAAGCTCAACGCCAACTGAAAAATATTAGCCGCCGTCATTTATCGAACCTAAGGCGCCGGCCCCCCGCTGTCGAGTAACGAAAAATTAAAACCAGACGTTTAATTTACATTTATATTATCGGACGTGTGTAAAGATATTATAAAACCATTATTGTAAATATTTATGCAATACAAACTAATGTAATAAATTCATTATGACTAATCTTTTTAAACATTTAGAGTAAGATTATCAAAACCTCTCTTTCGTAAAAACGCTTTGCAGCACTGATGTAATTAAACCTAATTAGGCGCTTACACGGGACAATTTTGCAAAGACTAGTAATAAATGCATTAATAAATTATTCATTCGTCACTGTTGGAAGACAGTAAATTTTGGAAAAGATTAATGTAATTCGCTAACGAAGTAACCAGTAAGTCAAAGCAAGTAACCGACAGTAATGGTGGTTACTTGAAAGTCTTTAATTGCCTTTATAACTACCCAGCCGCTAAGTATTTTCAATTGTCTTCAGAGTATTGTCATATATAATGTAATGTCTTCTTAAAACTCAAAGTAAATAAGACACCGGTTACAATGAAAGGAATCGAAAAGAAAAATTTAAACAATTTAAATGAAACGTTCCGGCCTACTGGCATTTGCAATAGTTGTCAAAATTTTTAGCTAACAAAGTGAAGCAGAGCTAAAGCGAATATTCACTACTTGCACAATAGCTACTTATTGGAGACGCTAACTCCAAAGCAACCATTTTTTTCAATTTGGGTACTTAAAACTGACCCAACCTCCCTTCCAGCCTTTTCGAGAGCGTTGTTAATATGTGTTTATTTATACCAGTTGCTTTACTCTTTGTTTTCTTTCTATACTGACGTCACAGGCGGATGAAGCAATCTTGCGACGGCACGGAGCAGTCAAAAACTATACCGCAGCAAGCGCTATTGACCGTACGGTATGAGTGACTTTTTAGTTGTAGAGTTGCACCTGCTTACAAAAATTGCCTTTGAACTTGCCTATGACTCCTTCAAAAAACTATTAATTCAAATAAATATTTAATCAGAGGATAATTTCAACACTTAAGACATTAAATAGTTTTCGGTACTTTTAAAAAGTTCATAATTATTATCATAACTATTAACTAATTATTATTTTCAAAATTATTAACATAAAATAGTATATACATATGTAAGAATTATATTTTGCAAGCCTGGGGCATTCTTTGGGCCTTACGCATCAGTTATACTGGACCTGCTTGAGGCACCCTTTATTCGTTTATCGTTTTGGCGGGATCTTTAAAGTATTGTACAGAGAACGTTAAATATTAACTATTTTCGATACCGAGCGAATGAGATACTAAAACAAATATATGAATACCAGATGTCAAAACAGAAGTTGCCAGAAGATACGAGTTGCCACATCTACAAATTACGATAGTTGTTAGGCAGAGAGTATTCTGTTTTAAGTTGAGCATGCAAACGTGTAAGCGTGAAGGGAAGTGATTCAATAAAGCAAGAAAGTTGTGTTGCTATTAGTTTGTGACTTTTTTTTACCATTCCAGTGATTGAACTCAGGGGAATTAAAGAGAGACGTTTATTTCAGTACGAGTATGTACTAGATGTTGCATGCATGGATACAACCTGGCCGCTAAAGCCCATTCGTACAAAGTGATAGCAATGGACTAGCCGTTTTTCTGTAGTGCGATTTGTTGGCTTAAATGTAAAACTGATCTGTTTTGTATTGCTGTTTTGTTTTAAGTGTGCCGTAAGACGGCTAAAAGATCGTCATGGAGAGAATTTTGTCAAAAGGTGAAAACACTTCGGAGGTCAACAGACTATGTCGAATGGACAGCTAAAATTTATGAAACACTGGAATTACCAATACAGACGCATTTCTGTTCTTTGTTTTTTAACAGGGCCACAGCACACGTCTTAAAGACGGCGACGGAAATTCCCCAATGGATATTGTAACCAAAAACAACTTAAAAGTAGCTTCCACCCTTACAAATTACCGGGACCAGTTGGAATTGTTCCTGCTGACCTGCAACATATTATATGCATATAAGATTTGCACCAAACCTGTGTCTATCTTTTAAATGGCGACCCGGCTTATTTACGTCCCCAAGAAGTGGGCTGAAATAAGAGTGATTTTCATTCTTGAAGGAGAAAGCACGGAACGTCTAAGACTGAATGGCCTTAGGTCGATTAGTCTATCATTATAATGAATAATTATTCTTGTTAAAATTCCTTGAGCGATATTGCTATATGCTTTTATCAGAGGAAAGATGGGAAATGACATAACTGTAAATAATATAACCTTATTTCTTCATCGAAGCTTCATTAAATAACATATCCTCTGACGCATTCACAATATTCTCGTTTATAGAGAGAATGCTTGTCAGGCGGACGATAAGCGCAGAATCAAGTGCAACATTTGTCAAAAAATTACCGCCAGGAATTCAGCTCAGTGTGGGGTAATCTGATCACTACTGTCGAACCTGACAATCAACAGTCTCTCCTTAAACGTGAAGATATTGAGGAAAAGATAACGGCATACGGCGACAATATTGTGATAGCAATCTGCAAAGATCTCTCGAAAGATTCTCCTTTTAGTGTAACAGTCCAGGGCTCGGAGTGAATACGAAGAAATACTCTTAAAATAACGTTAGAGACCTATTCTTAACAGATCTCCCTAGCGGGGAAAGACCTTAGGGTACCACAAAGGGCTAAGTATCTAGGCTTTCTTCTGGACAGAAAGCTAAAAAAGTTGCAGATAGATTGTACAAAGCAACAATTGCGCATTACTCTTGCAGCAGAATTAATCGGAAAAGTTTGGGAATGGTACCCAGATTAGTACACTGACTCTGTATAGCGGTAGTTAGGCCAATCCTCTACTAAAGTCTTGTTGTGTGGCCTTTGCGACGGGTGTGAACATTAGGACTGTTGACAAATTTCAATCATTTGCATGCCAACCACGTCAGCGGAAGCAATACATATACTTATACATAAATATGCGACTCCTATATCTCCTACGAAATTCAACTACTACTCTAAAGATCGTTCAAGTGAGCCTTAGCTAAGCCCTTAAAGCATTAGAAAATCTCAATTTAATTCCAAATGTTATTTAGCAATCCTTTGGGTATAAAAAGGACCGACTTTTAAGTTCAATCAAGATAAAAATTGT
>JAYXIM010010677.1:0-31620 GCA_037575425.1 Anastrepha fraterculus | reverse complement strand
TTACCAGCCCTTTCATCAATTTGTTTAGGTAAAAGAGCAAACGCCTTAACCTACCATTGATGACGGCTGAAATGGTAAAATGTGGTAGACAGGCAGGCATTTGTTGCTTAATAAAAGATATAATAATGTTTGTTTGAGTGATGATGGCTGACTGTTGACGACCGACCTATATCATCACATCATCCCTTTTTATGTTTGTATGAATGCATGTCTTGGTTTAGGGACTTTTCCGTCCGGTTGGTGTGACGGTTTTTATTGCATATCTTGCGTACGTATTTTTAATAGTAGTACACACACATGTACATACACTTATTTTTATAAATTTAGTCTCGCTTCTGCCAGTATTTAATATGTATGTCTGCGCCTGTGTGCAAAAGCGTGTAAAACTGAAAAAAGCAACGACGTCAGCGTATCCTTTGGGAGCCTTGCTTGCCAGTTAAAGTAAGTGTTGCCCTCACACACACACACACACACATACACATATATGTACCAAAGCGTTGATGGCTTTTCAATTAGGCTTTATGGTTTTCCTTTTATTTGCCCCATGTGAATGCTTTGTGTGGAACAGGATGACATGATACATTTGATGTAGGTGCTGTCTCCAATATATATATGTACATGTATACGTTTATGATAGCGCCAATGAATAAAATAATAAACAGCAAATTGCAGTTAGCTTTAGAGTGAAAAAAAAAACAAACGCAGAGTAATAGAGTCCCAGGGATTAAAACATGTGCCTTATTTATGACTGAGGGTAAGAGAAATGAAAATATGCCCAATAAACGTGTCTGCATGAAATGAATACAAAAGGGAATTGATTATAGTTTTGGTTATACGGAAATTGGTTGCGAAACATTAAAAACCTTCGTTTAATGGCAGGGCCCAATAATATCAATAATTCCCATATTAAATGCATTTTATGCTGAAAAATTATGAAATATTCGAAAAAAAAAATTATCCAAGTTTGTACTGTAGACGTGAGGAAATATGCTTTGAAAAATCAATTACGTTGTTGAAAATTATAACCAAAATAATCTTGCTTTTTAATCATAGTCGTATTTATGCTTCATTGCATGACAACAATTGGCAGAATTTTAAGCACTTTTGTAAATATTTAGCGTAGGAGTTCTACCTTAATTTCGATATATGATGTACTTCGTACCTTGATAAGTTTATTTTTCTAACTGTATCTGACTATCCACCAAATAGTGATCAGGTCATGCATCAAGCTTTAAAACCCGCCTTTCTCTGGGTCGCTTCTCAAATTTACTTTGCCAGAAAAAAATTTCTTATCTCAATTAACATCTCTTCAGAAAGTTACTGTTGAGTGACGGAGGTTTGAATTGAGAGATCTTTTCCTAGCAAAGAGAACAATAATGGCTTTTACTAGACTAGAGGTTAGGCCACTTTTATTTGACCAGGCTGCCACAAGGCCCTTTGTAAATACCTATTTTAGATTAGATAATAGTCGTGACGGAAAGAGGATTCCCTTGAACAGGTTGTGCAGGATGACTTTAGTTCTATTACTAAAAAAAAATGAAAAAGGAAGGAAAGAATGAAAGTGGGAAAAGAAAGATTCACCTAGCATCATAAAAAGAAGCTTAGAGGTGTGGTCTAGGAATTGTAAATGATTGCACCCGGGATGCTAATGAGAAAATTCTGTAGACAACTTCTAACCAAAACTGATAAGTGCTCAGCTATGAGTAACTAAAAAGGTTGTGCCAGTACACCTGAGACTAAGTTTCACGAAAGCAGATCAGCTGATGAGTAGACGCTGAAATGATTGAATATCATTTAATAGTCATGGAAATTGAGCGAAATTGCGATTCAATGAATATCAGGCGAAAAGACAGCAAATCATCGAGCGTCATGTTTTTATATTAAAAGGGATGTTTGGGTGCTCTTCGGCAACGAGAGCGCTGCTTTAGTCTCACCAAAGAGGTGCAATAATTATGAATATTTGCTGTGTTACATAATGTTTTTTTGCATTTTAAATCTTCAGAAGCTGTTCAGATAGAGGAATAGCGGGTAGAGCGCAGAAATATGGAAAATATTTCAAGAAATCCCACAGTTCAAATAAGAAACAGTTCATTTGCTAAAGTTGAGCTAAATCCGTACATTTGTAGATATCATAAACTAATAAAAAAGTATCTGCTTTTCAGTTTATAAGAAACAATGTTATTTTTAAATATACAGCTCGCGAAAAAACTCAGTACCTCAACATTTTAGCCAAGTTTGGCTACTGACAAGCCTCAGAGTGTATTTCTGCCATGAAAAAGCTTCTCATAAAAACCATTTGCCGTTCGTAGTCGGCTCAAAACTGTACGCCCCTCCATTTGTGGAATAAAATGAAGACGTGCACCACAAGTAAAAGGAGGAGTTCGGCCAAACACCTAACAGAAGTTTATGCGCAAATTATTTATTAATTTTTTTAAATTCCACTTCAAATAGCTTGTAAAAAACATTCATACTTAGTTAAAAATTTATAAAAATTCAAGAAATTTTCTTCAATATTTCAAGCTTTTTATTCAGAGTTAAAAAATCAATGTTTATGTAACCAGTTTTATAGCCTAATCCATTTTCTATAGGGTGTTTTTTAAGAGCTTGTGAACTTAAAATGATAACACAACACAGAAATGTTATTAAAATTCATTTTTTTATTATAATCTTGTAGATAATTTCATGGCATTTTTTTGAATATGATTTCCGACATAACTATGCCTGCAGCGGCTACAAGTTATTTGGTCCATGCGATCAGTCCAATTTTTACCTACTTTTTCTTGAATATTGCAAAAAATCGATTGTTAAGCGCGCAGTATGACAAATTGCGCCGTATTTTTGGGATCAAATGTCATCGATGTTTAGCTGATTAATTTTTTCAGTCAGCATGGCTCCATAAAACTCGCCATTCACTGTAACGGCAGCTTCTTCCTCATTCCGAGGGAAGCAAGGACCAATGAATTCTGTGAACTTCGGGAAAACATTCGTTTTTTTCTCTTCTTCAAAGTAAATTTCCACAATTCGGAAGCGTTGTCCTGACGTTACACGATTTATGATGACTTGCCACACCTTACTGAACAGAAATGTCAACACAGTGTACCATTCTCAGCTGTCAAACCATAGTTATCGATATCGATAGTTCCCATGCAACTAAAAAACACCTAATACAATAAAATGCAAGTTTGATACACGAATGCAGAATTGTTTTAATTATGGAGAAAACACGCAACTCTGGCGTAAAAAACTATTTCCAAAGGTAAAAGAAGATTTTGAGCACTTCCTTTTACTACATTTCAAATGGCTAAAAAACTTTGTACCCAAACTATTTTTTGAAATCCGGAAAACAAAGTTTATTGTTTTGGCCAAAATTTGTTGAATTTTTAAGATTTTTATAAAAAAAATTGAAATTCGGACGACAAGCTAGTTGGACCGCTAAGAAACAGCGAAAAATAGTCAAAACTCTTGATTGGATGGTGTAGGTGTTGTCTGAGCGGCAAAACTTCTTTCCATTCCACAATCCTGTGGATAGAAGGAACACATGAATTTTACTTTTGCTTTCTTCTTCTCCAATGTCGGTTAGATATTTAGTTCCTTTGAAGCAAAATCTTTTACTTGCCCGTTCGATAAATCCCTATATTCTTCCATAAAATCAACCATAATTTCGAATTATCTAAGCTTCGTCGACTATTTCACTTTTTTTATAAAGAATTATTTAGTATTTTCACATATTATGTTCAGGATGGGTACAATGTTTGATGACTATTTGAGAGTAAGCCTAATTAGCTTTTATTTTGAACAAAATTCTATGAAACTTCGCGAATTTTTTAAGCAACATTAACCTCCTCAATCCGGGTACGGAGCTGCTTGTATGCCCGAATTAAATGCTCCTTATTCATATTGATCATAACGGTATTAATTGCAGTCTTCTGAAGATAAATAGTATTATAAGGATGCTTATTGGTTTCACGCTCAACTACGTCCCATACGTAGTAATCCTGGAAGACATAGTCTGGGGAATTGGCGAGCATAAGTTCGGTGTTATGTGGTTATGAAAATTTGCCGCCCTTAAATCTTGGGTCGCCATCATTTTGTATGAAAGAGCAGAGTCTGCCACTAGTTGAAAAGTAAGTAAAGTAGTAAGTTCTTGAGTTCGGACAGTGTCAGAATATTCCTCGTACTTTTTGAGTTTTGAAACAGATTCTGCATTGCCGCCTGATGCTTCAAATTCACGGCGAATCTTATGAACGAATGAACGGGCGCACTTAAGAAAATTAGAGGTTTCTTAATCGGTGTGAAAGGTTTTTAAAGTAGTTTTAATTGTAAGAATGCGAAAGAAGTTACTATCGAATCGAATAACAGAGTAGGTGCTGATGTCCACTACAAAAATGGTCGTTCTTCATTAATGTTTTTTTGCGCTAATTCGAGTGATCCCCATATACCGAGATTCCTCATAAGACCAACCGAATTTAGTTGGCTTAGACGGTTTCGTAGTCAACATTTAGTACCTGAACAATGAAATGAATGCTCACATGCCCAACTGAATTAACGATTTTCATGATTTCATAGATATTTTCGAACTTTATATTACCAAATCGGGAAACATAGTTTTCCATTGCATACGATACTGTGTTGAATCCATCGTTAGAACATTACTTTGTTTTTCCACCAGCTTTTCACTTCACTACTACCCTCATTTGGGTTCCTGTTCACAGTGAAATAGCGGGAAACAGCTGTTAACGGTTAACGGTTTCCCCGTGAAACACAATGATTGGATTTTGCTTGAAAATCTTTGGTGTACTCCTGAAGAAGTGGGCTTCACGTCAACTCAGAAAGCGCTGAGCTTGTGCCCGCGCGTGTAGAGTTGCCAGAGTTGTAGAGTTCTTCTGGTCACTGGTCTGGAAAGAACTGCTAAGGCTAACAAGCCGCTGTTCTCGAATTTTGTTGGTTTCATTGCCGGACATTGTCTGTTAGTTATCTATATTAGTGAGACTTGGTATTACTTAGAGTCCTTTCAGCAGCAGCTTTTTGGAGGATGAGATGGATTCATTTCAGCATATATTTAAACTTTTTACCTCCACCTTTTTCTACACCTGCGTATATAGTAGATATCATACACCCGATGAACTTCATCAGTAGTTTGAGGTAGTTAATGCAAATGTGATTAACTATCGTTCGGTTGTTCCTATAATCCAAACTTCCTCTTCCTTTTTCGTCCCTCTGTTCTGTTCTTTCCTCTCTGTTTTGATACTTTTTGATACTTCGTCCAAGGAGGCTCTTACACAAGCAGACATTTAATCACTACAATTTGGTGATACACGTAGTAGCTGAACTTAATGTGACACCCTTTAATGACGCTCACTTGAATACAAACATGGATTACATGTACCTACTCATCACTGAAGTAGTAATTATAATAAATCCAACACTGGTAATGCTGTCATGAAATTTTTCTATTAAGTGGCACTTGAATATTTATTCAAGGGTTCAAGTTCATTTCATACATTTCAATATGCGACGAATTTATTAAAATATTCCAATTAACTGCACAGATTAGTTATAATGAATATACATTTACATACATATATTTGGAAGGTCGTAAATGTTTCCACGCCATTGGAGATAGGAAAATAAATAAATAATTCATCAAAAAAAGATATATATATTATATTTAAATGCTTTGAATTGAACATTTCAAAGCGCAAGTGCAATCATAGATGTAATATTATAAAGCTTACATTTCAATGTTGTTAAAATGAAAGTAAAAAAAAAAATTAATATTAACGTTCTGAAAAGCGCACTCATTTTTTAACTACACAAAGTGGCGAGCATGTATAGGTGTTGAGTGCTTGGAGACCCTGAGGGAGTGATTCTTTGTTCTAGGGGGACTTGGATGCCAGCATGCCTGCCTACATGCCGTTATTTGACTGACTGACAGACGTTTCTAATTAAGTGTTTGGTTGTTCAATTAGCGAAGTGCAATTGCTGCCTGCCATGCAATATTCTGCTTTTGTAAATATGTAAGTGTAATTTTTCTTTTTTTTTTTTGATTTGTTTTGCGACTGATGGATTAGTGTAGCATGCGATTTTGCCTTTTCGAAAGTGCAATATAAATAAAAGTTGCCACTGACAGCAGCAAAACTAGTGTTGATTTGAGCGCCGCATGGAACATGCAGTGCACAATTTGTAGATTTTTTTTCGCTGAAAAAAAGTGAAATTATGACAGAAAACTATAAATGGCAGTCAGAGGCGAAAACTGCGAGATGGAACTACTCATGGCTGTTGATGGGTAGACCTGCTAAAAGTTGAATCAGTGCTGCAGTGGAAGTACGAATCGGAGCTGATTACATAACGGTATGAGTTTAGTGGATATGTGCGGGCATAAGGGTGTGCCCAAAATTGGCGGAACTTTTTTTTTGTAACTTTTCTTTATAATACTGCAAGTTTTCTTCTCATCATTGTTAATTTTTTTTAGTTTGAAATATAATTTTTTGACCTTCTGATCATACTAAATCTTGCTTAATTCAAAGTATATCTGGCGGCCACCGAATGAGTTGGTGCGTGACTCCCATTCGGAAGGCGTAGATTCCAAACTCTGTGAAACACCAAAATGAAGAAAAAGTTTTTTCTATTGTAATAGCGGTCACTCCTCGGCAAGCAATGGCAAACCTCCGAGTGTATTTCTGCCATAAAAAAGCTCTACATAAAATAGTGAGATTAGTAAATTAAGGAGATAGATACCTGTAAAATTTCGAAATTTTTTTTTTTCATAAAATGTTAATGTAATCCTTTGAATATGGCAAAAAAAATTTAGAACGTAAATTTAAGTATTTCTTATAAAGGGTGGTTCAATTTTAAAGGCCAATATTGAATCTGAGCCACACCTAAACATCAAGCTTTTTTCTGCATTTTATTTGACATTTTTCAATTTCAAACTAATTCAGTTTAACCCGTGGAAAGATACATAATCGAGCAAAGCGTTAAAGTTATTAAAGCTTATTATGAAAACGGGCGTTCCAATCAAAATGCATATCGCGCACTTCGTGATTTTTTTGGCCAGTTTAATCGTCCAAATGTGCGTACAATCGGAAAAATTGTGCAAAAGTTTGAGCAAACCGGGTCTGTAGGAGATGTGAAAACACCAGTGCATGCTTGTACAATCGCGATAGTGTGGTTGAAGAGCCGTCCACCTCAACTCGTCGTCGTGCCCAACACGCTTACAAAGTGCAATTGATGAGGCACCTCTTCACCTCAGTGGATTCGTCAATAAGCAGAATTGCCGCATTTGGGCGAATGATAATCCAAGATTGATTGCCGAAAAACCAATGCACCCACAAAGATTCACTGTTTGGTGCGGTTTATGGGCCGGCGGCATCATTGGGCCGTATTTTTTCGAAAATGAGGCCCGTCAGACAGTTACTGTGAATAGTGTTCGCTATCGTAAGATGATAACGAACTTTTTATGGCCCGAATTGGAAGATATGGATGTGGACCATATGTGGTTTCAACAGGACGGTGCCACTTGTCACACAGCTAGCGAAACAATGGCTCTTTTGCGCGCAAAAATTTGATGCCCGAATAATCTCACGTCGCGGCGATGTCAATTGGCCGCCAAGATCATGTGATTTGATGTTTCTTTGAGGTTATTTAAAAGCAAAGGTGTACGTTGAAAAGTCAGCAACAATTTAAGAGCTAAAGGATGAGATAATTCGGCACATTAACGGCATAGAACCTCAATTATGCCTCATCGGAAATTTGGACCTTGGAGGTGTGCCGCCGAGGCCGTGGCGGCCGTCTGAGTACAGCAGTGTCATCCGCGAACGTTCCCACTATTGTTTCTTCAGTAGCTGGGTTTCGTAGTAGGACTTAATAAATATGTAATAATTTATTAAAAGAGTGTCCCTTATTTTAGAGAGTAAGCCATCAGGCCAAACCCAGTCAAAGGCTTGAGACATCTAGAGAAAAGCCGCTGTGCAATTTTTTTGTTCAATTGCTTCATGTTCAAATGCTTTATGTGTGCTATTTATAAAGTATAGGGCATCATTCTTTTGAGAAAAAGGAATTCCATTACTTTAGAAGCAATAGGCAGATGGATTGATATGATTGGACTTGTTTAGCGCTTTTTCTTACTTCGCGGATTATTTTTACATTTATTAATAGAATTATATATGCATGTAAGGAAAGTGAGTCATTCTTCTGGCAATTGTTTCAGTACTTCTCCTATTATGAGGACATATCTAGGGGCCTTATTTTTTACATTTTTTTATCACTTCTTTAACTTCTTTTATTTGGATATTTTTTGTGGGTGGGTTCACCTGGTGGATGTGTTCTAGCGTTAATTTTACTTTTTTAGCAGTGCTTGATGAACGTTCAGTTTCGAGGGGGCAGAACACTCGGGTTAAATGACGAGCAAATGTGTGCTGCCTTGGCGAGATCTGTTATAGCCAATTTTTTAGTTTCCATTTTAATGCATGAATGTGCTAGGACTAGTTATTAAATGCATCTTTTTTGTAATCTATATGGAGACCCCTTTTAAAAATATTATTGAATTACGGCTGTTTTAACCATTTTATTCATATTTGCAATAAATATTTTTGTGTGAATAATTACGTAGTAGCACGAGCTAAAAATGTTTTTTTTATTAAACCTGGTTTGCACGCCATATTGGGTGAATATACATATTTTAGTGTTCAAATGAAATGTGATGTTAGCAGATATTTTTGAATTCAAATTAATGTGGCAACACTACACAAAAATAGATTCTTATTAAGACTTGTTTAAATGTCATTTGATAGCTAATTCTTAATATTCAAGTGAAATCTTTGCTATTTTTAAAATAAAATCGAGGTGGCAACGCTATCAATCAAATGTTTTGGAATAGATTTTTCTTAATAAATTAATATTTTTTTAATACTGGCAAGTGGCAACCCCCTGTAAAATGTTATATAGTATATAAACAGTAGTATATAAACAGTTAAAGTTGGAGTGATGCTCTTTCGAAGAAATTCTTTACGATTTTATGTGCATATGTATGTGGATAGAAAGGTAAAGAATATTCAGCTACTATCGTTTGTCAACGCAATTTGCGATGTTTCCATAATGGAAGACAGTAAAAAAAGCATAGCGCACTTGAATTTGATCAGTCATAATGGACCACAGGAACACAACCTCGACGTTTAGGGAACGCATGGAAATTAAAATGTGGTATACTTTCGATTTCAATTAAATGTATATAACAATCTGCGACTAAAAGAAAATGGCAACAATTTTATTATATATTTGCATATAGAGTTTATATAGTAGATACATATAAGTAGATTCAAGATCCCTAAAATCGAAGTAGAAAGTCAAAATTTAATTTACAAATCACGCGAATTGAAAAAAATTTTCAGTATACCAATTTACCGACTTTAGAGAATTCACTGCTTTTGTAACATAAAATAAGGAGCACCCTAATATACCTATGTATGTACATATATACCTATGTAGGCATGTGCATACAAAAGTAAAATTATAAACGGCGTAGCAAATGATGGCAAAAAGTTATTATTGCATTTATTACACCCAGCGGCAGCGGCACTGGCTCGAGCAGCACCTATCCTATGTACCTATAGCAGCACAGTAGCAAACACTAGCAGCACCAAAGGCCTTTACTCCGACAACAGGAAGCAATCGCTGTAGCAACTCATGTATTGCGATCTGTTTCCCGAGTCACGCTCCTAACAATATGCAACACACCAAATAGGCACCCATCGCACCAACGTCTACATCTCTCTTTTTCTCTCTCTCCCTCACAAACACACACTCACCACTTCAAACATTTGCTACAATTTCTTCACGGCACCAATGGTACAGGCTCGCTCCCGCGTAATGATGATGAGCATGAATGTAAACTAAACTCATCAGCACGCAAAACAATGCATACGACAGGGCTATTGTTGCTGTTGTTTCTGTTGGTGTTGGTACTAGTGTTACGAAAAAGGGCAATAGGTGTGTGAGTAAGTGGCAGCGGCACAGCAACGAACAACTTTTTCATTTTAATAAAATTTTAATGAAAATTTCTGTGTAATATCGTAGCGGTGCCGCAGTGTTGCCGGTTATGTTAGGCGTTGCTTGCGTTGAATACGTGAAATATTTGTATGACTACAGCCATTAAAGCGCGGATTGACAAGGGGGTCAGAGCAATAATAGCAGCAACTACAAATACAAATAAAAACAAATAAATAACAGTAAGAACGAATGGAGATTTTAACGTTTACAGTGCGGGTAGGTACGCATGGTTAAGACTTTAAATGAGTTTCAAGAAGGTGCACATATTTAACTGATCAGCGACTCACTCTAGTTAATAGCCTTTGAGATGGACGAAATGGTTTTTATCAGTCCGCAAGTAAATGCCCGCTTAAGCATTATTTAGCGAAAGTGGCAGAAAATTTACTAAAGAAGATTGAAACTTCCAACCGTAAAAAATACAGGATTAACTTTTCGGAGAAAGGGTGGACCAATTTTTAGGCTTTCCGCCGTCTCATTACAACCGCTTTTCTTTGAGAGCCCGGTTCAAACGCAGTAGCTGCAGTCAGTGACGACCGCCAGTGATGGTTTCAGATTGTTTAAGGAGTTTACAATTACGCTTCTGATCCCACCAGATGCACAACGTGACCTTTGAACCATGAATAAGAGCGAACAAAAAAATAGTATCAGCAGCGTCACCTCATTTACGAGGGCGGAAACTTATTCCCATATTCAATACATAATAAATTCGAAAGAGGGTGCAAGACAGATTTTGGCCGTAATTTATCAAAACATTTTTGATTTAATTGTATTTTTTTTTAAGAATTCCAGAAAATTCGTTAATTTGTTAAAACTACTCTATAAACTTTTGACCATCCTACATTAAGGGGTTAGGGGTAGTCAGATGCCCAAAAAATTATGATTTTTAATAAAATTTTTTTGCTAGTCAATTGCTTTATTTTACAAAAATAAAAACACAGCATTAATACATCATGTTTCGACTTGATTTTAGCAAAATTTCAAAATTCTAAAAAAAGGTTAATAATTGTAAAAGTTATCGCTGTTTGTGTGGAGCCCGTTTCTTCAGAAGCCCCTTTCAATGATCATCACAAGTCGTTGGAGATTCATCTAAAATCAATCGGACAAGAGAAATTAGTTTTATGAATAGATAATCTTGTGCCAGATGGAAGCTTTTTTTTTCAAAACTAACAATATGGCGGCCCCAAGAAATATTTTTCAGATTTTCGAGAAAAAAACCGACAATTATTTGTTTAAAAAAATTGAAATTTTTGGAAAAAATCCTTCCATCAGGCACGAGTTTTTTACGTTTTTCAAAAGCAGTATAAATTTTATTGAAATCTACCATAGATTTTAGAAAAACGCATTTAAAGTTTTGCTATCGAACTCCGGAGCGCCCGAGAGTCCTTTGTTAATTGTTGCATAACTCGAAAAGTACACTTCAAATTTGCACATAATATTTTAAAGAGATTTAAAAAAAAAAGTAAAAAAAATCCAATTTTTTGAAAATTCTGACAGCCCCTAACCCCTTAATCGCACTTCCAAGGGTTTTAGCGCTTTCAAACTGTATTCCATCATATTTATATTTCCTCATCGAAAACTTCATAAAAAAGTAACAAGTACTCGAAGTTCTATATATAAGTACAATACTGGACCCTATTAATTTTTGTAGATATCAAGAAGAACTCCCTCCAAAATTATGAATCGTTATCTCCTCTTTCTTCTTCCGTTTATCATGCCAATACCTTTGGAAACCATCTGCTTCATTCAGATAAATTTTTTTTTCATAGGAAAAAATTACTCTTTCTCATTAATCTTCTCAAAATTAGTACTTTTATGCAAATGTGAATCTGGGTTGTGTGTGTCGTGTGGTTAACTCGGGTTTAGCTACTCGTGGTACATATTCTAGACTAGAATCCGCTTGCTAAATTTGTTGTACACGGCGGGCAGCAACTTCCAAATTATGGATGCGTTTAATTTTAGCAGGGCTATTTGATTTATTTAAAGTCAAACGTTTATTTTCCCGAACATCTCTATCGTTAAGTTTTGCTGTTCTACCACTTATCTTGGTACATCCGTACTTTTCTTTCATATGGAAATAATGCAAAGTCAAAGTTTTGCTTTTTTTCAATTTGAGGCAACCCCGCACATTATAAACCCTCTCACTCTCCATGCTAAAACTTGGCCCTACTCAAAGTCAGACAAATCTTTTCCGCCCGGGTTATGTTTTGTGTCTTAACTAAAACAAACACATAAATATGAAAACGAGATAAAGCGATCAAAACCACTTTTAATAATATACAATAATTTTAACGTAGATAATAATTTAAATTGTAAATTTTTAAATTAAGTACAAATGTTTTTGGTCTTATAATTATTTCAGTATGCACAAAAAAAGAATTTGTAAATTACTAAAATACCTGCAGTAAAAGCCGAATATATTCCCGTGAGATCCCGTTTTAAACATGCCCTATGATCAAAAAGTACCGGGAAGGTGATGTTGACTGTTTTCTTCGATTGCCAAGGCATAGTGCACCATGAGTACCTTCCATCGGGCCAGATAGTCGATAAAGATTATTATTTATACATTTTGAAGCGTTTGAGAGATGCCGTACGTCGCAGACGGACGGGTATGTGGACAAACAATTCAGTTTTATTTTATTTAACCGTAGATCGTCCTTTGTATCAAAAATGATACATTTCATATTTTAGAAGCCAATAAATTCGTCCACGTTGGCAACACTTACCTCAACTTTTATGACTTTGTTTGTTTCGTTGATATAAGCATTTTAAACTGAGTTTCAAATTTTAAAATCAAGTAGGCCGCGAGAAAAACGAAAACTTCATAATTCTACTCATTGTATCATATTTGATACATATGAAATTTTTAATGATTTTTCGTGCGAATAGTTTTAGTTTCATCCTTGTTTTGACATGATTCGGACGTTTTTTTGTCAATAAGTGATTGTTAGTGAAGTTCGGCTCAAAAATGTCGCGTCCGCAATATTTAACTTTAGAGGAGCTGGTGAATGAAGTTCTGGATAACAGTTCAAACGATGAATCTAAAAATTAAAATTTTTCCAATTCAGAAACTGAGGCGAAGGACTATGTGTTTGAAAATGACTCAAATGAAAGTTTTTTATCAGATATTTCTGAGAATATTGGTCTAAACTTTGATATTGATCCGTTATATATTGTAAAAGATGGTTCCATATGGAATCCAGAGCCATACACCATCAGTCGTTCAAAGGCGGAAAACGTCAGTAGTTTGAGACCAGGTTACTAACTGTGCTTTTTTATATTACGATTTTTCAATTTACATACTGACTTACTTCTTTTAGGAGCAACAAGAAACGCATCTAGCCGAGTTGGAAACATCCGAGATTCCATGCTATTATTTTTCCCTACATCGATTACGAAAATAATAATTGAAAATTCGAATAAGTATGGGAAAGAATTGCATGGAGATAAACATTTAGAAATTCATAAAGATCTACTTCTGGCTTTTCTGGCTGTTTTGATATTGGCTGGTGTATATAAGTACGTTAATACATACATATATTCAAAAACTTAAATATCATAAATAAAAAATTGTTTTTTTGGACTTTTTTTGGACCTTTTATAACTCGACGAAAGGAGGAGTTGATACGGTGGACAAAATGTTAACCTGTTACAGTTGCAAGCGAAAAAACAATCGTTGGACTATGGCAGTTTTTTCCAATATGATTGACATCTCAGCATTAAACTAATATATAATATTATATTATATATAATGAAATAGATCCAAACTGGAAGTCTACAAGGAAGCACACAAAACGCAAGTGTCGCCATTTCATTAGCTAAACCTTATGTTGAAAAACAATCCCAGCGTACTCAAAATGGCATGCTTTCGTCGACCTCTTTATATTACAGCAAATGCAAAAACCTTATTGTAAAGACAAACATATGGAAAATATTTGTACAAAATGCGTCAATAAAGCTTAATTTTATAACTATCTCAAAATCTAGTTAAAAACACATCGGTTTGTTTCATTTTTAATAATAATTCAGTATGTATCAAAAAAGATACACGGTATAGAATTGTGAAGTTTTTTGTAGGGCTGATCTACGGTTAAACATTCCCGGTACTTCGTAATCATAGGGTACAATCAAGGAAACGATATTGGGTCATTTTCCTATTATTGCTGTACTAGATATCAACATAACCATATGCGTCTAGCAATTTTTCGTTGGGTGTATATTTCGTGTAAAGTTTCTACCTGCGCGTCCAAATATATTAAAACCTTTGCAGATATGCTTACAGCAGCTCACCATGATTTCATCCCAAACGGGGTCAACGGTTTATGAATCTATTAACTATCAACATGTAAATTTTCACACTAATATAATATTTTTAGTCGTAGTTTCTTGCAGCAGTAAAAGACTCTTTAAATTAACCTGCTTGTATAAAAGAAAATATTTCTAGTTTTAATATTTATCAAAGAAGTTACTTTGACCTAACACAAATAAATTACTTAAAAAAAAGAGCTCCATATTTGCTTTTGTTCTGAAGAATCGCCACCTTCAGCCTTGAACACAAGCCAAATCTTACTGTTTAGTTTAGGATGAGTGTGCAAGCCGAGGAAAGCTGGAGTGTTTTCTAAAATTCTGGCGCATAAAGTTTGTTATCTCACACCAGTACGGAGTGGCTAAACACCTTTGGAGCCTTTTAACTAGGGGACTCCTGGACGCATTTGATAAGCCCTTTGTGAGATGCAACGATCAACTCGTGAAATTAATTGATGGGCAAAAGCGCAACTTGCTGCATACTTACAGGCGAAAATGAAAGTAAGCGGAATTCGCTTCAAGACATACTTTTACTCAATAAAAAATTGTTAATGGGAAATAAAGTAGTGTACGCATATTTTTGGAGCATACTGTAATTATTATCACTATAATTTCTTTGATATTCCATGAAAAGTTACTTTAGCTCGCACGTATTATTCAAACCACCATTCACGTATCTGCTACTTTAATTAATTCTTAACTAACTATACTCTCTCACACACATACGCGCACACACCTATTCACACTTTTCCAACCCCCGACTGGGATGCCAATGCTCTTGGTAGGACGCAAACTTTATATAGGCAGCTGCATATCTGGTTTTCTGCCTTTGTTGAAAAAATAATAATTAACGGAGAAAAATTATGTGATTAATGAAAGGAAAGGTATGAAAATGAATATCACGCTCCGCAAATGGTACACTCGTATACTCGTACATATAAAATAGAGAAAATATGAAGAATGTGCAGCAAAATTAAAAGAAAAGACAATACATAACTGAATTAAACTGGCCCATCGGAAGTGAGTGATTCAAGTGTACTGCTAGCCGACAAGCCAACCGCAATGCTGCGCTGTTATTATATCCTTTGCACTGCCAACAACAGTAGCGATCATAGTAGCCTCCACCGAATGACATGGTCAGGATTAAGTGCGAAGTCAAACCAGAAGCCGACCAAAATGACAAGCTCGGGGAAATGATGTTGCAACGGTAGGCAACTGGAGTGGTTGGTAGCAGTGCTGCGTGCGATAAGTTTGGCCGTTGGATAGTATTGGCGGCGTTTGCAAGGATTTATGGTAATTGTACTCACCACACTGTTGGCTGAGTGAAAAGTAATACGCAACGTGTGCGCTAAAGCGCGCTTTATTAAAAAGGAAAACGGCAGAAAAGCAGATAAAAATGCATTGGGGAGGAATATTATTTGAATTATTATTGCGTATTGCGGTGATGGGCAGTTAATTAGAAAGAATGCAGGTTGGCCTGGCCGTCTTGTTTTTCCAATAGCAAATTCTCCTGGCACTGCTGTTGATGACGACCGCTGGTGGGTGCTGTTCGCCTTTTCTGCCGAAGCTATAATGAGTGCATTTGACGTTGCAATCCGTTATGCAGATAAGTTAAATTTCCGTTAGCATAGAAAATTTAATCAAGATAGTATGGCTAAGATGTTAATTAAAATCATATTATATAATAGAGATAGAATATTGAAAATGATACTGAAATTTTTATTGAATTTTTCATGGACATTTGATATTAGAAAACAATAATGAGTACTGGAAGAAAGCTATTGGGTATGAAACAGCAAAAAACGAACAGAAATATTATTAACACTGGCCACATTCAATACCGAATTTCTCTTATATTAGCTTAAGCTGTGCTACAGTGGTTGTCCTTATCCATATTCACAGAGAGCAGAGAGCCAATTTTCAATTTCAATTTTCGCTGCACTATCACTGGCCTAAACTGAAAATTGATTTTTCTTGAAATCAGCTGATTCTACAAAATGTGACCGAAAGCGCAAGATATATACCTGAGCGTAGCTCTTCACTGATGCACAAATTCAAAAAATGCCAACAAATTGCGTACAGTACGATGAATTTCTTGGACTTAGAGTCCACAATAAAACTCCTCTCGGATGTAGGAGTTCACTTCAGCCACACATTTTCTAAATCCTTGAAGGTCCGCAATAGACCTTAAAATAAATAATTGGCGCGTTCACTTCTGTTAGGTGTTTGGCTGAGCTCCTCCTCCTATTTGTGGTGTGCGCCTTGATGTTGTTCCGCACATGAGGGGGCCTACAATTTTAAGCCCACTACGAACGGAGAATGGGGTTTATAACGAGCTTGTAATTAATAATTCGAGGTGTGTTCAAAAAGATCCGCGAATTTTGTGTTTTTTCAAAAATTATTTATTTATTAATTTATTAATTATTTATTTTATTAATATCAATTTTGTCCCCTTCAAAGCAATCACCATGAGATATTATGCACTTGTGTCAACGTTTTTTCCAATCTTCGAAGAACGTCAAAAAATCATTTATTTCATCTTGTTCAGCTCCTCCTTCGATGCCGTCTTTATCTCGTCAACCGTACGTAGAGTCGTCCTTTCATTGGCCTCTTCAGTATCGGGAACACGAAAAAGTCACAGGGGGCCAGATCTGGGGAATACGGTGGCTGTAGCACCATTAGTGTGTTGGTTTTGGCTAAAAAGTCGCACACAAGCAACGATGTGTGAGCAGGGACGTTATCGTGATGCAGGAATCTATTTTTGTTCTTCCACAAATCCAGGCGTTTCTGGCGGATTGCTTCGCGCAAATTGCACAGCGCATAACTTGCAGGTAATATTTCTTATTGACCGTTTTACACTGTGGCAAGAATTCATGATGCACAACGCCCCAGCAATCGAAGAAAACGGACGTTCAAAACTTTTAAATTCGTCCGAAGTTGGAGCGCTTTTTTCGGTCTTGGTTCGTCGGCAGCTTCCTTTCAGATGATTGAGCTTTGAGCACGTCATAACCATAAACCCACGATTCGTCACCAGTTATGACCCTCTGGAGCAAATTTGGGTCGTTGCGGACAGAGTCCAACATCTCATTAGCAATGTTTATGCGATGCTGCTTTTGGTCGAAATTGAGCAGTTTTGGTATGAATTTTGCGGCGACCCGTCTCATGCCCAAATCATTGAAGAAAATCGAATGTCACAAGCCAATCCATATGTCTAGGTCCTCAGCAACTTCTCTAACGGTGATTCGACGATTGGCCAATAGCTTTTTCTTCATTTCATCAATTTTTTCGTCGTTTACATCTTCTGGGCCTTCTGAGAACATTTTGTATCACCGATAAACATTGCTTTGGTCCAAAGTAGCTTCTCCGTATGACACAGTCAACATTCGGAATGCATCCGCGCACTTAATTTCGTTTTTCACACAAAATTTGATACAGGTTCTTTGATCCATCTTTTTGAATAGGTAAAAATCGAAGACGAGCCGAAACACGTGCAAGCAAAGCATCTGTCAACAATTAACTGAACATTGAAAATGGCCAAACTCATCGGCATGAGTGAGAGATATGAGTGCCAACATATCGCCACAAAAAAATTGGAATGTTAATATATTCGAATATACGTAACCTGCGAAAATTCAAAATTCGCGATAGTTTTTGAACACACCTCATATAGCAATAATACCTACCCATGTTTTAGAAATGAACCCAGTTTGCCCAGAGTAGTCCCCAGAAGCTATACCCCTTACATAAAGTTATTGAGAGTATCTTTGAAAAAAACCAAACAATAAAAGGTATTTGAAAAAATACACAACCAACAACAAGTTGGGGTCCTTGTAATATTGCATTGCGAAGTTGATGAACCTGTGGAGCTGCAGCTTCTCATACACCGTCTTACATATGTTTACTTTATTTCCAGTTTGGGTAGGCTGAAGAAAGCAAATGGCATATATAACCCCTTCCTGGTTAGTGGGCGAAGGAAAATTATCTACTTAAAGTAATATTGGTAATCTAACTAGTTAAAGTTTTTTCTACTCTATGAGTTGTTGGCCGCCAGGATTACTTGTAACCATTTCAAAGTAAAGACTTTAGTAAAACGTTAGAAATCGATCAACTCAACTCGTTTATTTCCCTAAGCAAATTTAGACTTAAAGGAAGAAAGATATGACTATTATATATACCTATGCACATATAAGTACATATATCAATTACCAAAACACGTCGCTCTCAATCTAATCCACCACAAGCCTCAAACACTCAAACTTTCCTTCAATTGAGGCACACAGAATATGAGCAACACCTTCAAGCTCCTAATAATTTATAAATGCAGGTACTAGAAGTCACAAAAAATAATAAAGATAAAAAACTTTGTAGTCGAAAAACTTTTATTCCCAACTTATATTTGATTAATGATGTAATGCACTTAAATCTTAAGTGGAAAAGAGAGTAGTGCCGATTCCACATAAGTCAAGTTCAGACCAAAAATAAAAACTAAAACAAAATAAACAAAGATCAAATACTCGTTCTGACATAACATAAATGTGACAAAAAATATCAGCAATAATAAGTGACAACTCCAGAAACTTTTAGGTTTGTTTTTGGTATTTTGAGGTGTAAAAATCTGCACCATTTTGGTATGAATAGGAATTGCAACAACAAGCGCTGCTAAAAATACCACATCCGCATAGACCAACTACTGGCCATTCATGTATGTGTATGTATAAATCAAAATATAAATATGTCCTGCATTTGTATAAGGATATGAGGGACGTGCAGCAAACATGTGAACTACGTGGCGTATACGCATTGAGCTTGAGTTACTCCTAAATGTATACTTACAGTATCTGTTCAATGTATTATGAATGATAAGAAAATACTATTGTACAAACTAGCAATGAAATTAAAGCAATGAGTGTATGTTAATAAGTTGATTTTTGTCAGTTCTATAGGCATGGCAAATTGAAAACCAGGTTTTCTCTAAATCTCTTTTTGGTGTAATATTTTTCCTTTTTTTTTTTTTTTGAATGCAGCGATTATTCTTTCTGACAATCCAGGTATGCAACTTTTATAATTTCTCGAATAAATAGTATATAAAAGTATATTGTTTCATAAGAGCATAGTATTATTATATATTAAAATTAATATTTCCTTACTCTTCAAGATGGGCTCAACAATTTTCCATAGTATTTAAATATGGCGAGCTCCCGGCCGAAGGTATGAAGCACATCACAGGCTGAATGACTAAATGCTGTGGATAGAATGGAAATTTAATTTTCTGAGATATTCTTTACACGATTTAGATATGTTGCGTTGCACCTTATATTCAATCTGTAAGATTTATCGTTCGAGCTTTTTTCAAAAAAATTTTTTCATAATGCTACATTTTTTGAATAAACTCCTACCGTTAATAACACAGGCACACAAAAAAAAAAAGTGTCATGTCCAAGACATTAGACTAGTGTATTCCGACGTATTTTTTCGCACTGAATCCGAATCCGAAGCCAGAATACTCAAATTGGCTCCCGTTTTTGAGATAATCTCAAAAAACTGAAAAAAAATTAAAAATCGAATTGCAAATAATTCTGCAATCAGCGGTATAAAACAGATAGAGATACACTACTATAGTGTCTCGAGAAAATATTTGTTTTGTTTTGCCTTCAACTTGATTTTATGCGCAGATTTATGAGAATATCTCAAAAACATTAACGAACACCCTAATTTTTTGTTTCATATTTGGAACCAGTACAAAAATACGTAAAACAGGCTACCGTAGAATCTACAAAAAAAAATTTTTTTCATTACTTTGACTTTTTTAACAATTTTTTGAGACTATATCAAAAATTTGAGCAAATACGCCAGGTTTAAGCGGTTTTTTTAAATTATCTCAAAAATTTGACCCAATACGCCAATTCTGGCCTTATTAGAATCAGCGGAAAAAACACATCGAATTACACTACAATAGTGTCTCAAAAAATTACGTTTGGTTTTTTACATTTGCAAATATGTTTGGCAACATTTTTGTAATCAGCAGGAAAAAGTACGTCGAAAAACACTACCATAATTTCTCGAGAAAATTATTACGTTTGGTTTTGCTCTTTTTTCGATTTTTTGAGCAGTTCTTTGAGATTGTCTCAAAAATTTTAGCCAATATGCAAATTTTTGCATCAGGTTCGGACTCAGCGGGAAAAAATGCATCGAAATACACTACCGTAGGATCTGAAAAAAATGTTTATTTCTTTTTTCAGTTATTTATTTATTTTTCAGTTTTTTGAGATTATCTCAAAAACGGGAGCCAATTTGAGTATTCTGGCTTCGGATTCGGATTCAGCGGGAAAAAATACATCGAAATACACTACCGTAGGATCTCAAAAAAAAATTTTATTTCTTTTTTCAGTTTTTTAATTTTTTTTTTCAGTTTTTTTAGATTATCTCAAAAACGGGAGCCAATTTGAGTATTCTGGCTTCGGATTCGGATTCAGTGCGAAAAAATACGTCGGAATACACTAGTCTAATGTCTTGGACATGACACTTTTTTTTTTTTGTGTGCCTGTGTAATTCATTGGACAGATACTGTATAACTAGCATGCACGTATCAGTACTTATGTGAATATATTCTTATACAAAGTAGCTGACAAAGGTTCGTTTTGAGTTTTAATTTATAGTAATTCTGCTAATAAAACTGGCAAAGTTAGATACGAAATTTTAAAGTTGTCGGCATGAAATCATACAATTGCAAAATTGTGAAATCAAAAATACACTAATCAACGTCGAGACTGAGACCTTTATATATATTTCCCTATGTTTCGTTTTCCGACTAGACCATATTTTCTTTAGTACTTCATCAAAATTTATGATTGGTGGCTTATTTTGAAGTAGTTTCAATTTAAAATTTAAAAACAATAAAATAATTTTAAAATAAATAATTCTAAAATAAATACATTTCTAGTCACTATTTCAATCCCATTACTTGTAATAATAGTCGTATTCGTATACTGAATAAAAACCACGATTTTTTATTTTTATTTATTTATTTCATTATTCATTTAGTCAAGTCAAGAAATACAAGGTTTCTTACAGACTACATAGAACTAAAATATTTTATTTAAACTATAATTTAGATAGCGATAAATCAAAAGCAAAAGACTTTGAAATATGGTTGAACTCACTAAATGCTCTAATCATAGGTACTTTTGAGGCATAAACAGTTCTATACCGCTCTAGGAAGAATAAATCATTACTCCGAAGGTTTTTCGAGGTATGTGAATGAATGAATGCGCTCTAGGAGTAATGGCGAGTCAACTGTCCCATTTATAATATCGAAAACAAAGCAGGGTGACATTATA
Source organism: Anastrepha fraterculus (assembly GCA_037575425.1). NCBI lineage: Eukaryota > Metazoa > Arthropoda > Insecta > Diptera > Tephritidae > Anastrepha > Anastrepha fraterculus. The sequence continues at coordinate 9,934 of JAYXIM010010677.1, read as the reverse complement.
CTTCTTCTACTTTTTAACGATATTAAGATTAGTAATTTGAAGGAATCGGATCAGTGAAGTTCAAGGATCTGAGTGCAAAACGAAGCGATTTCTTTTGAATGCGTTCAATTCTATTGATTATAAGGCCTCCAAATAAAGGCGGCATACTCCAACTTGAATCGTACGGGTGAAGTAAATAGTGACCTCAAAGTATAAAGATCCATTAAGTCGGCAGCGAACCGCCGAATGAAGGCAAATGTAGAATACAATTGGGGATGACAAAATTTAAATGACTAAGAAGCTGAAAGGTGGAGTCGAAGATTACTCCGAAATCAGTAATTTCATTAAGAGTATTTAGACGCGAGTTCTTTATAAAATATGAGGTACAGATTAAATGACTTGGGAGCAAATGACAGGTGGGAGCACATCTTAATATTTAATTGAAGTAGCTTCCTATCACACCATGCCACGACGTTGTTGAGATTTAAAGAATATGTGAGCTCATGAGGTGAACTCGAAAAGTTCACCGACTGAAGAATAGATATAGGGTGAGATAGCACATATGATATTGGTAGTATGAGCGGTATGTGTAAAAATAGACTATTTTACTTCCTCAATATCAGTAAGATGTCTTTCAAGAAATGCATTCTTGTGCCTATTTAAATCTGTAATAACTGTGGCACTGAGACCTATTGATAACTTTTGGCAGTTTATTATATTCTCTGATGAAAAGCCTTCTCATAAAAAATATCTGCCGTTCGGAGTCAGCTTAAAACCAAAATCCATTGATTTGTTTACTTTTATACAGACTTTTTTTATACGGAGCTTTTTCATAACTCGGAGTTTTGTCTTCCGAGGGTATAAAAACGTGGCTAGGTACTGAGTGAAGTAAATTGGTTTCTGCGGTTTACTTCGAGGATGAAATTAACAAAGCCCTATTGTCTTTATACAAATGGGTTAGAACAGTTTCCGTCAAATCTAAAATTCCTAGGCAACGCAATTAGTGTTCACGTGCTGGTCCTATACGACGATTTTCACGATTTTATCCAACATTTTCGATGGTTGAGTCGTTGAGACTTCTTAAACAAGTAAAATAAGTTTGAATATTTTTTTATTTTTTAATCGTAAAATTAATTTTAATACAATACTTGTACGATTTTAGAAACTTTCAGAAATCCATTGAAATTCCAAAGCAATAATTTCGCCAATTTTAAAACTGATTGGAAGATAATTGCATATTATTATTTACCTAACGCGCTTCTAGTCTTATAATTCAAAATAATCAACTCAACTATCGTTTGTTGGTCCCCTCCAGTAGCGTCTTCTTAAAGTGTGAATGTGTATGAATGTCTCTAATACAATTTATTAGAATGACAAATGGTAACTTTGCTGTCGTAATATGTAAAACTTTGCGCCAAAATAGCAAAAAAAAAAAACAGCTTCGAAAAACAAAAGCACTGCGGGCGTAACAATCACACGAGAGAGAGAGAGAGAGGCAGGCAGCATACAAACGGAAACGCTCTTAAGTCATTGCGGCTAGTATGTGAATGAGCAAGCGAGCGCGGATAACCGCAAGCAATTTTCACACACTCTCATATTTTCACAATGCTGTTTGAGCATACTTGTAATTGTGGATGCCAAATCAAAAGTTTAACCGGAAGCAATGGCGTTGGCACTTAGACCCGAAGCAGGCCTCAGCGGTAACCGAAGTGACTGTGAAAGCGGCACAAGCAAGTAACTGCAACGGCATAATTGACGTTAGCCCCTCAAACTAAATAGTTACAACGAAACAAAAGGGAAGTAAAATATACAAGCGGACACACAGCTGTCATGCATAATGCATGCTTACATACATAGGCAAATGTGTGAAGGTACAAGGTGATGCAAAAATTATCTAACATTCTCTCGCTGTGTTTCTCAAATAATTCAAAATATAACATTAATTTTTGTTGAGGGGTCAACGTTCATCTGAAGTAGTAAACAAAATTGTTTCATATTTCGAAAATAATATCTGGTAGGCGGCCGACTAGCGTTGATGCGAATTTTGGGTTTTTCCTCAGTATTTTGCCTAATATCCGTATTCAGCGTACGATTGTGAATTTCTTAGTGAGTGTTATTCCGAAGAATCTACAACTTTTTTACGTTGCCAGAGGAAGCAGTCTCTGGAGCTTTTGGATGATCTCGCTAACCATCGATCTATCAAATGGTAAGGAAAATTGTGTTGAGCACGACACTACCTCGATTTAAGCAAAAATCCTCTAGCGCCAACTCATCTAATTTATTATTATTTTTAATTTTTAGTTCAAAATCTTTTGCTAATATTCGCCAGTGATGGTATAAGCACTCTCACTGCCATCACCAAAAATGGTAGGTGCAGTAAATATGTTTAGGTAAACAGCATACAATACGGCCAATTTTTGTGAATTAGTGCCTCTTTGTAGTGCGCTGATAGTCGGTGACCAAATCGAAATTTTTTTGGACCAGTTAGTTGGAATTGCTACTCCTGGGTCATTATCAATTTCTCGAAAAGCCTGCAATCAACATCTAATTTTTGTACGGAAGCACTTAAGATTTTTAGTCAAGATTTTCTAAAAGGGACTGCCAAGGATTATCCAATTGTGTTGCATGTTTTCACGTCCATCTTGATGGCAACTCCTCGACACTAACCTTCAAAACTTAAATGTTTTCAAGTGAATGGCTTATTCGAGGTCATCAGAGTGATATCCGATCTTGGGTTGATACTGTCTCTACAATTTGAGTTAACTGGCTTAAAATTGTTCCGAGATTTTATAATTAATTTCAATTTCAGTTAAATCCACTGAAAAATTATACCAGAATGTATCGAAAAAATTAAGAGCGTAATTCACATACTGGCAGCGCATATTTTTCAATTTAGGAAGACAAAAAATTCATCAGCCAAATTAAAAAAAAAGTAGTGAAGTGTGGGATTTCAGCAAAATTTAATTTTTGATATCACACAAACTAATAAGCAATGAAAATTGTAGCTGGCAACAGACGGATAATGAAAACTGATTCATAATAGGTATATAAAAACTGAGTAAAGATTTTGCAGTTTTCAAAAATATTCACATTGCATCAATGTAAATGAGGTGGAAAGCAATACAGATACGAAATTTGTATACCAATAGCATCACTCATTTTTTTCAAATTTTACTTGCGATGTATTAATTTTATTTTTGGGTTAATTATTTGTTTTGCATTTGTGCAAATACTACCGCTGCTATTAGATTATAAGACTTGATTTGCTGAATATCATTATATTAAGATAGATTGCAAATAAAATACTTACACAAAAAAAAAAAAATTATTTGTATTAAATTCGAGTAAGTTTGTTAATTTGTAACAGATATATATATATATGTATATTGAAAATTACCGCTATAAACCATAAATTTTTGCCCATTTATTTTTTTCTTATTTAATTTTAATAATCTTTTTATGAAAATAAAATTCATTCTCCCCTGCAAAAAGCATATAAATCCAATTGTCAAACGTTTTGCAAGTTCACAAAAGCTTAAAAAAAATTTCATGAAAATTTCAAAATTTCTGATCAGAATCTTTAGGAATATCAGGGGTGTGCAGTTTTATTGTTCACAGACTTTTAATACAAATGTGCTCGTTTTATTTAGCTCGAAAAGTTATTTTATTCAATGTGGGCGTATCTTTGTGTTTTGTTTTTTTTTGCTCGCAATCTGGTGTATTTTCTTCATAGAACTATTTGTCGCAACTTTTTTTAAGCGGAAGAGACCATCCTTCAGCAAAAAAAGTGTCAAAAACCTACTAGATTTTTTAATCACTTCAAACTTGAACTTTCTGGTATCAAAATTCAATGCTTTTTAAAACAGTACAAGTTATTGTAGAAATCAGAGTGTGATAGAAAAAGCACCTTACAAAACTTTCTCAATAATTTTCCGTGCTACAGTTACTTAATGCACAGTAGGGTAAATAGACATGGCTATTTAACGATTTCGCCCAATTTCAATACCAACTTACCTTAGATAAAGTGTAATAAGTGTACCAAGTTTCATGGACATATCATATATTCATTTTTGCTCGAGTTATCGTGCGTACTTACGCACAGAAAGAGCTAAATCCTCTTGATACCTTAATTGTATACAACCGATATGTGCACAAAATTGTATTGCCCTTGTACATAAGTGTGTGCGGGCATACAAAAATAATTATATAACTCGCCAAATGACCACTCTTTCAGCATGCTCAAATGGCCGTCACCCTGTACCTACATATTTATATGTTAATAGGTTTGCATCATGACAATCATGAGTGTTAGCAGTATTTGAGCAAGTGTTTTAGCTACTTGGCAAAAAGTTTGTGTCAACGATTAAAAGTAAAATAAAGTTAGCGTAAACGAGCACATGCCACCCAAAAATGTCAAAAATACTTACACTGGCAAATGCTTTTGGATGTATGCATACATTTACATATGTGCATACAGTGTTGCCAGAATTTTGTGTATAACTCATACCCATTTTGGGCCAGTGTTATACTCAAATTATTCTCAGTTTTCTTGTAAATACCCATAACTCAAAAATGAGATATGTTTTCATGGTAGGTTAGGTTAGCTTATGATGGTAGTTGGTCTGTAGGACAAACTCACTTAGACCTCACAGGTCTGTTGTGATACCCCTATGCTACACGGGAACCTCATTTACTTTTCTTCGTGGAACCTTTTTGTGGCTCCTATGAAGCGCAGATTTGGTCCCATCGCCACGTCAGACAGTTCTGTGAGAGAATTGAAAAAGTATTTACCTAGACAATATGCTCTGATTTTAGCTAAGGCTGGTCAATTGCAAAATAAGTAGTCAACAGTTTCTTTATGTTTCTCATATCTGCAACTTCTACAATATTCATGAGAAAAAACTCCTAGTGTCATATAGTGCCTGCCAAAAGCGAATAACTGGTTATACAGGCCACTACCTTCGAGATATGCTCTCTTGAGAGGCTAAGCAGTTATGGTTTCATGTTAGTTTATTTAAGTTTTTATTTACACTTGCATGCATTAAGAGCTTGAGAACTTAACAAGATAATACAAAACAGAAATATTGTTGGAATATTTCTTTTTCTTTTACTATAATCTGGTAGATCATTTTATGACATTTATTTTTTAAATATTACAATAAATAATATTCCACATATGGGTCAAATCGATCTGTCCAATTTTTGACTACTTTTTCAAATAAATCTAAATGAGCCCAATCAGCAAAAATGCGACGCGAACGATGGTCATTTCACTTTATTGCTTACATGGGCTGGATTTTATAGGCACATAAGTCAAGATCCGTATGTAAAATTTTCCACATCGACGAAGGACAAATGAACTTCAGGAGCAGATTTAATTTTTTCAAAGTAAATTATCACAATTTAGAAGCATTGTTCTGGCATTAAACAATTCATGATGACTTACCAATCCTTACTGAACAGAAATGGCAACACAACTTGCCATTCTCAGCTTTTTGACCTTAATTATCTCAAGTACTTCTTTTTTACTAAAATATTCCATCAATTTATGTATACATACGCATTTCGTAAATTTTTAAGTTACTATTATGTGCAGAAAAAAAATTATTCAGATTACTCAACTATAGCCGCCAAGAAAGAGAGGTGGAGGGAATTTTGTTCGTCAATCGAATCTACCAGGAATTCTGCTAGGCTTAGCCGCGTTCTGTCCAAAGATCATTCAATGGCTTCTTGGGGCAAGAAGCCTGATGGTACTTGGACTGCTGCGACAGAAGAATCGTTAGAAATTCTGCTAAACACGAATTTACTGGGGTCAGATTTAAACCTAGTTCATATTCCAGATAGTTGGAAACTAGTCAAGGTCGTCTTCATTCCAAAAATAGGCAGGAGGGGACATGAATCAGCGAAGGACTATAGGCCAATCAGTCTTTCGTCGTTCTTGTTATAAACCTTTGAAAGACTTTTGGATATATATCTCAGAAGCTCTTTGGAGAGCTCTGGTATATCAACTGCACAACATGCGTACCTTAAGGGCAAATTTACGGAGACAGCGCTTCACGAGGTAATCCGAACAATAGAGGGCTCTCTAGAGAACAAACATTATACCATGGCGGCATTCTTGGATATAGAAGGCACCTTTAACAATGTTAGTACAGATGCCATCCAACGGGCGTTGATAGACTTAGAAGTCATCTCTATGCTAGAAACCAGGATAATCAAAGCTAATATGGGTAATATCAGTATAACCAAGAAGGTCTACCATGGCACTCCACAGGGGGGAGTGTTATGTCCACTTCTTTGGTTATGTGTTGTTAGTAAAATCTTAATAAAAATTAAAATGATGATGTGGTGTTAATGGCATCAGGACTGTGTCCTAATACGATCAGTGGGATCATCCAAAGGGCGTTAGGCGAGCTTAATTCTTCTCTTTTTACAAAAAACAAATTACTCGGCAGAATACAAAGATCAGCCTGTGCAATAACCGTCGGTGCAATCAGATCATGTCCTAGAGAGACTCTCACGTTATTCCAATAGACCTACATATTAAGAAGACGGCAACCATGAGTGCATTTAGGTTAAATGAAGCGGTTCGCTGGAAAGAAAAAAACTTATGGTCATGCAAGTCTATTATTGCGACAAACTCGGTTAACCTCAGTGAGGACTGACTACATTGTCCCGATGGTAACATTCAATAGGAATTTTGCCACTCTCTTTCCATCTAAGGGAAAATGAAATAACAACTTCGACACTACAGTCTATACGGATGGCAGTAAAATGGACTGCGGTATTGGAGCTGGTATATATTCTCATAAACTTAAAATTGAGAAATCTGTGCGTCTCCTTAATACCAGCAGTGTCTTTCAGGCGGAAGTACTGGCAATTGGGGAAGCCTGTAGGCTACTAATCACAGAATTCTGGCTTAGACGTCAACAACGTAATAAGGTTCTTAAACCGCACATACTGGATTCAGTCATGCTGTAAATAACCGTTAAACAAATTGGTAACGAGGATGTGGCAACAAAATGGTGCGGAAGTGCTAGTTGAATTCTGGAAGAATCACCACTTTAACCAACCAACCAACTATAATTGATAGTAATTTATGATAAAAAGTTATAAAACTCTTACTTAACTTATCAAAAAACTTTACGGAAAACTAAAAGATGTTCAGTAATTCCGTGGATTCGAATCGAAGGCATGAACTATGTAAATATAAAAAAAATAACTTCTTGCAGATTTTTATTGTATTATTTAATTTCCTCGATAGTTTATAACTTATAATTGGTATTTCTAAACTCAACTATCGCTCCTATTAGGGCATAGAGCCGTAAGGAAGTCCTTCCTTGTAGAACTTTGCGCAAGACTCTTAGTGTCACACCAAGTCTCCCATATTGTACATTTAGCATGCATTAACCAGATCCAAGTTACGATAGGTCTACCTCTGCTCCGAGTACGTTATGGATTTCATTCAAAGGCCATTCGCGCAATCTCGCCTTCTGCCTTTCTTAAGGTATGGGTGGACCAGTTCCATGTTCGGAACTTCTGGGAAGGCATTTATTGTCAAATATTTGTATTTTTACAATGCATTAGAAATTGAATAACCCAATAATTCCTCTACAATATAAACAAACAAAACTTAATAATTTCTATTAAAAATATTAAGAAATTATAATGTATAAATAATAGTAGCAGCCATAAAAATGCTTATGGATTTTAATTTCAATATGAAAATTGTATACCAAACACAAATCACCATCAAATCCCCAAATCTCCAAATGCAAATATCTTTACTTAATTAGTTTTATAAATTCCAAAATACAACGAAATCCCCACTGACATCAATCTGGCACCACTGCACACATACATCTGTGCAAGTAAGTTTTGTATGCATGTCTGTTTGTTGTATGATCACTACTTAGTGACAAAAATTATGAAAAACTTTTGCACTTCCCCAACAGCTATCACTGCCAACCGCTGCAGAGATAACTAAGTGACTAACCGAAAACTAAAAGAAAGAAGAAGAAAACCAAAAAAGTGGCAACAGTTTTTCATAAGAAAATAGTCCACCGTCAGCAAAGTAGCAACTTACCGACTCGTGCGATATGATATGGCGCCACAAAATGCTTACATTACATTAACTGTCACTCATTTGTAATTCAGAAACACAGCATGCGCGTTTTTGTGTATGAAATAACAAACAGCTAAAATATCGAATTAGTGTAGCATATTGTTTAGAGCTAGTATAATGCGACAATACGTAAGGCTGCGGAAGTAATTTTCAGTGAATTCTCTTTAGCTTGAACAGCTTCTTAAGCGATTCTATCAATTAAATTAGCGATATTCCATTGAATCAAAAAGTTATTTATCTACTTGTTTTTATTTCTATATACCAGATGTATGTATACCTATGAAATGAGCCTTTTTTTCTATTTCAAACGTTTATTAACAAAAAATGGTTACAAATTCAATCTTAAAAATAATAGCCATCGCTAGCGACACATTTTTTCCATCTCTCAGGCAATTTGGGGATGCCGCGCCAAAAAAATTGGCCGTCTTTGGCCGCAAACCAATCATCGAGCCATTTTTTGGCTTCTTCGTGAGAATTGAAGCGCTGCTCGGAAAGTGCGTGGCCCATCGATGCAAACAAATGCTAATCGGAAGACGCCAAGTCTGGTGAGTAATCGTACCAATCGTACGTCTCCCCCAATTCCCGGTTCGCTCTTGTTCGATGTGGCGGTGATCGACATATTCTGGCCACTCGGCATATTCTGGCCGTTTTCGTTACTTGTGCAAAATATTTTTTGCTAATTTCAACATTTTAATAGTTGTTTTTGCCTAAGACCATTGGGTGTTTTTATTTCTAATCGGATATTTTCACGAGAATACGAGGATATAGAGAACTTCTGTACAAAAGCTCTCGTTATTTGCGTTCGCAACTGCTTCTCTTTGTGTGAATTAAATTATTTACGTCGGCATTATTATTTATTTAAACATTTTTTTTAATAGTGTGAATTTCACAAAGAAATTAACAAAGTTTCCTAAGATTATTTTTTATAGCACTTGTTGTAAAATCTTTAAAGCCCTTCTGATACTGTTCGTTTTTGTTTTTCAATAATAAATACAAGCGCAATCCACAAAATTGGTTAGCGCATATCTGACTTGAATAAAAAATAGTTACACAATAAGAATAGTAAATTTCCACGGCTCCATTATTTTCCCTTTTGGGTTTTTATATACTTTCCATAAGACAATGGCGATTTTTCGAATTTTCCGTATTACTTATAATAACGGGTGATTTTTTAGCTATTACCTTTTTAAATAGTTGTTTTAAACAGCTGACGTGCGTTTCGAGTTTTGTTTCACTGTCAAGCATCTTCAGTTTGGTCTATAATTTACCCATGAATCGTCTTATAAACGAACAACGCTTGCGAATCATTGAGTTTTATTATAAAAATGCGTGTTCTGTTAAGAAAGTTTAACGCGCGCTTCTTCCCTTTTATGGCCAGTTTAATCGACCCACTGAAGCTGCTATTCGAGCTATTGTGACTAAATTTAGAACCAAATTTACATTATTGAACATCAAACCACCAAGAGTTCGAACTGAGGAAAATATCGCAGCTGTATTTCTGCGGTATAGTTCCACCATGGTAAAGTATGAGACGCAGACCAATAATCTGAAATGTTATAACCTATATAAAGAGTATTTCAAAAACGCGCCTAAAAGCTGTTTCAAAATATGTAATAAATTAGATTCTTTCCGGTTTCACTATTTTTATTTAAAGTAGAGCTATTAACAATTACATGTGATAAATGCATGTCCGGCATGAGGAAGTTTACAGTTAAAATCCGCCATCGATTCATGAATGCCTAATTACTGAGAATGTCGAGGTATGGATGTTGCAGGTTGTTCAGCAACACTTTGCGCTACAGCAACAATATTCTCTCTTCAGAGCGTTCA
>JAYXIM010010675.1:0-212313 GCA_037575425.1 Anastrepha fraterculus | reverse complement strand
TGCCCTAAGATATTCATTTGAGTTCATCATTCAATTCAAATTCATTTTTAAAGTTTTTAATTTAATTAAAAGTTATAAACGAACTATTGCTAAATTCATGAACAAAAAGTTATAGCACTTCAAACATTTGACATCTCATAAAAGTGATACTTAAATGTGAGATTTTATCGTTTTTGCTGAAAGAAAAGTTTAATTTTTAGTAGTATTTAGTACTCAATAGAAAAGGAGTTTGGTGGTTTTAGAGTATTAATTAGGTGGAAAATCGTAAAGATAACAATGGGAAATAGTAATGAAATATCTCAACAGTTTAGTTTATCTTCAAAAATCGGATAAGAAATAACCAAGTTATAATAAAACACCAATTTTTGAGCTTTTCAGCAGTATCAAAAAAAAAAAATTATTTATGGCCTGAAACCCTCTCAACATAAGCTTTGTATAAAGGTGAACTTTTTCAACTTTTTTCTTTGTATGACGATCGACCGGTCTACTCTATACCATGACTACAATCATCTCCTTTCACTTAGCGTACGTAGGCATTTGATTAATACCCTTTCCCCTGTAAAAACAAAACATGCCCCCAACAAAAACATGCTCATTTTTGTATAAACATCAAAGTTTTGTGAAGGATAATTTTTTGTACATGACAAACAATACCAATTACTTCTTTTTTTCATAATAAAAAAATGTTGTATTATTTAAAAGTAAATTTTAATTTTAATCGTTCTATTTCACGGTTTTCTTAAATTCTTTTAGTTACTAAATTTTAATTCTAATTCAAAAATTGATATCACAAAGTAAAGCTCAGAACAAGTTCCGAGAACTCAAGACTACTTTAAAAATATTTAGAAATCCCGCCTATATTGGCGTCCCTAATATGCACGTTGTACTCGCAATACATGAAGTTGCAAAGAGCTGCAACTAACAGCGAGTAAAATTTTGCATTCAATCATAGTTCTAAGTTTTGCGGTTAGGAGAACCTATGGAGGAGCAGATAAGCGAAAAGGCCACTTGGAAAAATGAGTAAAAATTGCACTAAATGAAAAGGAGATCGAACAAAAGAGCAATCAAGTAACAAAAGAAACTAAGGGAAAGATATAAAATAATAACGCAAGCTCCACTCTCTGAAATGGTAAGTAGTATCATAAAACAGAAATGCAATGGCAAAAAAAGCAGCCGAAAGAACTGGATGAGCAAATGAAGGTTTGAGACAGAAAGAACAAAAGAGCAGCATGGAACTTTTATTGCTAGAAAAAAAAATGCTATAAAAATGCATATCTATAGTTAATATATAATTCATACATACATTCCTACACATAAATAGTAAAAACAGCGAAGGAAAGAAGCGAAGCTGGTGCGGAAGTTCCAATTACATTTGAAAGCGACACATAACTTCCGATGACTTCCAATTGTGGCAGTTGAGTAGTAAAGACAATATTACGTACCGCACCAATTACATACATACACACCATACATATGTAGCCAGGCATCAACTGGTGGCAGGCGCATATCTTGCGCATCTGGCGTGGCTGTCAGTGCGAGCTGCAACTCACTTTTGCCAGTCAGCTGCCTGTCAGCTAGCAACAACAGTGATTGTGTGAGTAGCCTGTAAATATTTTTTTTTTTTTGTTTTTAACAATAGCGACAATGCTGGCGAAACGTTTGACATTATAGCTGCATATTCTTCGCACGCTATTCCTAATGCATTGAACAAGTGCGGGTGGGATGCCAACAGCCGGCGACTGGCACGCGAACGACAATGATGAAGTGGTGAAATGTTAAAAGGACTAAAGTCAACAGGGTCCAAGTGGCTGGGTATGAGTTGGCGCAACATTGAGTAACGATGGAGTATGATAAGAAAAAAAAAAAATAAAATAAAAAAATTCAAAAATAAAAAATCATTTTAAAATCTTTGTAAAGTTAGTGCCACAATGAAACAAATTTAGAAATGGCATGGCATCAAAAGGAAATAAAGGTTAAGGGAACTTACTAGTAGTAGTAGAAGAATAGGGCTACCTTCAATTCTTTCTCTTTCTAGCGGATTCCTTTCAAGCTTTCCTATTGTTACATATACTTGTGTTTGTTTTCTTTTCAAGGCATAGACGTGCATGTGGAACGTATCAAATTAAATACGTTGCCTCCTGTTCACCTTGAAGCTCTCGCAAGTATTTGCCTTACTATCAAGGCATCTCTTCAATTTCTATATATTTACATGTATGTATGTATTTATGGTATATATAATGTTAAAAGCTTTGATTTCATGACTAATAATGCCACAATAATAATTATTACTATGCACAGTCTTAATGCATATTGTGGCCCAGTTACGGTGCATTGCAGTTCAGTTGAGCTTTTTTTCGCTTTATGCAAAGTTGAACTAAACGCAGCATTATTATGATGAACTGCAGTTTGAATTACGGAGATAAACTTTTCGCATTGCTGCGAGGTATTAAATAATTGGATTGAAATTAAATTAGAAACGGAAGTCAGTTGAATCCGTTATGCGTACGCCAGTGGTGGTTAGTTGTGGTAAATCCAAATATCAGTGGCTTATGTTTTCCTAATAGAATAAGAATTTAAAAATGTATGAAGTACATTTTCTGGTATAAATGCTTTATGACAAAAGTTGTCTAGGTGAAATCGTAGAAAGATTGAACTTTAAATAATTAGATTAGATAAAGATTCGGGTTCATATATACACACATTCTTAGTCCTGCCATAAGTTCTGTTACAAGTTAAGTATATATGAAATTATAATACTTTTTTTAATGATGTTAGTTTTATTTAATCATACAAATATTAAAACAAAAACGTTTTAATTTTCATTCGAAATGCTCTCTATTTGATTTTGCACAAGCCTTGAAACAATTAGGCCATTCAGCTATTGCAGCACACACGGTTTTCCATGGATATTGACGCCGCTGCTCGAATCAAAGACTTTGAGACTCTCCAAGTTTCTGCAAGGTCTTTGACTGGCCAAGTTCTCCCATTCTCAGCACAAACTTTAATCCAATGGATTCATATCTGGACTTTCAGATGGCCAACCTTCTGCGATTATAAACCAAGGAATATTGTTTTCTAGCTAATGCTGGGTGGTTTTTGCCTTATAGGCTGGAGCGGAAACTTGCTGGGAGTTCTGCTCAACTGCTTCACTCCACCTTATAACACATGCTCCTGGTGCACTTTTGCCTTGGTCTTAATCTCTTTTTCGCAGACATAAAGAGATGTAACGAACTTACAAGACACTCCCCTCCAAGCCATTACGGAGGCTGAATGGTGGCTACGCTGAACCTTTGGAACAACATTTTTTACGTCTTTGAAAGTTTTAGCATAGATTTTTTAAAAGCAGTGAACATTTGCTCATCTGCGAAAATAACATTTCCAAGGCCGTTGAACCCGTGCCACCGAAGAAGCTGCTTGCATCTGTCGAGTCTAATTCCCCGCAAACGCGTTGTCAAAAGATGACCAGTTGAGTGACGGAGGGCTTTCATGTGGAGATCATCTCTCATTAGTCTTGACATGGAGCTGGTCGATACATTCATTTCCCTGGACATGATTTTCTGCTTTGTAAGACGATTTCTGCGAATTCTTTCTCGAACGGCTTTTATGGCTGCGCTGGTTCTAGGCACGCCCGGGCGATCACTTCTTTTTCTACCTATTACTTCAGACGTTTGAAAAAGTGATTAATCGTGCGCTAAACAAACATTCTCGAAATATTATGTTTTTTCAACAATTCGTAAATCTCACTTGCACTTTTACCACACTTATGTAATACGCGAAATTTGCCACGAAACTGAGGCAATTTATGAGTAGACAACATACGGATTAAAGCAAAAATAAAGGATCTTTTTTTGCGAATTTGTTCCTGCCGCATGCGTTGCAAAATTTGTCACAGAATTTATGGCAAGATTAAGTATATATATAATTGGCGCTTACACCCCTTTTGAATGTTTGGCCAAGCTCCTCCTCCTATTTGTGGGGTGCCCAAATGAAGGGACGTACATGCCTATGGTATGTATTTCCCGAATTTCCCATTTGCTTAAAAGTTTACTAGTACTGCACTCACTCAAAGGAAATCTGAATTTCCGCATCCACGTCCTGAAAACAGTAACGTAAAAGCAGTAACAGTAAATACGTTTTAATCACTAATGAACAGTCAGATAAATACAATATTTGCCTTCATTCATTTAGTTTCAGTCAATCAATACAATTAGTTTAAATAGCTTAAAGCTACCCTCGTATTGTACAGAAATATGACAACTTGCGTTTTGCCTTCATTCGGTTTCGAAATATTTTGGTAAAAAAGGCATTTTATTTATTTGTAGTAGGCATTTAATTAATTATAGCATTTTAAATGGCACAGATTGACTGCTGCAGCGTTTGGAATTTTATTTGGCATAAAATACGTTTGAATATTTTTCAGTGATTTTATTTTTGAAACATGTTTTCATTCAAACTCCTCCCCTGCTGGCTTTGTGATAAACCATTTTTTCAGCATATTCGGCCCCCATTTCACCTAAAGCAAATTCAATTTTATGTTTCAACACTCATTGAAACGTTGCTAACAGTTGGCGTAACATTTATTCGTAACGAAGACTTACAAAAATACTCCAATGAAGTCAAATCTGAGCTACTAGATGGCCAATTGGTTTCATTTTTTCAGTTGATTATTCGATTTCTCTAAGGTTTTCAAGATTTCACAACTTTATTTGATGTAAAAACGACCTTCTTTGTAAATATCGAAAAATGAATTCCATTGGTGCAATTAAAGTCTACCAAATGGACTGCTCAAATTTCAAAAGCCCGTTCTAATAATAATACAAGGTGAAGTACGAAATAAACAAGACTGAGCTAAATTAGAAACGGCAGGAGCTTTGTTCTTTTCGAGTTTATTTATTCAAAATAGTCCCCTCTAGCCTCGATCCACGGATTGGCGCGATCTAAAAGCTTTTCGGAAGAGTGTTTCACGTCATTGACCGGAATGTCTTTTAGGATGTCAGTACAAGCCTTTTGGATGGTCTCTTCGGACGCAAAACGTTTCCCTTTCACGGCCAAATAGAATTTTCCGAATAGATAGAAGTCACGACGAGCTATACCAGGCGAATATGGTGACTGATTGATGGTCAAAATGCACTTTCTAGTCCAAAAATCTGTCCCAAGAGTGGACTCATGAGATGGTGCATTATCATGCTATAAACGCCAGTTTCCTCTTTCGCGGTATTCAGGATGAATTCGACGAATGCGATGCAACAAACGCTTCAAAACGCCAAGATAGCAAATTGGATTGACGATTTGGCCCATTGGCACGAACTCCTTGTAGACAATTCCCTTGGAATCGTAAAAAGAAATGAGTATCGACTTGATTTTTTACTTCTCAAACGCGATTTTTTGGGTGGTGGCTCATCTGGCGCCTTTGTCGTTTAGTTTCTGGTTCATGTTGGAAACACCAGTTGGTGATGAAATCACCAGTCACAATGTTGTAAAGGAAGTTCTTGCCTTTTCACGGCTCTTTAACGAGGCCTTTCGAATGTTGAATTCTGAACAATTTTTGGTCCTCAGTTAGCTTGTGCGGAATGGAACGTGCACAGACCTCTCGTAAGCCCAAATGATCAGGTAAAATGCAAATTCATGTTTTGCAGATATTTAATTCCGATTCCATGAATTTCAACGATGATTTCGGTTCATTTTTGATAAATTTACGAACAATTTCGATGGAGTTTTCGGTGATTACTGCTTTGGGCGGCCCGCATATTTATTGTCATTTCTGTCTTCACCACCACGAACTCTGGCACGAGATAGACAATCATCGCCATCAAATTTTTTCATCAATTCAAAAGTTTCGGCAAACGTTTTACCGATTTCAAAACCAAATTTGATATTCGCTCTTTGTTCGAAACTCATTTTTGTACCGATGACACAAACATACTGACACGTTAGACGCAATAACTTTGCTTTCTCTGAACCGAATATCACCAAACTTTCACTGGAAGTCAGCTGGAGATATAGCTTCCAACGCACTAACTCAGTAAAAAAATGGCGTCACCAAAAACATTTTTATGACGCCAGTCTTTTTTATTTTGGACTTCATCTTGTAGTACTGACTTATTGTTGTTGTTGTTGGAGCAGCGTAAACTTTTTTTTTGCTGAAGTTTGAGTCCTTGGCATCACCCTGTTCCTGCAATCTAATAATCACATTTTTGATACGAATGATGGACCCGTTAAATTATCATTAATTTAGTCCTCTTTTGTGTTGTTCCTTGAGGTACTCTATCAAGATGTTTTCTCAAATTGAAAAGGTTTTTCGATAAGCCAATTTAAGTGCTCGAAAAGAAATTTAATTTTAGTGCCTCAGAGTTATTTTAAAATTATCACTATTCAATACTACTCAAAAAAGCATTTTAATGAAACAAAAATATTCGGTTACAAATCTAGAAAATGTTTTACTTGAGAACAATGAAAAATATGTGCGTATTTGCATATGAAACTGGCTGAATTTTTTAACTAAAATCGTATTTCCCCTCTGTTTATTTTTTCAAAAATTTCACTAGTAAGTAATTCATAGTGCCCTGAATTCGTTTGATAATAAAGAGCATCCTTAATAACATTAGGGTTGTAACCTTCTTTTTGCAGATCAACTTTGCGCAATTTGTATGTGCCAGTGAGATCAATTTTAGTTAGAAATCTTATGAATTGCGGTCTAGCATACGTAGGCAACATCTTCGATATATCCTCTGTGAAACGCTCGAGATCTACCTGCCGCTCTGGATCGTATATGGCAGCCATTCCAGCTCGTCCCTCTGCATGCGGTATCGTTACGCCGTAGACAATTGTGTCCTTATAGCTGGTAACATTACTAACCTGCGCTTCTACCTCACTAGTTGATACGTTTTCTCCTTTCCAACGAAATGTGTCGCCTGTCCGATCCATAAAGAATAGGTAACCTCGTTCATCAGACGTCAGTAGATCACCAGAGAGAAATGCCATATCACCTTTTTTAAAAACATCGCGCGCAATTTTCTTCGTTGAAGCATTCTCATCCACATATCCCAGAAACTCGCGAGAGGGATTGCCTTTTATGATTCTGCCAATAAATACTCCACACTCGCCTGGTTCACAGCGTTGACAAAAACCATCTGCGCCACGAATGAGTTCACCCGTATCTGGATCAGCTTTTATAATAGATATTGGATATATTTGTGGAATTATGCGAGAAATAAAACCAATTGCGCCGACAGTATTGTCATTGTTCATTATGTTGGCATTGCCCTCAGTGGCACCATAAAATTCGCCAACTTTTGGAATATTGAAGCGTTCCACAAAACGTGGCCAAATTTGCGGACGCAAACCGTTGCCAAAGACCATACGAATTTTGTGTTTTCGATCGAGTTCAGACGGTGGTGTGGCTAAGATATATCTGGCCATTTCGCCTATGTATTGGGCAATCTGAAAGCATACGTACAAAAGACAAAAACAACAAAAGAGAAATAAAAAAATATATATGATATCCGTATAGTAAAATAGTTGGAGCAAAAAATATTGGGTAGTGCTCAGATCGAAATATACTTCACGCAGGAATTCTCTCCCCCACTACTTAAAGCATTGAGAGTTTCATTCTTGACGAAGTGTCTAATGTCTTGCGCCATTTTTGAATAAGCAACGCAGTGCCTGAAATTTGTACTAATACATGATTACTTTGATATTACGCTTTGGGTCGCCGGCCACAGTGGCTTAGTGGGAAACTGCTGGGCGGACGAGCTGGCTGGACAGAGTACCTCGAGATGGTTTTACCGCAAAATGGCGTTCCGAATGGGGTTCCCTTGAGAACCTGTGGTTTGCTTCTAGAAGGATTGGTCTAGCATTAACTCAGTGAGCGCTGTGTTAGTGCGCAGAGAAAGTCACGAAATCCTTCTGGCCACGGGTAGATCGGGGGCGCTCGAGGGAACTTTTGAGGCTAACAAAGCCATAGCTCTCAAATTTGGTAGGGGAGTCATCTTAGAACCTTCTGTTCATCTGCCCTGCTCTCGTCGAGCTAAGATTTAGTTATATGGGTTCTCCCTTTTTTGATACACCTGTGGATATAGCAGGTTTAAACTTTACGCACCTGGTTAGTTTCATCAGGAGCTTGAAGCGGTTAGCGCATGTAATTAGTCCAATCCAAAGCCGTTTCATCCCCCCCGTTCGGTTTTTGCTCTGTTTTCCCCCTCTGTATGGCCCAACCATGAATGGATTTGTTACTTTGTCCAAGTGGGTTCTCGCTTGTGCAGCGAGATATTATATTAAGATGCTGTACCTATAGATTTCATACTACGGAACTCTCAATTGAGTCAATATGCTGTCTTGTTAAGCATTTTTATTACTATGCCATTTCAAATTTAGGAGCTCCGACGTTCCAACTTAGTTATCTCCGTCTAAAGAATGAAGAAGCGTGACCCTGAATGTTTGAATTTCTTTAGCTACCTTTGATCAGAAAGTACCGGGAATGTTTTAATAAAATAAAACAGAGTTCAATTTCAGGCTAGTTTATTTTATCTCCTTCAAAATATGACTCGTCTGAAGCAACACACATGTGGAAACCTTTATCCCAGCCCTCCATGCAACCCTGGTAGGCCGACGAAGGGATGGGCTGCTGAAGTCCATCGCATTCTCTTTGATATCCTCTATCAATTGAAATCTCCTTCCACTAAGTGGTAACTTCAACTTGGGAAACGAAGAGAAGTCGCACGGGGCCATTTACTTGGTGTTTGGTTAAATAATCCAGCACAATTTGAGCTCGGTGCGTTGGCGCGTTATCATCATGCAAAATCCAACAATTGTTTGCCCACATTTCCGGCCATTTGCAAAGTATAGCATCTCTCAAACGCTTCAAAATTGATAATTAATATTCTTTATTGACTGTCTG
This sequence comes from Anastrepha fraterculus, assembly GCA_037575425.1. Classification (NCBI taxonomy): domain Eukaryota; kingdom Metazoa; phylum Arthropoda; class Insecta; order Diptera; family Tephritidae; genus Anastrepha; species Anastrepha fraterculus. The sequence goes on along the minus strand of JAYXIM010010675.1, from coordinate 203,417 downwards.
ACCCGATAGAAGGTACTCTTGGTGCACTACGCCTTGACAATCGAAGAAAAAAGTTAATTAAACATTCCCGGTACTTTTTGATCATAGGGTACATCCCTTGTCAAAGTCTTAGAAAGTAATTAATCAATCCCATTAATTTTACTCCTTATAACTTCTGCAGGGGAAGCTGGACAGAAAAAGCTCCTAGCCAGAGGTCTTAACATTAAAGATTTTACTAATGCTTTCTCGTGAAATTACAATATGAAATGCGATTTCAGCTCATTTACCATTTGATGATAAGCGGAAGGGTTCTTAAGCTTGGTTTTAAAATTTGGCTTGGCTTACCGTACAATTAAAACGAACACAGTCAGCAAAATATCCCGAAGCTGAGAATTTTTTCCGAATAACAACAGTAGAGCCAAAAAGTAAGGCCTGCCCCATACTCATAACGCCACCAGCTGTATGGTACAGTGGTAGCGGGGTGTAATATACATCTTTGTTTTTAAAATTCAGAGCGTAATGAATACCAGCTGCAATGAATATATATCTGCAAATAAAAATAAAAAAGTAAGTGTAAGTATATACACAATTTTTAATATTTCTAGATTAGAGTTGATTAGGTCAAAAAATATGTTGAAGATTTTCACAACGGTGTTTTGCTGTGCTCAGATTCTGATATAAAAGTACAATAATCTCGCAGTCAATCACTGTATAATTCTGTAAAAAAATTATTTTTTTATCTACATAAAAAATGGTTTTCCAAAAGTAACGCCTAGTGAAAGTGAAAGTGACGTCAGTAGTGAATAATTCCTAGACTTTACTTTGTTTTATATCATCTTTAACATTTGTCAAGTGTGTGTGGCGCGCCATTCTTCTAAAACCAAATAACATACAGGTTCATATCTTTAATTTTCGGCGTAAAAAATCGTTTATCATTATATACATATCCCCAGCGCTCATCATTAATCGAAATGGCGCTTCCAACAGCATTTTCAAAGAAAAATGGAGCAATGATGCCACTCTCAGAGGATGTATTTACATCTCGCCAATCACGTGCGGATGCAGCAGTTTTGCTTATTAATACAGGGTTGCCCATATCCGACGGACCCGATGGATTTCGATGACTCTTTGGACCCATTCCAATCGACGTGGCTTGTCCGCAGGCAACAATCTTTGCGTCAATTCAATCTTATACGGGAATAAATGCAAATCAATGCAGATAATTCGTTGTAAAGTGGTCCGAGCAATGCCCAACTGCTGAGAACGGCGATTTTGGGATGTCCTTGGCGACGCTTTGGTCGGTTTTGATTTGGCCTCTTTGGATTAAAAAGAGCATCACCAGTCGAAAACCCTTCGTACAAACGTTTAATAGCGTTCTTAGAAAGCGCACTTTTCACATTATTTAATTTTTTATACGCACGTTGAGTTTTCACAATTGACTTCTTTTGTTGAATGTAAATTTCAACAATTTGGGAGCGCTCGCATGGCGTGTACTGTTCAATGGTAAAAATCTGCTTGGACTGACACTTTTAACGCAGTATGTCGTTAAGCGATCTGACGTCTCTGTCAAAAGATACAGGGTTACTAGATGGGTCCGTAGAATATTGGCAACCCTCTATAGCCGCAAAGAAAAAAACGCGCTTCGCCAAAAAAATATGATTTTTTCAAGCAAAATCGTTGACCAACAATATTTCTCAAAGTTTTTAAAGCGTAAAGCGATTCTTTCCGTATCGCGGATATAATGGTCCAATAAAGTTTTTGTATCGGAAAAGAGCAGTCACTCTCGAAATAACAAAAAAAAACAAAAAACACTATATGAACTATCCTGTGTAAACAAAAAAAACAACAATTTTCAGTTCGCTATCTCTATGTTAATTAATCTCTCGATTAATTTGAAGAAAAATTTGCATGTGAAAGCAACAAAAAAGTTAACGAGTAAGATTCGCCGCTAACGAATACGGTTATACCTCACTAAACTGGTATAACTAATCTTAATCTTACAAGCAGGTGTAATTTAAGGCAGCTCTATTCCAGCGTTGCCAATGTATGTTCATTTATACCAGTTGCTTCATCTATTCGCCACTCGCTAACTCTAATAATAACTGTGTAGGATGTAAGTAGTGTAAATATATTAAAGTAATTTTGGAAAACTTTGTCTGTTTGACTGTGGGTCTATTCAATCTCTGCAACAGCTGACCTCTATTTGGCGGGACTTTTGCCAGGAGCTAAAGTAATTGTTTGGCCAGGTTTTTGACAGCTTTTTATCTTGAAAATGCAACTCTAAAGTTGGCGCCGGGATCGTAATATTTATGAAAGTCAGCGGTCAGTTTCAGAGTACAGTCAAATATATGTTGGGGGCTGTGCAACGGTCGCTAAAAAATGTATATATACATCTGCACAATACTGACGCAGGTCACAAAAAAGTGCAAATAACCTGGCATCACGGCATTAGCAAATTCTGGTTATTTCACTTAATTATTAACTGCTCTCTTATAAGTAGTTTAAAGAGTACAAATAGATGAATTTCCCTTATAATACCTTGAATGAGAAATTACTGCCGCTTTTGGTAAGCCAGTTGTGCCAGAGGTGTAAATGTACATCAATTTATCGTGGTGATTTGGATGTTGCGCTGCGCTGGGTGGTGGATTGTCCTGTGTAGATGAGTGTAGCAAAGTGGCCAAGTCCTCCGCTGACTGTCTTACTGGCTTACTTATTTCATTATTAAATTGGTAGAATTTTGCAGTAATATCAGTCGCTATACTTTCAATTGCGTCAACAAAATCTTCACCATATACAAGAGCTGCGCATTTAGCCACGGTGATGCTGTGCAACAATGATGGCCCCTTCAAGTTGGTGTTGATAAGTGCGGTTATGATACCACATTTTGAGAGGCCCAACCAGATGCCAATGTAGTCTGCGCGATTTTCCAACAATAAACCAACCACATCACCCTTTTTATAGCCGTGACTGTTAAATATATCGGCAATTCGATTGGAGAACTCATTTAGTTGTAGAAATGTCCACGACTGTGTCTCGCTAATAATGGCCAGTTTATCAGGATGGTTTTCCACATTCTTTTGAAATATATCGCCTATGGATAAATTCCTTCGCTCACATCTCTTTATAAGCAAAATCAGCCGTATGTAGGCCCACAATGCACTAAAAAAATCAAGTAAAAATATCAAAGTACAGGAAACTAACAAAAAATGAAATGAAATAAAATAAAAATACAACTCACACAATATCACGTTTGGACGTCATGGCGGCAATATAGAACCAACGCCATCCTACTATCGCCAATATTATAACAAATATAGCAGCGAACATTGCCGGCACGCCGCTCAGCCAACCGAAGAAATACCACAGCAGCACAACAACAGTTACTGTTATGCTTATTGTGAGTGCTACAAGTATTCTCTGTTTGGTCTTCGAATGCGCTCTACAAGCTGCGTGTTGTTGTTTTGTAAGTTTTGTGGAGTGGTTTGGTTTCATTCCATTGCTGCACCTTTGTTGATGGTTTTCATTAATATGGTTCTTCTGGTCCTCATCAATGTTAATGGTCGTATGAACTGCGTATTGCTCTTTTTCAGTGATTTTAGAATTCTCTTCTTCATACCCCGTACACGGCGGCTGACCTTTTTCAATGGTCTGTTGGTAGTAGTAGTAAGGATGTAGAAAAATTAGTCGCAGTTTTGAAAAGACTGAATCAATTTTTTTTTAATCTGGCATATAATTTAAAGCAAAAGTATTCTCAAATAGTTTGAGCGTCGTTTTGAGTTTTAATTTAACTTACAAAGCCTAACTTATAGTTTCAAACATTTATTTTACAAAGGCACATAATCGATAGTCTCCTCCAAACTTACTTTCTTTCATTGCTTATTTTCTTAAGTAAAGATAAAGTTCTGGTAGATAAGTGTGTGATTAGACAGTTGCGATGTAGGGAGATCCTAGACAATATGTCACTTTCTGGTGTCTCACTCAAGCCCTATTTACACTAGAAGTCCTATTTCAGCCATCTGGTAGCTTGCACAAATCTGTTAAAGTAATTTATATCTTTATTTGGTATCTACCTAAATTTCTCACCAACATTCCTTTCCAAATATTCTCACCCAAAAGTTACAATGAAATTAGCATAATACGGGTAGAACTTCAAATGTGGGAACTCAAAAATTCTTGGAAGGAAGCTAAATTATACCGCTCAACGGCTCTGCTTTGAAGATAGATTTTCCATAGGAATCCTAGAAATATTTGTGTAACGTTAACCCCTTGCCTTATGAATCGAGTGATGATTGCGTGTGCCATTTTTGACGGAAGCTTTTTTCGTGCATAAAAACAATCTCGTATTTGATACAAGTTTTTCTTTTGGCCAGAACAAGTCATCAGGCGTCTGCTACGAGGTTCTCATTTTAGGAACGGAAGTAGAGGCACTTCTCCCACACGTTGTTTTAAGTCAAAAGATCTTGACCCAGGGCCAGTGGCTAATTTCGCTAAAGGCTCAAGATTTAGTAATAAGGTCGTCAGTAGTTTGCACACAGAAGTGCAGCAGTTGAACGAAGACCTACGGCTACCTGATTACTACTGTGCATACAAATGTCTACAAATTTTGTTAAACAAGTGAATGTAATGAGATATTTTTTCTATTCTTTATAACTTCAGTAAAAAAGGCAAAAAAATACCTTATCAATGATGCCTGAGAAATCTAAATCTAGATCGGGCAAGTGTCAGTTAAACTTATCTTCCAAAAAAAGTCAAAAGTAGTATAAAAAATCTCATTATTTTGATTCCGTTGATACAATTTTTAAGCGCGGTAAGTACACCTTTAAACTTACCTTAAACTCATTTATATCTTAATCGATTTTTTTGAACAACATATTTTTAATAATTATTGTATAATAGTATTAAAATATAATATAACTAATAAATAATTCAGGTGGAAAACCGCTAATTCTCTTGGGAGGCACACTAACGAAGGAATATCGATTTTTAAGTCCAAACCGAAACCGAACTCAACATTTTCAAGAGCTGATGTAATAAATAAGCAATGACTTTAAAAATCCTATATTTTTATTAATAAAAGAGCAAAACAGTACATACCACGTCAAACGTCAGTTCCAGTTAACCTTGTAATTCCCATTTCTTCGCTTGGGGAAATTTTGGTGTGAGGAAATTTGGTGCTTAGTTTTAAAATGGTTTTATTTAGTGACTCGTTTACAACTAAATTAAATCCTAACAGTAAGTTTTTAAATCTTAATCGAATTTAGCTGTTGTTGGCCCATTGTGTGGGCTCGTTTTGATCTACGTATCTCCATCTTATGCGCGGCGATATCTTCATTCTTGGCGTGATATGCCGATTATGCGCCCGAGAGCTGTAGAATAAGAATTCAGGTGAGTCTAGAACGTTTTGTCATCGACCATGGGTATTTGCAGATATCTTAATTTGTTCGAGTTTTTCACGTGCATTGACGATGTTGTTACTATTGTAAGTACAAGGAGTACATCCCTTTAGAAGTAAAATACAAGGGTACATCCCTTTGCCTTAAAACAGTTATCCATATGTCTATATTGGTTTTATAAAGAATGGGAACGAAAAAAAAAACTGGTTGACTGTGTTTACTCATCACTTGCGTAAAATTATTTACTTATTTATTCATAGTATTTCTTATTATTAATTCGGCGTATTCACTTTTTGTAACTTCAGCCATTATTTCGAAAAAAAAAACTTGTCTTTCGCTTCGAGATGCTGCAGAACAAGTCTATAGGTTGAAAGCTTACTTTCAAAAAGTGCGCAAAAGAGAAGTCTTACGATGAATAAAAAAGATTATAGCACCCAATCGAAATAATAAACAAAACAAGAGTGTTAAAACACGTGCGCGAAAACTATATTAGGTGCGCAACTAAGTTCAATAGATGCCGCCAGCAGTGTGTGCTAGTCGATTCTAACATAACATTAGTGATTTTGTTTTGGTATCATATAATTTTGGTTTTGCGAAAATGTCTGATTTTGTGCCGAATAATCGTCATTTGCGGGAAGTGTTTATTTTCCTCTTTCACTCGAAAAAAACGAAGCCTGAAGCGCATTGAGAGCCAAACAAACTTTATGGAGATGCTGCTTTAAGTGAAACAACGCTTCAAAGGCGGTGATTTTAATGTTGACGACCGTCCGCTTGAAGGAAGGCCAAAAACCTTCGAAGATGCTGAATTGGAGGCATTGCTCAATGAGGATCCGTGTCAAGCGCAAGACGGGCTTGCTTCAGTATTATGAGTTACCCGCCAATCCGTATTCAATACAATGAATGTCTACCTTTTTGGCCATAATGTCACTTTTCCAAGAAGGGCGGTAGTCCAAGAGTAGGTTAGGTTAGGTTAGCCTGGTTGGCATCAAGCCACCACCATAGACCTTTTGGTCCCTAGTGATACCAGATGAAGACCGACCTCTATGAATACTGAAAGTAGACATCATGGAGGATGTCAACGCTTTTGGCGAATCTAAGCAGGGCTGGGAAATATGCTTTTGGGACGTCCTCCAGATCTTCAAACAGTGGGGCTCCCAGGCATTTGAAACGCGTTTTTAATAATGCCGGACAAACGCATAGAAGGTGTTCTAAGGTTTCATCAACATCCACTCTGCCTTTTCTGCATTTGTCCGTGTTAGCAATCCCTATCTTAGCATACCTATAATAGTTCTGCAGGCATTTCGCGAGGGCGTAAGTACGAATTAAGTCAGTTTTTGTATATAGTTAGTTCTACACAGAACTTTTGCAGTTTTGTATGTGGTCAGATTAGTCCACCTAGATTCCACTCGATTTTTCATGTAGTCGTCCATTTCATTGTATACGGTATTTAGCGGTTTTAATATGTCGTTCTCTTGTTCATATGGCAGTCTAACAGCACTTTTTGCTATCGCATCTACTATTCCGTTTCCCATAATGCCTTTGTGATCAGATACCCAATAGATATGCAGCCTACTGTTTGCGGCTAGCCTTTCTATGGCCTCCCTGCTCCGTTGAACAATTTTGGATATGAACTCCTCTTTCTTATTGAGCTATGTCCGAAGGCTCTACAGGTGAATACTCCAGCAGCCACTAACCTCCCCGCGGATTTTGCTGCCAGATATTCCGCCATAAGGTCAATAGGCGGCATGCTGAGCATCATTTCTGGCGCTGCCGTTATGGTAGTTTTCATTGCTCCTGTTATGCACAGAGCAGCGAGTCGCTGAATCCTTTTCAGTGGCATTAAGTATGTCAGCTTTCTTGTCGCAGTCCGCCATTCCAAGGCCCCATACAGCAGTATAGATCTAACTACTGCCGTGTAGCACCAATGCATCAGTAAGGGTTACACCAAGTAACGCCTAGCATTCTTTTAGATGCGTACGGCCTTTTTCGCCATTTCCTCAACATTGTGATTCCACAGCAATTTACTGTCCAGTATTACTCCAAGATACCTTGCATGATCTTTGAGAAGTAGTTCGCTGCTGCCTAGCTTCGGGAGGTTCAACTTTTGGGCCGTATACTTCCTGCTAAAAAGTATCATGACTGTTTTTTTCGCGTTTATCCCTAGCCCTGCGCGAGAGAGGGGAGAGTATACTAAGCTAACAATATCTACATATAAACAAATTTTTTTGAAGCATTTCACATATGTTCTACTATGTTCTACCTATGTTCTACCTAGAAACAGCGAAAAAATGTTTTATGATAAAGTTGATAGTTCCCATTATTGATGGCACATTTCTGGACCTTCTCGTCATAACAAAACGAGTATCAGTTATAAAGAAGTAAACTTATTTCTGACGCTATGCCCAACATGCTGTTCACAACTTAATTACTGTTTGACTAATTTATTTATTACTTATATTTGTAAATTTATGTAATAATTATTAGTCCTAATGCTTTTCAGTAACTAATTTGTTTTTCGCTTACAATTTTTACACACAATTATTTCAAACACTTTTTTTCTTTGATTGATCTACCATTATGATTGATAACTCTGTATCAACAAGACATTTCTAAAGATTTTCTAATTATTTTCTAATTAAATTCTAATGTAGTTCTCTATGCTTGTTTTTGGTTTCGAGAAACATTAGAAATCAAATGTGAGCTCAAGCCTTTCTCTAAGGTTAGAGAATGCGATTATTGCATATGTATAAGTAGATATGCCTTCATTAATATGTCATAACAGTTAGAATGCTATAAGAGTTAGGACACAAATTAAGCCATACGCTGCACTATCGCCGCTATTTGCATGCAAGTGATGCCTAGAAATATAAAAGGTTTTCGAATAAGAGGTGTTATTTTGATATTCAATCAATGGAGCCCCAGATCCGACAATTTTGCTTGTTGACGAAGCCACCGAAGTGGAATTCCGGATCATTTTCATGCATTTCAACGACCTAATCAGCAAAGACACGACGTTGTTGATGATCGGCCGGCTTTAGTTCTTGTGTTAAATGGATTTTTTAAGACCCAAATTTTTATGCAAAATACGGTGTAATGATGATTGTGGAATTCCTGATTCCAAAGAACGACGAGAAATGGACAAACCAGGGCTTTCTTCACTTTCGGCTACAACAACAATATTTCGGCTGTTCTTGAGCGACGTGCACGAGTTTTATTCTTTACATCACTAACAATAGTTTGAATTTGTTCACCAAGTTCTGTATTGCGGTCCGACAAGGTGCTTCACTATGACCCAAAAATGTTCGAGTTTTACGAATCGTCTCTGCCAAATTTTCACCATTTTTATAGTGAATTTTAATAATTTCAATGCTTTGTTCAAGCGTGTATCGTTCCATTTTTATTAATGGCGTAGTCAAATGTCAAAAAATGACAGCTTCAAAAGTGACATCTATCGAGATAGTGGGCTATTCAAAATAACACCTGTTATTGGAAAACCCTTTACATTGCGGTGCAAGCATTTGCTTAGAAAATGTCTATACATTTACCTTTACCTACATATCTGAGGAATTTTTTTGGAGCTGAACAGTTTTAGATCTCTACGCTCAACAAACTCTTGCCTTTCTTGGCACGGCGCCAAGACAAAAATTATTCGTACGTCATGCGGACTGCGCCTCTCGTGCCGGTTGGGCGGGTGGCGAGCACTTTATGGGCTTAAATATTATTATTATTAAAAATTGAATGCGACAAGTAGAAAAAACTTGCTCATACTACGTTTGGGGTATTCACGCGGAGATATAAACATTTGTGGCTGAGAAGCGAGTGGAAAAAACTTTTTCTTTGTTATGTCTGTTTTAGTCAAAAGCGCGATATTTCAGTAAAAATATGCACCAGTACGAGTAAATAAATTAAAGCTTAGGCATTTCTTCGCTTGTTTTATATTCCTATTCTTTTTCGTCGTGAACTACATTGCACTGAGAGGTTATACGTAATGCCTAGCTAATTCGCCCTTTTGCAATAAAGTCACCGCTCGAAGTAAATAATTTTGCATTTCGTATTTTACAAAGCATTCAAATGAATTTTGAATATTCTGCAACGATCGCCTGCTGGTGAAAACAGACTCGAAACGAGGGGAAGATGAATTTTTTAAAGTCAATTGAAAACACTAATTATAAAATCATAAAATAACAAGTATGGATTTAACTAAATATATATCAATATATTATTCGACTTAATTACAAAAACAATCAACAATTTTTAAATTGAAAATAACTACTGTGCGAAATGATGCGAGATGATTATATTGAAAGCTGGTCTTAATTTGTTGCTGCACTCTGGACTCAATTTTTTGTAATCCCAGTGAACTGGTTATTTGGAAGAAATATACACACTGCGCACTAATCACTAAATGAGCATAACTAAAAAACATAAAATATTCAATATTGAATGTGTTAGCAAATTTCGTACATTTTTTAAATTTTATCTATAACATTTTGTTCGCTCGATGAAAACTAAGTTTAGATATAGAAGCGATTTTAAGTTACGGAGTTTTAAAGGCCACCGTACGATATGTAGCCATGTGTGTATGACTTTGGTATTGCAGAAACAAAAACTTGTTTGGTACATCAGTTATAAGAGCATTTTAGCATGCGAGTATGTATGTGCACATATACATATGTATGAATGTGAAATATGTTTATGCACCACATAGAGAAATATTATATATATACACATATGTATGGGTATGTAAATATATTCACCTGTAACCTGCATATACATATGTATGTATGTACTCGCATGCCGACTTCGGTGAACCTATAGCAAGACACTTATACATACCTACATACATATGCACATACATACATGTTCGTACATAGGTATAATCATTTTAAGTGGGACACCACAAAATTCGCCTTCACCATTACACAAAGTAAGGTTCCTTTGTTTTGCACACACACAAATACACATGCATACACTCATCTATGTACATCTAAGACCGCATCTTATGTGCAAATATGAATGCGTTTACCGCTAATTGAACCCGCTGTAAACGCATGTAAATTTCGTATAATTTCAGCTTACTTTTCCATTGGCGGTATCCAATTTATCTGCAGCGTTCACTATGCGTGACCCTTCTTCAAATGCAGCACTCATGGTGCCACTGTCTAGCTAATGCACATAAGTTTCAAATAAATTATGGCCACGAAATGTACACTCGTTTAAATATTCAAACTGTTAACTTTATTTAACATTAGTTACAGTCATTAAAGCTTCACTTCACCACTGTAGTTGTTTAATTGAATGCTTAAGCCATTTAGCAAATTATAACTCTCGTTGATTCAAAACAAATTTAAAGCAAAGTTCGTGTTACATCGCCTGGAATTTGTACTAGTCGCATAGCCGTAAATAATGTAATAACTTATAATTGGCACTGTGTTTATGGTAACAAAACTCTGATGCTGTAGTTATTATCTCTGTTGATGGTCCGCTTTGCACGATTTCACTTTTAGCTTTGTCACAGATAACGCGGTCGGCGTTTGAAACTCACAAAATTCACCTCCATTCGCCGCTGCGTTCACCGATGCATTGAAGCTAGCCGATCGACATGGGAGCCAGTGCGGCGATTTGTGATTTCAAGTACAAACTTGCATACATACATGCACACACTGATTCCAGTGGCCGCTCAACTGTCGCTGTTTATAAAGCTTGCATGCAGCTTTCGTCTTACCTGATCAGCGCGTTGAGTTCCGCATCATAAAAGCACATACGAGTACATAAGTATCACATGGTAGGGTGATCGATCGGCTATTCGACGGCTTTACTAACCGGTTCTCGGTGGACTCCAGCAAATAATGAGATTTTGGCTTAAAACTTAAGGAAAAAAATAATAACTGATGTGACAGTCACTGTCAAACATCAAATGTTTTCTGCTTATCCATTATAATTTGTGCATTTGGGCAAGTACATATTGCAAAGTATTGCCTATTTATTAATTTTTTATTTTACTTTATTTATGGGGTTAGGGGTAGTCAGAGGCCCGAAAAAATGATGATTTTCAATAATTTTTTTTGTTAGTCAATTGCTTTACTTTACAAAAAAGAGGTTGTCTGTAAAGTCGGGTTACTGAGGATAGTTTAACGTGACAACGTCATAAGAAAATACAAATTTAAATTTTATTTGTTTGATAGATATTTTGTATGGATATAGAGAAGAAGATAAATGGAATCGCAATGGAATTGATCAAGTTACATTTACACAAACGTGAAAAATTACGAAACATTTATCAAATTCATGAAAGATATGTTCAATTTCGATTGTGCATCAGACGTTAATAAGTCAACAACACTAAGAGGCACCTTCATCGATTTGACTTTTTCAAGACACTTTACACTCGAAACACTCCCTTTCATTTCCTTCTTTTCCTATTATCGTCCTATTCTCAACAGAGAAATGGTTCATTACCATGCAAACAGGAAGATGGCATATGCAAATACAAATATAGGGTGGGCCATGTAAAATTTGCTTTTTGAATCGGCTATAAAATAAACTAATCAATATTTTTCAAACTTATTTTTTTTATTTTGAAGATTGAACATTGTCATTTATGAATGAAAAATAATATCGTTCAAATGACTGCCACGACTGGCTTTACAGTAGGCCATTCGATCAACCCAATTTTTAAGCACATTTTCGATTGTTTGGGCTCCAATTTCATGAATGGCAACTTCGTTTTCGTGTTTTAAAGCATCAATCGTCTCTGGATGTTTCGCATAGCATTTTTCCTTAACCGCTCCCCACAAAAAATTGTCCAACGGGCTTAAATCACAGCTCCGAGGCGGCCAATTGATATCGGAATTTCCTCTGACTATTCGGTTTTCAAAAACGGTAGCCAAAAGTTCGAGTGTAACTTTGGCAGTGTGACAAGTTGCACCGTCCTGTTGAAACCAAATGTCGCCCATGTCATCCTCTTCAATTTTTGGAAACAAAAACTCGTTGAGCATGTCACGGAAACGCTCGCCATTTACTGTAACCGAGGCTCCTCGCTCATTTTCGAAAAAAAATGGCCCGATGATGCCGCCAGACCAAAAACCGCACCAAACAGTGACTCGTTGTGGATGCAGTTGCTTCTCTACAGTAACGTGTGGATTTTCTGAGCCCCAAATCCGAGAATTTTGCTTACTGACGTAGCCACCGATGTGAAAATGAGCTTCATCAGAAAAGAAGAAGAAGACTGACCACTTTTGAGGTTTTCAATATGTATTCCCCAAATTTTGTTCTAGCGTATAGCGTCCCATTTCATAAAAGTCAAACCTTTGGCACAGCTAAAACAAACTCCTTTTTCACTCACCCACGTCTGATTGAAACAAGAGCTGAATTTAGAATAAGTGAAAGAGAGTAATGTATGTTACACTCACTCATTTTATCCAAAATTCAGTAAAATAAAAAATAATAATCAATGAAAACAAAGGAAGAGAGCTCAATTGAAACAACTATTCATGCGTTTTCCATACAAATATAATATGATTGAATTGTGGCTAAATTGTACCAAGGATGGCAATGAAGGTATATTTGTGCGCTTGCCACACCCACCGATATACGACACATTTATGCACAAAACGAATTTCGTCATTTCATTTTAAATACATACGAGATGTGTTCAAAAGGTATCGCGAATTTTGAATTTTCGCAGGTTACGTATATTCGAATTACGATTTTTTGTGGCTATATGTGGTACTCATGTCTGTGACTCATGCCGACGAGTTCGGCCATTTTCAATGTTCAGTTAATTGTTGACAGCTGCTTTGCTTGCACGTGTTTCGGCTCTTCTTCGATTTTTACCTGTTCGAAAAGATGGACCAAAGAACCTGTATCAAATTTTGTGTGAAAAACGAAATTACGTGCGCTGATCCATTCCGAATGCTGACTGTGTCATACAGAGAAGCTACTTTGGACCAAAGCAACGTTTATCGGTGGTACAAAATGTTCTCAGAAGGCCGAGAAGATGTGAACAACGAAACGCTCAACAGCAGACGCAAAAATTGATAAAGTGAAGAAAATGGTATTGGCCAATCGTCGAATCACCGTTAGAGAAGTTGCTGAGGACCTAAACATATCGATTGGCTCGTGCCATTCGATTTTTTTTTTCAATGATTTGGGCATGAGAGGGGTCGACGCAAAATTCGTATCAAAACAGCTCAATTTCGACCAAAAGCAGCATCGCATGAACATTGCTAATGAGATGTTGGACTCTGCCCGCGCGTCATACCTGGAGACGAATCGTGGGTTTCTGGTTATGGCGTGTAAATTAAAGCTCAATCATCTGAAAGGAAGCTGCCGCACCAACCAATACCGAAAAAAGCGCGCCTAGTTCGGTCGTTTGTAAAAGTTTTGCCTACCGTTTTCTTTGATTGCAGGGGAGTTGTGCATCATGATTTCTTGCCACAGGGTAAAACGGTCAATACGGAATATTACCTGCAAGTTGTGCGCAATTCGCGCAAAGCAATCCTCCGGAAACGCCCGGATTTGTGGAAGAAAAACAATTGGCTCTTGCGTTACGATAACGCCCCTTCTCACACATCGTTGCTTGTGCGCAACTTTTTGGCCAAAAATAACACACTAATGATGCCACAGCCACCGTATTCCCCAGATCTGGCCCCCTGTGACTTTTTCGTGTTCCTGAAACTGAAGAGGCCCATGAAAGGACGACACTACGCTACAATTGACGAGACAAATACGGCATCGAAGGAGGAGCTGTACAAGATAAAAAAAGGATTTTTTGAAGTACTTCGAAGTTTGGAAAAAACGTTGGCACAAGTGCATAATGTATCGTGGGGATTACTTTGAAGGGGACAAAATAGATATTAATGAAATAAATAAATAATTTTTTAAAAAACACCAAATTCGCGATACTTTTTGAACACACCTCGTATACATATGAGGCATTTATAAAGTGAAGTACAGCTGCGGAAGGGCTAAAATTCAGCGAAAACTAACAGTTCATTTGCGAGTGAAGTGCCTGAGTTTCAATACTTCAAAAACATGACATTTTTAAGCGAAATGTCTTCTCAAAGAGTATAAGTAAATCTTATCCATATTGAACATTTTCAAGCATGAACAGTCTAGGTGAAGTTAACAAGCTGCGACGAAAGTTTCGATCACCAAAACAAATTTAGTATACACTTCGACATTTGTAAACACAAACAACTTTTAGAGACCCTTCATACATCGATAAATCGCTCCAATAACTCTAATGTGGCTCTACAATCTTCAGCAGAGAAAATTGTCGAGCGAATGAAAAGTATTGTGGAGTTAGGAAAAGCAGAGATGGCTCAGCACTTGTAAAAACTTCTCAAGTAGTTGTCGCAAAGCATGGTTAATATTTTTGTGGGCAAAATTCACACAAATCGTCTACGAGGTTGAAAACCACCAAACAAGTATTGATGAAATCTAATCTTATTTTGTTCTATTTTAGTTTTAAGGGGGGAAGCTGGTCTAGAATTTTGAAAAAATCGAAAAATTTTTTTTTGTCTTAAAAGGTGCTAAGACCCTAAGTCTTAGAAATAATATACCAAATGAGGGATGCCAGCAAAAATGTCTAAATGCCCAAATTTTTCATTCGACGCCAGTGCCTCGCAGGTATGCCCCGAACGCTATTTACAACTTTAAACGCGTTTTTCTCGAAATCACTTTTTTTAAATTGGCCGAAGACATAACTCGAACAAATCTTTACCGATTCTTACGAAATTTTGACAATACATTCGAAATACCTTCCTCCGGAGACGTACGTAGGATTTTTTATTTATATTACATAGTTTTTTTTTAATCAACAATTTTATGTCGTTCTTTATAGTGAAAATTGTAACTTTTTGTTCAAACGTGCACCATTTCGCGAAAAAACAAAATATCGAAAAAATCCTACGTACGTCTCTTTCTGTTGTTATATAGAAACTAAAAAAATTTTATTTTTTGATCCAGGACAAAAATTAAGGAGTTTACGTCTTCGGCAATGGACCCACTAGAAAAAAGGCGCCTTAGGAGAACTGCTGGACAGCGGCCATTTTGAAATTAATTCAGACGAAAAATTTTGTATTTGTACCATGAAAGCTATATTATTAAACCTATTTCACAGATTTTCGATTGATTCCTTTGTTGAGTCAAAATAAATTCATAAAATATGCCCATTTTTTGCGCTCTAGACCAGCTTCCCCCTTAAGAACACGTGTCCTACCATCCTAAATTGGCCAATTGCTTGTGAGACGATGCCTATAAATTTGTTTGCTTACATTTGTTAAATTTTCATAATGACGCCATTTGACAATCAGCCAGGAACATTCCACGGCAAATAAAACGCAAAACGAAATTTCACGGTAGTGAAGTTAGTATTAGCCTTTAGAGCTGAGATGGTTGCTGGGTTTGTTTCATAGAATCTACTCTTCAAGTATTTCTACAGAAAAAACTCCATAGCAGAACCTGTGTGGCCAATATATGTCACCAAAACGGCTTATCAGTTTGCTAGGGCAGAAATCACGCAGTATCGCCGTGGTCCCTCTGACCGTATTCGTCGTGGCGCATTTGATGAAACCATGAGTGAATTGCGCCAATAAAGTAGGACACAGACAAAAAATGTTCGCGCTCCGCCGAATGCTCGCTGCCTGTAGGCAAGTTGGCCAGCATGTTTGCCAAAAATCCAAAAAAACAAAAGGTTTTCAGCGAGCGATTCGTGCACATGTTCATCGTTTGTGGTATGATGCCCGAACATAATATTGAAAACAAACACAACTATCTCATTTTACGTTGATGCTTGAAATATGCACATCGCCGGAAAAAATGAGCTTGAGCCATAAATTAATAGTGCAGTTAATTAAGTGCCTAAAAAACGAGCTGGCATTTTAACCGAGGAACTGGGGTGAAATATTTTGCTAGAATGTGAAGTTCTTGTAGCTTTATCTTGAGGCAAGGAATCTTAAGCCAGCGGATAATGTATCGTTTGGCGTAGGCGCGTCTCGAATTGATGTATTTTTTTTTTTTTAATATAGCAAATGTTGGTAGCTTCGTACGAGGAGAACCGCTGGCCCGCCAAATCGAGACTCATATGCCGGAACAAATGATAATCGGAGGGAGCTATGTCTGGACTATACGGCGGGTGGGGTAACACTTCCCAGCCAATCGTTCCAAGGTATTTTTTGACAGGTTGAGCAACATGCGGCCGAGCGTTGTCATGTTGCAAAATAACCTTGTCGTGCCTTTTTACCGTTTCCGGCCGTTTTTCTTTCAATGCCCGGCTTAAACGCATCAATTGCAGTCGGTAACGATCCCCCGTGATTGTTTCGCCCGGTTGGAGCAGCTCAAAATATACGACTCCGACCTGATCCCACCAAATGCAGAGCATGATTTTCTTGCCGTGAATATTCTGCTTGGCCGTCGACGTTGATGCGTGGCCGGGCAAACCCCATGATTTTTTGCGTTTTGGGTTATCGTAGTGGATCCATTTTTCGCCGCCAGTCACCACCCGATGCAAAAAACCCTTCCGATTTTGTCGCTCGATCAGCAATTCGCACGTAAAAAATCGCCGTTCGACGTCGCGCAGCTTCAACTCGTACGGGACCCAATGTCCTTGCTTTTGGATCATTCCCATCGCTTTTAGACGCTTGCAAACGGTTGATTTATCAACGCCCAATGATTCAGCAAGCTCTTCTTGGGTTTGGCACGAGTCCTCGTTTACCAATTCCCCCAATTCCGCGTCCTCGAACTTTTTGGGCTGGCCAAGACGCTCCTTGTCTTCGGTGTGAAAATCACCACTTTTGAATCGTCGAAACCAGTACTCACATGTTGAAATCAACGGAGTATGGTCTGGGTAGGCCTCCTGCAGCAATTCACAGGCTTGGGCTGTATTTTTTTTCAAATTGAAGCAGAAAAGCAAAGCTTTCCGCAAATTGCGTTTCGACGGCACGAAAGTTGACATACTCGGAGCACGAAAACACTGCGTTGTTTATACTTCAGCGAAATGACAGATACTGATAAACAAAGCCTAGGGATGAGGCTTTGTCATGAATATATATTCAGTATTGCCAATGCGATAAAGTGATAAATAGCGCCATCTGTGTGTCACCTTTAAAACTAATTCAACCTCCCAATAGTTATAAGTCTCCACTTCCTCCCATACGCAAGCAAGTTTTATAATTTCTAGAATCCGACAATTTGTGATGGCATCCATCAAACGAGGTTAAGGATGCTCATAACCCTCCCAAAGGATAAACTGAGAGTTCACACGGACATTCCCATAGGTCATTGCAGACTTCATGATCGGGATATGGGCCACTGATTCTTATCGTGTCTGCGACCAATCCCAAGAGACTCCAATACACCTTCTTTTTGCATGCCGCCCTATAGCGGAGAAGGTTGATACATCTCGACCGAATATAGCCAGGAGAAAGGCTTATACGCTCAGCCCAAGACAGGTACTGTGATGAGTAGAAGGCACAAAACATCATAAGATCTAAGCACAATCCTCAAATTTTATTCTATTATAATCTAATGGGCTATAAAATTTAAATAAATAAACCCGTAAACGACCTACTCAGCTCAGCTAATACTCACGCTTATGTCGGTTTCCCCACTCTTCCTAAGCCAAACAAAAGTGAAAAGTTACAAGAGGTAGTTTTTGGGGACGGAAACTACAAATAAGTTATTAATTTCGGTGAAAAGTAATCACGCTCTTAAAATAAAAAAGTTGGTTTGACCTAAAATTTTTTAAAGATAATCCCAGCTGCGGTAAACGCTATCGGTGAATGGGTTCTTGCGTGACTATCATTCGGCAGAGTCTCGGCTCAAAACACGCAGTAGGCACGATACCAGCCACACCTCGGTAGGCGATGGCAGGCCTAGAAATGTATGTATATCTCGATCAGAGGCAGCATAAAAGTCTATCCATTTGCGGAACAACATCAAGGCGCACACTAAAAATTGGAGAAGGAGCTCAGTCCAAAACGGTCAAGCAGAGGATAATCGCGTTAATTATATATAAATATAATCCAAGCGTGTATTGAATCCTAAGCATTTCCTCATCACTTTGGAACTGGCCGTTGAAAACAAGTAATGCAGAATTTCACAGCAAGAAAATCGATTTTCCATCCAGCGATTATTGTCGCGGCTACACAGACTAGAAGCAGGTGAATAGTATTGTATGTATGCTACATGTATGACTCTGCCACTGAACTCCACTAGTCAAAACATGACCCCGCTAATTTTTGCAAATTTTTTCGAATGTTCATCAGACCCATTTAGACTTCACAAGGATTCTCAATCTTTTGAAATTCAATAGTTGAATTTTAAGGCAAATTGAAACGAACCGATATATCTTCTTCTAGTGGTAAGTCAGCTGTTTAGCACGCCACCTAAAAATAAAAGTACGGACACAGTTGGCAAATGGAAGGCCTTTCCTGGCCTGCTACCTTAAGCAAACGAACCCAAAATAGTGGTTTTAGTTGATTTAATAAACAGAAGGTTCCTTTCAGTTCTTAAAGCTAAATTCCTTGTAATCTTTCTATTTAATAGTTTCCGCAGACACTTTACTTGTTCGCTTAATTTTTTACGAAAATCTAAAACACAATGAAAAGCATGTAAAGCAAATTAGGTTGACTATGATGAATAAGAAAGTGTAAGAAATAAAGAAACTCCTAGCAAACATAAAACAATCGACAAATCAGAGCATATAACCGTAGGCGAATTACGTTATTATGATAAACAAACAAATATTTGGGGTTCGTTTCCATACATGGCTATATTCTTATATATGATATATTCGCATACATATGTACACATATATATACATACACAAATGTATGTATATATATACATACTTTCTTTGCATTATATGTACATACGTTTAGATATATTCGGACCTGTGTGTGAAAATCGATGTAGAAGAGCTAAACATCACTGATTTTCGCCACATGATACCCAAGCCACTTCCACTTCAGCACACCACAGTAGGTAGGGTGTAATTTTGGTGGCGCCTTTATTGTTCCTAACACTACATGAAATCACAAAAAAAAAATGCCAAATACAATGAAAAATTAATAAGACGTCTAAGGTAGAGCAGTCAAGTCAAAATATAAGCAAAACAAATTTTTATCGTAAATTGGCTGGCAGGATTATAGGAGTAATGCAGAGTCGTTGGTGGCAGTTGAAAAGCCTTCTTCATATGGTGTGCATGAGTAGTCTGTCCTACGTACATATATAATGCTGTAAAAGAAGTCTCCTACAGCACTCCAGGGAGTGTTGGCATACCAGCAAGTGAATTATAAATTAGAATGAATTCAGCGCCGTAAATGTCATTGAAAATGGTTTAGGGCAATGCATTTACGCAGCACGAATCGTCGCGAAATATTAGCGCAGCTGAGCGTAAAATACCCATACGCTACGCACACACACACACATATTTGATTCATTCATTTCGAGAGTAATTATGAAAGTATGGGGGAAATTGAATACCGATTGATTAACTGGGATCTTTAAATTTTCTTACTCTGATTTTCTTTTACCTTTGTGTAGGAATGAATTTTGTGGCAACAATCTACTTGCCTAAAATTAAAAGGGAAATTATAAATTAAATGTATTACCCGAGCTTAGGTAACTACGACAGAATTATAAGCATTTTTAGTCACTAATTATTAAAAAAAAAAAATTAAATAAAATTTCAACTCTTATAGTGTCTGCCTTTCAAGTATAGGGTTATTCAATAGGTGCGCTTCAACTTTTTTCCGATAGGGAGGGCGAACGACGCAATATTTTTTATTTTTCGCTTGTCATTTGTAAACTTCATTAGTATACATTTCATCATGGAACGCTACACACTTGAGCAACAATTGCAAATCGTGCAAATTTTTTATGAAAATAATCGTTCTGTTGCTGCTACTTTAAGAGCATTACGGCCATTTTACGGTCCATTTAACAAGCCGTCCCCTTTTGGGGTTATGTGAAGTCATCGGTCTACAGTAACAAGCCGGTGACGATTTGTGAGCTCAGAGCCAATATTGAACGCGAAATTGCTGGAATTTCGGCCGATTTATGCAAAAGAGTGGTCGAAAATTGGGTTCAACGATTGGACTTCGTAAAACGGGCACGCGGTGGTCATGCAAAAGAAATCGAATTTCATACTTAAATGTATATGTTCAAACTCGATAATAAAAAAAAAATTAGTTAAAAAGTCAAACCGTTTGTGTTTTATTCAAAGAAGTTCAAAAGTTGAAGCGCTCTTACTGAAAAACCCTATACATAGTGCAACAAAAAGTTATATATTCTATATAATGCCTACAGAAAGTTTTATGAAACGTACTGCATATCTTTCGCTTCACTATGGTACATTCGATTTTTTAGTGCGGGATATATATTTCATAAGGATTAAGGAAGTTATAAAATTATACAATACAACAAAATTCAAATTTTTGATCATAATATAAAAGTGACTCTTAGCCTTACAAGTTCATCATGAGTAGGAAGCTTTTGATTAATCTTAGCACATTTAATTTCTTTTTTCAGTGGGTCAGCGATACCAAATTTTGGTCATAGAAATCTTTATATTACGTATTCAAATGTGTCCTTGTACAATTCTATACCATTGGTGCATTTTTTTACCGGTCAAATCGATCTCTTTTTTAAATGCAAAAAGTCCATAAAATCAAATCACTGCAAGAAACTTTTTATCAGGTGATATTATCGTACAGATTCTGCGTAGTGCCTGGTGCAGTGCCTGACGAGTGCTCAAGCAAGATATTCACAATTTAATCAGTCCCTCTGTGTATAACTTTCCGGTAAGAACGATTGTCCATTGTACATATTACAAGATAGACTATTAATTATCGATGTTAGTACTGATTCTAAGTATATAAAGTTCCCTTCTACTATTATATGTAAGTGTCACAGTGAAATATAGGCTGAAAAGTAGGTGCAATGACTGTTCAATTGATGACTGGATATATCTTTAATTTTTGCCTTTCATCTCCAGTCTCATTCTTGCCACTTCTTTATTCAAATTAGAAAGGTTGCCAATAAAATAAAAAATTTGCAAAAAAATTTGCAAAATTCATAGTCAGGAAATTGGTACAAAACCGAGGCAAGTGCATAATTGGGCAAACAATTTTATTCTGATAGGCTACTTATTGTTTTGATCTTGAAACCATTCCTTCTTTCAATTGAGATGTAAATATAAAGGGAGTTCCTCATCATCGCTTATGAAAAAGATAATAAGTGCCTAATTTAACTACTGCGAACTATATCAATTCCACTTTGAATTTGATTACAACAAAGTAGCGATACAATATATATAGAAAAAAAGGATAACTAGTTGAATGTGCCAGAACTCAGGCAAATAGATGATAGAGCTATCATGAAACGTAAGCTTAAGAAAGTAGGAAGCGAATTTCGGTAGAGTATAAGACTCTAAAAAAGGAGAATGGGATAATTTTAGTCTCAAAACAGGTTAAGCAGAATCGAAGGAAAAAACAAAGTTGCCTTGGCTGCCATATCTGTAGCCCTCCAGATAAGCTCACTTAGATCAAACAGCCTGTTGTTATACCAGCTGAGTGAGCTTTCATTCTGTTTCTTTCGTTTCACACGTTAGACCTCTTTTATGAAACGCTGGTCATATGAAGTCATGCCCATTAACTGCAAATCGGTCATTTGCGACAATGTTCCGTTTGAGAAGTGTAAGAAATAGATAGAAACAGTGACGCCAAGATGTCAGTAGAGAATAATTTGTAGACGGTATCTTTTTCTATGCCATCTTTGACAATTTTAAAATAGGCAGATGTGCAATTTGATGCGATAGAACAACGCGTTAAAATTGTTAAAACTTATTATGAAAATGGTCAAACTTTAATAACAACACATCGCAAAATTCTTAATTTTTTCGGTGGAAATAATCGCCCTAATTAGTGGAAAATTCAAAGAATGGTGAACAAATTTCTAGAAACTAGTTATGTTGAAGGTAGAACTTCCTCTTGCAGACCAAAAACTGAACGTTGCGTTGAGCAGGGTTGGGCATAGTCCATTAAATAATTAATGCAATAAGTGGATTGTTAAAATACTGAAAAATAGTGGTAATGAAACCCTTAGTTTAACTGTCACTAAAAAATTTGTGATAGTGTCATTTTGCGGTAATACACAATGCCTAACACTGCTGTTGAGAATATTGCTGCTGTAGCGAAGTTTTGCTGAACAAACTTCAACATCAATATCTCGGCGTTTGGCGGATTTCATGAATAGACGTACTCATGGAGGACACTTTCTCACATGTGATGCAATTTATCCCATTTAACTGTTAAGAGCCGTATTTTTAATAAAAGTTGTGACCCCTGAAAAAACCTAACTTTTTACATTTTTTATTTTAAAACAATATCCAGACGCGTCTTTTGACGTACACTTTATTAATTATTAACGAACTGTAAATTTATGAAATGATAACCAATTTTTTAATGACATAAATCGATTTTCTTCGATTTCAGTAGAAATTCTGCACCCTCAACTATCTATGTAAAATAATAATAAAGCGAATTGAGCTGCATATACAGCATATTATTTATTGTTTGCGTATTGAAATTTAAAGAAAATATTTCCAGCTATTGGATTCTCAAAAAGCAGCCTTTAAAATGGAAAAAATTTAAGGGCAGAATAAACTTCTCCTAAAAATCAAGGAATAGGTATTAGCAAAACTCAAAGCAAAATCCTTGTATATCAAGATAATTCTTAAACACTTGAAACAATTTTTTCCTTTGACAAATTGACAGAAAAGCTAGGGCTGAATAAAGATGCCATTATGCAACCCCTAAAAGCTATTTTATTTTCATTTAACAATGTGACAATTCCCTTAACAGTTTTGATTAAATTTATAATAATGGCTTATAGGACACCATTTATTGAAAATAATTATTTTTTTGGCCGCACTATACATACGGGTATAACGAATAACACTAAAATTCAATCAATAAGTACAAAATATTGCCCCTTAAAGTCATTTGCATAAGTACTCGTTTGTTCATCCCAGTGTGTGTACTATACAGTATTAGCATACAGCTGTACACATTTACATTGGCAAGCATTTATGTGTAATAAAATACAATATTAGTACTCGTATGAATGAAACGGTTCGATGGGGCGTATGAGCGATATTACCGGCATTGTGCTATTAAGGCTGTCGAACATTCATGTAAGCATAAATATTTTCACTTGTTTGCGAATCATTTACATCGCACACACATGTCTTTGGCTGTAAGTTCTGTTTCATGTACTGAATTTTACAGTTGTTATAACAACAAATTCCATTCTCACCTACGCTACCCAAACAATGTGATTGTCTACGTTTTACACTTTGAACTTGCGAAATTTGCGAAATTTTCTCCATGTACCGTTGGTGATTAATTTTTTAGCGATATTAATGCTTACCTGATTCTCCCCACGTAAGTATTTAGAAGTACAAACATATGCATGTAATTAGAAGTACTTTACCGACGGCTAGACTCTTCAAGTCGCAATTTGTCATTATTAATGCCCCTGTATAGGCACTATACTTAAATGGGTGCATATGATGCTACGTCAAACAGGTTAATTACCACATTGATCCTGTGAATAACGTTTACATACACTTGCATAGAGTCATGTACACACGTGGGTATTTATTATAACTAGCTTTCATTCGAGGGAATTAATTGCTGAGTACAAAGGTAAAAATTAAAGCTACTAAATTCAACATTTTAACTTATAATAAAACTAGCAAATAGACGCCATGCATTGCTCTGTCATTGAGTAAAATTATTTTATTCTGAGGCCTTATTATATATAACTTACTATATATAAAAATATATTTTTTTTGTTTTTAAATATTTTTCAAAAATAAATTTTTTTTTTTTGTTTTTTTTTTATTTATTAAAAGAGTAACAATTATAAATAACTATTCCACTTAAAGAGCTAAAGTACTGGCTACTATGGCCTTCGGCTATTAGTGTAATAAAAATGACAGCGTGTCTTATAGCCTTAACTTACATCTAGATACATAATCACAAATCTTATTTAAATTGCATACCGTTGTCTGTTTGAGGAGTTCCGATGGTTTGATGCTTGAGAAAAAGGATGTTCTGATATTTTGTAGGGAAGGACAAGTATCTATCAGATGAAGTGTAGTAAATTCGATGGATCCACAAAAAGGGCATGTAGGCTTCGGTGACCCGCTGAGCAGGTAGGCATGTGTCATGAGTGTGCGACCGATTCTCAGTCGAGTAAAGATTTTTGCTTGGTGACATAAAGCAGATGGAGGGTAGATTTTTGTTTCCCCCAAAGGGGTTAAAGCTTTTATAAGGATGCTGATAAATCTTCCGTTTAGTTGCTGCGTTATCTGCGGCAAGTTCTTTCGCTAGTATCTTTATGTCATTGCAAGTGATATAGTCAAATGTGTGTAGAGGTTCCTTATTCGCCTCTTTCGCTCTCTTGTCAGCTTTTTCGTTCTCATTTATGCCAGAGTGCCCAGGAATCCACATAATTTTGATTGCACCTGTGTGTATTGAAATTATATTGCGGATTTTTGTTATCATCGGGGTTTCATTTGTGGGGTTTAAGATAGCTTCGATTGAGGATTTGCTATCGGTGCAAATTAAGTGCTTGCTACATTTCTGGGAGGCAAAGATTACTGCTTCAAGTAACGCAGCTGCTTCAGCTGTAAATATTAAAGTGAATCTTGGCAAAATTCCGGCATAGATGGTAACACCTTCTGCGTTTGTCACTGCAAACGATGTGCAGGTGTCGGTTTTTGATCCGTAGAATTCGTGAATTTCCCACTCGAGGGCGGGCAACGGATGTTGACAAAAAAAGGAGACTTATTAAATTGTTTCTACTTTCAGATTCCTGTTTTGAGTTTCTTACAATTTGTGCAATTCTGCAATTGTTCTTGTAGGCCCTTTTAATTAACTTTTTAAGAGATCCTCTATGAGGCAGCGTTGTGGAGACCCGTTCTTTTGGTACAAAATTACCATTTCCCTTATTTAAAAACTTCTGCGTTTTAACGGCATGGAACGAGGCTTCGACAGGCGTCAGAAGACATAGTGACCATGAAATAGTTAGTTTAAACAAAAAGGATGAAAATTCAGTATACCTCCTTGATCACTGATAGGCATCTTGATTGAAACCAATTCCTCGGAATTCCTCTCTCAGATTTTGGGATATAGGGCAATGTAGCACACCTTTGATAAAAATTTTTGTTTGAAACGCTAAGAAATGTCATTGGCATAAAATCATTCAATTCCATGCGCCTGAGATTTATTGACAGCAAAATAGCTTTCGGTTGATTTTTTTTGAAATTTCGAAATATCCATTAAGATCAAGCTATATGCACGACGGAATATTCTAGTGAGCTAACTTATTTTGGCGCTTTATTTAAAATTTTCTTAAGGTTTCGTAAATATAACTCTGATGAGAATTCATTTATGTAAGAGCGTCACGTTATTATTATTATTGTTAAACATACCCTTACTTATTTAAGTTGAATAAGCCCCGTTTGGTCATGAACAATGAAATTCTTCTACTGCCAAACTTTCATTTCACACTCATAATCTTAAGAGTTCTATGTATATAAAGTATATCTAGGAACAACTCCGCTTTTAAATTGATTGTCGGTAAATATTTGCCACGTTTTACAGTTTTTTATTCAGCTGCCCAATGCATTGGCAGATGGTATGTTGCTTCGACGGCATCTTTGTGCAAAATTTCATTTTTATCTGGAAATAGAAACTATGAAACGAGCATT
Source organism: Anastrepha fraterculus (assembly GCA_037575425.1). Taxonomy (NCBI): domain Eukaryota; kingdom Metazoa; phylum Arthropoda; class Insecta; order Diptera; family Tephritidae; genus Anastrepha; species Anastrepha fraterculus. The sequence continues at coordinate 177,257 of JAYXIM010010675.1, read as the reverse complement.
AACATCCAAAGCAACGATAAAAATTATAGCATATTGTCTCGATGTGTTAGCTCTTAAGTAAAAGTTGTTCAACAAAAGGCTCATTTTTTGCCATCACCCGTTAACTGGCCATGGACAGCTGTCTACAATTCTGCATTTCAATATCCTTTTGGTTAATTAATTGTGGAAAAAATGCTAACCAAATTTTAGCAATCTAAATTCCACGAGGTCATAATACGAAATTCTGTACAGACAAAATAATTATCATATTTCTTTTTCGTTAAGGACTGTAATGAAAAAAATTTATTTTATGTTTTCAGTGAAAAAATTAAGCTTTGATTGCTCTGGTACATTGTTTGTTGTTACAGAGAAGGCAAGGCGGGCGGAAAACTACTACTGATAAATTTCTTTTCCAAAAGTGCACTGGTTTGGCTACAACACATTGTCTTTGGAAACAAGTTTGTAATATTTGCTAATATTTCTCTAGCATAAACTCAATCAGTGCATTTCGCGTAGATATAACACTGACAAAGCAACAATAACAAAACAAAACCCTATATGTCAACTCTATATATTTAAATTCGCGATTTAAAAGTTTAAGTATGAACTCTTTTTGAGGGGCGGTCAAAATTCCTTCTTCTTTCATATTCTTATGGCTAACCGTCAAAGAAAATAATGTTATCCTACATATGTAAAGATTTTATAATCTAAAATATGTTCAACAATTCGTTATAACAAAAAAGCGGGAAACATTTTTGTGGAGGAAATTAATACTCTGACCCCTCAATATATATGTTTGTTTTGTCTCTTTAGCGGAAAAGTCATATAGTGGTCTCAAATTGACCACAAAAATATTTATCATAAAACTCTAATAATAAGGTTTCAAATTCAACTTAAAAGTCAGAAATAGTCAAAACGGAAAAGGTATAATGTAACTTGGATTTAGATTTGTTTGAGGTTTGCATATATTGAAAATGCCTAATTAAACCTAATTTATTTATCACATTTGCATTAGCTGTGTTAGATATTAGCTAATTGGGTCAGTAGATATGATTTTTAGAAATATATCTCCCGATATTTGTTCTGAATAGAGGTAATGTAAAGCTGGAATTTTTTCTGGAATAAAGCTGCCTAGTTCGTAGGTGAAAAATTTGCGCACTAAATCAATGCATGAAAATTTTGGTTTGGTATTTATTTTATTTTTCATAAACATAATGTCTTTGTCCCAGAAAATAAACGTGGACCCTTACTACAATAGTTTGACACTTACCGATCGACGCTAGCAGGGGTCTGAATGCAATTTTCTTGTTACTTTTTTCTAAATATAATTACTTGTAAATAAAATCATGACAAAGCGAAGTCTGCACATGACATAGCCAGGCTCGTTGTATTCTACTTGTAAATAGGCATTGCCTTATTGCTATTCACTCTAAAAACCTGATAATAGGGTTGAAAATTATTCCAGCTGTTTTATTAATTCGTCAAACCTCCGATGGGTAATAATAATAATAATTTATCCTAGTAGGTGGTCCAATGACCGACACTGCGACCTAAAAGATCTTTTGTGTCAAGCTACCTAATTTAATATGGATGATCCTTCTGATCATCCGCGAAAGTTACCCGACCACTACATCAGGTTCTAGTTTGCCTAGTTGTTCTCTGCCTTTGGAAAGGAGTTGGTTGAAAGCCATGTTCTTCCAACAATTTTTCTGCTATACGTATAAACCTTAGTATATCTGTAATAGGAGCTTTCTTTATTTCTTCCGGATCCAGTTGATCACGGTGGAAAATTTGCATTCTGGTTCTAGCCAGTGCAGCGCACTCGCACAATAAGTGCTCCGTTGTTTCATCATCCTCAAAACAGAGTCTACACTCAGTGTCCCTGAGAAGTTGACTTCTGTTAAGATGATAGTTTAGATAGTAGTGGCCCGTAAGAAAGCCTACTATTTTCCTGATATCTACTTTCCGTAAGTTAATCAGTTCCTTTTTGTAGGTAAAAGGTCTAACCAACCTCTTGGCTTGACGAAGTTTCAGATTATCTTCCCAGTAAGCTATTCTGAGAGTATGTTCCCACTGGTCTACCCTGGATTTAGCTTCCGCCCAGTTGATACCACAATATGGTTCTGGTCCTATAAGGTCTGATGTCGATCCAGCCCTTGCCAGTTCATCAGCAATTTCGTTACCCTCGATTCCAGAGTGACCTGGAACCCAGCAAAGTACAACCGTATTTTTTGTACTTAATTTTTGAAGATTGTTTACACATTCTTCCACTAGTCTCGACTCCAAAGAATGAGACATTAGTGCTTTCAGTGCCGCTTGGCTGTCCGAATATATAGTTATGTGGGCCCCTTTGATACCCCTTTTTAGATTTGTCAGTGCACAGATCGAAATCGCTTGGATTTCGGCCTGGAAGACACTGGGCCATTTGCCCATGGGTTCTGAAATTTTTGTGTTGGGTCCAAAGATCCCGGCACCAACTCCAGTATTTGTTTTTGAACCATCAGTGAACCATATTAGACTTTTTGGGTTAACCCGATGGGTAATACGTTTCAATGAATAGCTAAGTTGCAATGTCCAAAACATTTAGTAAAGCGCCAGTATCACTATAGGAATACAACTGAATGCAGTTCTCGACCTCCATAATAATGTAGATCTTAACTATAGGTTGATGGTTGTACCATGTCTGCACACGAATGCAACCTTTTTTCTCTTATCGTTTTGCTTAATGGAACCTTATTTCCAAAAAAAAAAAAATCGTTCTATCGGATTTGAAAATGGAAATAGAACGACGAAAACTCAAAGTGACTGGGCAATCTTTATTGTTTTTGTGTAGCACCATTCCTGATATTTGTGTTTTAGAAATAATCCCTTACAAATATTTGTCGCTACTGGGCCGTAATTCGGCCATCCGTAAATATCGATTTTGAATGACTCGCTGGAGAACTTCGGCCGGTCTCTGGTGAATAACGTTAGTAGTGCTGGCTTCCAATGTCTCAATCGAAGCTGGTTTATCGTCAAAGTATTCAGACCTTACATAATACCATAAATAAAAGTACAAAAGTCAATCCACTTGTCCGAAACGAGAGATGAATTGCTCTCCCAAACGATGACGCAGTACATCCATTGTTTCAGTGGGTGTATGGCAAGTAGCACGATCTTGTTGAAAACAAATGTTATGGAGATCACAGGCTTAAATTTTCGGAATCAAAAATTCATTTATGATAGCGCGGTAGCATTTTCCATTCAGTGTTACATTGGCGCCAGCCTTGCCTTGGAAGAAATATGAGCCGATGATTCCTCCGATTGTTTTCAATGGAAGTAATGGCTATTCTTAATTGGCTTCGGTTTGCTCTTGAAATATGGCAAATTTGCTTATTGGCTTAGGCTCGTAAGCTAAAAATGCGTCTCACCGCCATACACAATAAGTGGGCCTGAGCGCGCGACGAACACTTTTCACAGAGCGTCAATTTTCGTAATACAATCAATGTACGATTTGTGTATGTTGTTGACGCGTAAGTTTTTCCCTTTTAAAATGTCAATGAATACTAAAAAAAATAAGTATAAGTAATTGCTTTAGTTTGACAGTAGTCACGCATGATCAGTCAAAACCCCTATTGGGAAAAGTACCTCCAATTCGATCACTCTCTACATAGGAGAGGCCTTTGTAGTCTGGGCCTTATTGGTCAAACACAACATGCCTGAGAACTGAATATTCAAAAGTCCATGCTGTTAAGTACGAAAAAATAAAACAACTTCAAAATTAATAATCTGAGAATTATGCGCATGTTTAGCATTTCGATTGTGGTTTGTTAGCATCAGAAGTGATTCGATACTTTGCCGAGGTAGCTATTTAATAAATCGCTTTAAGTAATCTTTTAAATTGTGCAGCCTATTATATTCTTTGCTTCGATGCCTCTACCTGACATCCAACTACTCGAAGCGGTTCAACTTTTGCAGGCTATTAACATTGATTGATTTCTGAAAAATGCAAAAACATGATATGCAAGGCATAAGATATATTAAAAAGCATAAATTAGAAATTGATTTTACTTTCGCGAAAGTCTGGTAGCATTGATTTAGCAGACGATTTAAAAACACCTAACGTGGAACACATTTTTGATTCAGAAAGTTTAACCTCACAAAACTAACAATTACATTTCTACATATGCGAATACATATATATGCACTATATATATATACATTTTTATTTAATTTTTTTACACATCTGCTATATATTACGATTTATTTTCTCTTTTTACAGCTTGTGGCCTAAAGATTTCTAAATAAATACAAACCACACTTATCTCCAAATAATTGGCTCAGAAAAATCGGATTAAACATTCAGTAGATAGAAAACACTTTTAGTTGCCAAAAAAATAAACCTGTCAAAATCTCAGATACAAAATTGTGCCATAACTGCGACGCCAATGATAATTCAAAAGAATTTGTGGTAGATGCCAAGAAATTTTGAAAGTGCGGGTGAGAAAGGTAAAGTCTAGCACATTGAAGATAAATACGCAATTTATGCAGCAGCAGCAGCAGTGGCAAAAGACACAGCAAATAGTAATACAATATTTTTGGAACTAGCAACAGTAGCTAGCCTCAAAATTTGGTTTAGTTAGCTAGCAATGCGCTCATCTGTGATACAAACGCTTGCAGAGTTGGGCTGATAGCAAATAACAAAAACAAAAGGATTTGTTGGAACATACATTAGATTGGGACAAAAGATACAATACTGAGCAGTTAACAAAGTATGCACAAGATACAACAAATATAACGAACGCAATAATAGCAACAGCCGCAGCAAAGGCAATAAAAATAAATACGCCTTATATGGCAAGTATAAATGTGTATGTATTTGATATAAGTACGCACACACACGTACCTACATAGCACTAAAGTAGATTTTGTCAAGCAAAGGAGTGTTCAACGCCAGCACCTATGGGCAAGTGTATATCAAAGCATCCCTCCGTACTAACAATCGCATTATCCGAAAAGGATTTGGCCACAGCAAACCAAATTTGGAGTAAATTTGCTGAAAGCACTGAATATATTACGCTCAAGGACGAGCATGGAAATCAATTATGTGAGTATTACTATGTGAACGGCAAGAAGCAGAAACAGCAGCAGAAGGTGAAGACGAAGTCGAAGTCAAAGGCAGCAAAAGAGGCGATTGAGTCAACGGATGAGGACAATTATGCAAACGCTACAATTGACGACGCCACAAAGTCGGCTAAACAAAATCAAAATTCAAATGAAAATCAGATACAGCAGCAGAGTCCGAAACCGAATGCGAAACAACAGCAGCAACAGAGTCAACAGAAAGGCCGAAACAAAAAGCGATCGAAGTCAGAAATAGTACATACACACAAATCTACACAAGAAAGCACTGAGCACAAATCAAACCAACGGATAACAAGCAATGCAGCAACAAAAAATGTAACAACAATAACAAATGGGACCGAAAGTCATGCAAAGAAGTTGCGTCAAAATTGTGCTACTTCTCTTGAAGTTACTAATGTCGTTGATGACGCAACGACAACAACAGATTTAGTGTACGCCAATGTAAGTGGTTGTGAATACTGTACCGTTGTCAGCACCACTGATGATGATGACGACGACGACGACGACGAGGTGGAGGAGTATGATGAGAGCGTAGAGAATGAGCCGGTAATTGGTGTACGCCATCACTATGGTCTAGCCACCCACCCTGTTGTAATTGATAGCATTCATACAAATATAGCCACCTTTGATGCTTATAAAAACGAGCAACAACAAAATTGTTTGGCTCATTTGTTGTTGCAGCCAGAAGAGCAGAATGTTGGCGACATGATTGTGGCTGACGGCAACAATAATGTAAGGAGATCACAAACAAATCACGAAGAGCATCATTTTAAACAGCAGCAACAACAACCACAGTTGCTTACCAAAGACCGAGCGCAATTAATAAACGGTGAAGTGTGCAAAGTCAATATTGGTGTTAAAAATGTTGCTGCAGTTGATGAGAGCAGTGAAGTAAGCGAAAGGATAAGCAGCAACGATTACTTAGCGGTGGTAAGCGACGATGCCACGGAGGTAAGTGAGAATGAAAGCATGAATGAAATATCTACAATATGAGAAATTTTTATTAGAAAACAGTTTTATGGTTAATGAATGATTTTACAGTTTTAGGCAGTGGGAGAGTTTTTTTGAAGTTTGTGTGAACTTGAAGTGGGTTCTCGATGATCCCAGCTAATAAAATTGGAGACCGTTTGCGATTATTGTGGTATTTTTTACTTATAATTGAAGCAATGAAAGAGGGCAACCCAAAATATGGTCTCAAAAACTTAATTTAAGTGCTAAAATATGCCATTAAATTCAAAATATGTGCTCCAAAAATGCTTCTAAGTCCGTGCATAATTTCATATGCTGTGCGTTTTGCACATGGGCTGCAAATTTCAGGACTTGACAAAAAAAAACGAAGTTTGGTTCTCTCCCAAATTAGCTTTATTCATCAACGTAATTTCCATCAAGCATAACGCAGACATTCCAGCGCCGCTCTAACATTTCAATACCACTTTTGTAGAACGATTTATCTTTTGCCTCTAAATAAGCCTCAGTTTTACCGAAATCCTCTTCATTCGAGGAAAATTTTTTAACGGCGTGCATTTTTTTTAGGTTTACGAACAGCCAGTAGTCGCTGAGAGCAAAATCTTGTGAATACTGTGAATGTGGGAGAGCTTCGAACAATTTAATTTTACGATTGCTTTGATTGACCTGTGACACGATGCGTTGCCTGAAAATGAGCAAACGTGGCACCTACTTTTAACAGAGCTTTCTCATGGTCAAATGCTTATGCGATATAAAGTCAATACTTTCCCTTAATATTTTGAAGATATCATCTAACTCCGGCAACTTCACTTTCCGATCGTTTGAAACGATTTTGTGAACGTCTTTGATCTTTTCTGGGGTCCCCACCTCATTTGGACGTCCACTGTGTTGTGCATTATCGGTGTCTCTACGACCACGTTTGAAATCAGCAAATCATGGTTTTATTGTTGTTTCTGATGTCTTGGAGTTCCCATAACACTTTTGAAGCCATTACCTTGAACAATATTTTTTCCTATTGCGAAGCAGAGTAAGTAAGTATTTTTGATCCATATGATCCATATATTATTTCTCCTTACAAAGGCCATATAAATCACGCACTTTCACGTTTTCTGCACATAAAAAAAATTAAACAAATTTTCCTCAAAATATCAAACTTTTTAAACAGATAAAATTTCAGTACGCAGGATTAAATGCACTGTGCATATATCACAAAAATCGCGTTCATTATTCACAATACAATATGTCTAAGAAAAGCGTGACTACCATAATTTATGAACTATTTGACTACTTCAATTCTAAAAAACTGCATTGTATCGGCTTATAATATTTATTACATGCAATACAATCGATTTACCTATTCGAGCCATTTTTCTCCTTGCTCACTCCTCTCGGGAGCATAGGGCCTCAACAAGACTCAGTCTTGCCTTGGATAAGTTAATCTATTTGATTTCTGACGGGATAAGTGATTTGCCTGCCGCTAACAGTCCTAAGTAGTGGGAGTGCCCACCTGTCGTTGCTTAGGAACAAACCCTTCTTACTGCTTGGAGCGCCATCTGTGTGTCACATTTTTCTACCAGAAGGATCACACGGATAGTTAAGGACTTCGCTAAAATGGTTTGTCTGCGCTATTACCGCGACTGCCCGCTTCCTCTTGCTGGCGCCACTGATGAAACGTTGTTGCTTGTTTTAGCAGCCACAATATAAATAATGCGCTGACTATTGGGCGGGAGTAAGGATGGGAAGGATAGAAACGATAAGTTTTTGGGTTTAAGAAATTACGTTTTTTTTGTTGTTTTTAGAAACAGGCAAAGTAGGTACATTCGGCAAAGTGCGAGGACCGTGGATAGGATTCGAACCCGCAACCTCTGGGATTCACAGCTAGTGCACTTACGTTAGACTACCTAGGCCGCCATTCGAGCCATACTTTGTGTTAATTGTTGCGCAAGTTGTGGAGGTAATTGGCTCCAAATCAATCACATTTTCCTTTATTTTCTTTGGAGTTTTTGCCTATATACAGTCCAATGGAGTTGGGATAAAGCAACTGTGAAGCCCAATCTAAAATTCCAATCCAATTTTGTTATTTCCGCTCTACAAATCTTTGGCTCTGCTGTTTGCCTTCTCGTAAAATCCAATGTTGGCTAGTTGTTTTTATGCTTTTGATATATTTTATTCATCAAAACTTCCTTCAAATTGGCGCTAAACACAAATAAACTGCCAAATCATTTTTCGGAGAAGCAGCCACAAACAAGAACATTAACTGGATGTTTGACAGTTCTTTGAAGCTGTCGATTATCAGCAAAAGACCAGGTTCGACGTATTCGCCTAAAATGAAAATTTTTCGTGAATATTACGATTGCCGAACTCTATTTTGAATTTACCTAAAACCATGCAAGTCTTTTTTTCAATGTGTGCTAATCAGCGCAGCGGTTTTTCAATGGGCTCCGGATTTTGAATCTTCTGCACGTAAATATCTTCGAATGGGCCTTTGTGTCTTGGGATTCATTAACACTACTTTTCCTTTAAACTGTTTCAGCGTCATCAGCGAAAAGTTCGGCTTTGTTAAAAACTAGTCAATGATCTTCTGATTTTACTTTTCACAGGTACTTCTTTTAGGGACGGGGAAGTCGTCATCGTTTTTAACTTCGATGTTACCATCACAACCAGTTATTTATGAACGGCTTCCACTTCTTCAAATATTTTGCTGTAGACACACAGCATTTTGGACCTTTAGGGTGCGTACATGGAAACACTGCTTTTAACCGTTTTTCAGACACGGAACTCTTTTTGCAAAATTTTTTAAAAAACTAAAAATGTATTTCAAAATTTTTCACAAAACTAACAATTGGCATATGGGAAGTTGCGAAAAGAAAAAGTCTATTTAGCAGCATTTCATTCTTTTCGTCATATACTGCAGATCGTTTGACGATTTTCATTTCACGTTGTTCGGCGTCGAGTTAAAATGGAACGCAGAAAGAAAATAATTGCCATGATATTTACTTTGAATGTTGCCATTTTCCGCTCATTGGTACTCTTCGAAATCTGAAAAGAAATGACCGATTTCAAGCAAAACAAAAATTTGTTGTAAACTTCCAAACAAACAAACAGCAAAACACGCCACATACCCGACGATCCGTTGAAATTTCAACCGATTGTTTTGCTTTGTACGTTGGTAAAGATCTCCTTGCAGCACTAGTGGGGTTAACATTAAAATAGTGGCTTCGTTGAAATTACAACAGGGTCGGACATTCGACGTGTAACCAATTAAAAAGGCCATACATTTAGTTGAGAAAACTATTTTTATTCGATTCACGCGACTGGTGAATTTGAGAGCCATTGTGTAGACGTTATGAAGTTCGGAACGTTGTTTCATAATCATTGTTAGTTCACTCGAGCTTTGTGAGATGGTGCCGAGTCCTGTTGAAACGTCCATGGTCTGCCATGTTTGCGAAATGTTTGTCTGCCCACGGCTTTAAAGTAACCTCCAGAATACTTAACCTATAATATGTCGCATTTACCTTCACGCCAAGCTCGATGAAAACGATTGGAGAAACGGCTAAAAATATAGGGGTTTTATTAATAGCTCACGAGACCTCCGAGTTTATTTTCATGAAAAAACTCTTCATAAAAAAACATTTTTGCGAAGTCTGCTTAAAACCATAGGTCCCTCCAGTTGTGCACCAACGTCAAAATGCACGCCCCAAATAGGAGGAGAAACTCGGTCAAACACTTAACAGAAGTGAACGCGCCAATTCTCTATTTATTTTGTATGCCCTTTCGGAACTGCTAGCACAAAATAACATTATTATAGTTTTTGGGCCTTTAAATTTATATTGTTAATAGGATAATACGTTCTTTATAAGCCCAACATTTATGCTGTTCAAAATCTTACATAATTTTTCCAGTTCAATTAAAAAGTTGTGCTAAAACAAAAATAAAAAATGAAATTCATTTCAGTACAAAACATGAGTCAAAATTTTCTACTCTTAACCACCCTGTAATGCAATGAACCTACCCTTAAATGCTGATTACAAATTAACTACAGGTGTCACTGTTGCGACAGGATATGCGGGCAACATTAATCGCCAAGGCAACAACCACCAACCCAGTCATGTCATTTTCCCAGCAGTGCGCATGCTCGTGTCTGGAATGAGATCCACAGAAAGTGGCAAACAAAAACACGACGCAGTGGAAAACGATAGGAAAATTCGTAGACCTTCCGCTGCCACAAACATTTCCGCTGTGACGTTGAATCAAATAAAAGGCAGCAAACTGGTGAAATAAATTTGTAGACAACTGAGAGGAAAAAAACATAGAATTACATAGAAAAAAATCGTTTAATTATTGGATATAAAAGTGTTTATTGTGAAGTTGCAAATTTTGCTAAAAAGTACTTGACAAGTGTAAATCTGAAGAAGGGCAACTATTTTCAAGGACTTTCGCCGAAGTCGTGGTATACAGAGTGCGTTAGCGAGTAACAGTTTTTTCAAAGTGAAAACTTAATTCGCATGAATTAGGAGCTGAATACCTGTGTATGTGCTACTAAAAGCTATAGAATTCTATGAATCAATCTTAATTGTTGCATAAGAAAGTGTACAAGTGTGAGTGTCGTTCAGAAATAACTGAAGAGTTGAAGTTTTTTGCAAAGTTTCCACTTACATATCGTTTGTGTGTGAGAGTAAGTGTAGTGCTCAAAAACGGCGACCAACGGCAGCGAGAAGGCGACAGCCCACCTACTGCACTGGGGGCTACAGCACTGAAAGGCCAGCATTCAAGATGGATGAATGCGAGAACCTCGTCATCAATCTAGAAGACGCAGTCGAGACATACGAGGAGCTCGCCGACGACGACATACTACAACACCAACAACAAATAATCAATGATAACGACGCTGAAGTCATTCAATTGACGCAGACATTAACCGAAGGCGATATAATGGTAAAGAATATGCCATGCCTCAACATAATCCTTTTTAGCACTTTCAATTGAAATCAATTACATAGAAGTACTTGAGAAAAGTGTGCCTGCATACGTACATACAAGCACATACACTTGAGGCGTTTGCACAAATCAATTTACTATACAACAGCAGCGGCACATTGTGCTGGTATACACATATTTCCCAACATTTGGTTGCCACAGTCGCTTTGTGGAACATAAAAATGTTAGGAAAGCGTACTGCATATTTTCTACATAGCCAAGTTTGAGGCGCAGCGACATGTGGCATGCATTTGTGGAATGTGGCATGCGGTGTCAATATTTATTATTTTGTTTTTGTGCCATTGAGGCAGTTTTGGTATTCACTTTCTACTAAATGCGATAAATACTAATCTTAAGCAACATTTCTACGCCATTTCCTCCATTCATATGTAAAATACATATGCAAGTACATACTTACATATTTTATTATTACTATTATAATTTATTAGATGTGTCAAACATGCTTCATTCAAGCAAATTCGAACATATACTACAATAGGTGCCAGGACTTACGACTCTACATACTTATATATGTACATATATATAATTTATATATATGTATATGTATATGTATATATGTATGTCTAATGCTATTTACTTTTCATTCCATGCGGCATACTTAGATTTTGTATGATTCATCGTGTTTACGATAATTGACGTATTGATGCATGCCACACGCAGCCACTACAATACCACTATGGGTGTCATCACAACCACCCTAAGTGCAAATAGTTTGCGGAAATATGAATTTAATAAAACCACCTACTCACATACATTAAGCCGACTCGATTTTTTTGCTGCTCATTCGTAAGATAAATAGCCCTTGAGTTAATATTTACCTATATCTACATTTATTACTGGACCTGCAAAGTTCTCAGAAGTATTATATAAACCTCCAAAGTCCTACATTTGATGTGGGCCAAGATCTTCATTATTAATTTTATCAACAGGATTCTACTTAACTTTATCCCAGGTCATTTATGTGTGTATACAATTGGATGTATTTACATACTGAGTCCTCGTAGCATAGCGACTTATTTTTTTTAAAGCATCGTGAGTGGAGTAAAAATCATTTGCATTCCCAGCCGAACACCCATTTGAGAGTGAGTCCAATGCGAAGAGGCAAATTCTGATGCCATTCCTACGCATAAGTAGCTTAAAGACTTACCGGTTTTGCTGCGTCTATTAACTAATGGGGGGATCCACTTAGAGGTATCGGATTTGAAATTGAAATAAAAAACGAAAACTCAAATTAATTGCTCACTCTGTATAATTTTGGTATAGAGCCATTCATAACATTTATTATTTTTAAAATAATCTATTTCAAATGTTGGCCACAACTACGTCGTAATTCCGCCATCTGTAAACACCAATTTTGAATGGCTCACTGGAAGACTTCGGCCGGTATCTCGAGAATAACTTTAGTAATGTCAGATTCCAATGTCTCAATCGCAGGTAGTTTATCCACAAAGTTTTCAGACTTTACATACAACTACAAATAAATGTTCAAAGTTGTGATATCACACGACCTCAGTGGGCAATCCACTGGTCCGAGACGAGAGATAAATTGCGCACCGAAACGACGACGCAGTAAGCCCATTGTTTCGCGGGATGTATGGCAAGTAGCCCCATCTTGTCGTGGAGATCACGAGCTTCAATTTTCGGCATAAAAATGTCGTTTATGATGACGCGATAGGGTTTGCCATTCACGGGTACATTTCCGCCAGCCTCGTCTTTGAAGAGATATGAGCCGATGATTCCAGCAGCGCATAGGTCGCACAATATGGTTGTTTTCAATGGATGTAATGGTTGTTCTTAAATGGCTTCGGGTTGCTCTTCAGCTCAAAATATGGCAAATTTGTTTTTCGACGTAGGCTCGTAAGCTAAAAATGGGTCTCATCGCTGTACAAATCGAAGACATAATTTCATGTAATTCTTAATGAAGCTGTTAAGCTTTTTATCAGCCATATCATTCAAAGATGAAAAATAGGCGTATTTGCCAAGTCCTACAAAGAGCAGGGCAGTGGCAAAGTAGTGTTCCCAAGTACCACTAGCATTCGTTTCGTTGCAAGTGTTAGACGCATCGTTCTGGACTAATCTCATTTTGGCGGAGACAGTGTCCCATCAGTACTCCACCAATATGTTACAATCTTTTCTGAAGAGTGATAAAATAAAGTTTGTAGTTTTCTTATTCCATGACCTTAGCTATTACCATATCGACTGTATTTCCAGCGCAAGTGTCTCATTAAACTCTGTTTTCAAAAAGAAGAGTGGTGGGTAAACGTCTGACGTGCTCAATCTTGGCAAGCGAATACCTGCCTTAGCGAATTTATCGGCCCTCTCACTTCCTTATATTCCTTTGTGTCTTGGTATTCAGTAAATAGTGACCTTCCCATTTCCACAGAGTTCATCCATTTTGAATCTGCACTGTTGAGCATATTCCGAGTTACCAAATTGGTAGTTAGAAATAAGATACTTTTGAATTCAGTCTAATAAGAAGACATTAGTTTTTAACTTGTTAAAAAAGTTCATCATAAGGGTTAATCTTCATCTGAAATGCGCGGCCTTCTTAAATCAATGGTGTATAGTCCCGCCTGGTTGATGGAAGATGCGGCTTGTGGAAGAGATGTGATCAAGGCGCAAGCTAAAAAATACTCCAATCTTAACAAATATACTACAGAAAAGATACACAGGTGCCGTATCTGGTTTGTGATGGGAGAACGACTTCGCAACTAGGTACGCTTACTCCGATATACGAGCTGGTCACTGAAATCTACATTAACAAGTTTTGATTAATAGATTTTCTTTTCAACTATGGTGAATAAGAAAATTGTGATCGAAACTTCGGCTGCCACATCACTTGGAAGATCAACCGAATTCTGCACGATCATTTCAGATGTCTTCACAAACTCGTAGAATCCGTCGCTGTTCAGATAGTAACGAAAAGTTATTGGTTTATTTTTTTCGTATATTACCAACACAATCTCAGTTTTTTGTAAACACATCCCAAGTGACGTCGGCTAATTCGCTGAGAGCGGAATAACGGCCTACTAAAGGTTAGCCTCTAGTTTCACCATGTAACATAAAAGCATGGTTACTCATATTCAACATATCGTTCTCGTTTGCCTATGACTCAACTGAAACGCTGTTTCAACGAATGAGCCACGCGAGAAAATATCGCAACTATATCGTTTCGTGCGCACTTATGAACGTGAGTGATGGATCCCGCCTGCCTAGCGACTTCGCTAAAATATTTCGGTGAACCCCCACCAGTCCTCGGATTCTTCAATAGGAGAACTACCTCCTCTTGAGAGTGTTACCGCTCCACTGCCGATTCCGGTGGCGGTGCTCTCGCACCCTCCCTTTCCTCGCAGCCTTTCTCTGCCCCACTGAGTACCATCCTGGTCCACTCAAGCATCCGTAAATACTTCTCAGGTACCTGTGAAACATTTTGGCCGCCATAGCGTTCCAGGATTTTAGTGGCTATGATTTGGTAAGAGAAGGCTCTCTTCTCTGCCCTGGCTGCCGTTTAGGTCTAACAGAGGACCGCTGAAAAGAAGTCCCCGAATCCCCCGGAAAGCTTGGGGAGAACCCTTTGCTGGTACTGGCCATTCCCTCCAATCCTACCTCACCACGAACCGCAATTGGTTCCGCAAGCTACTGTCTACCTACGTGAAGCGAGTTTCGCCTTGAGCGTCGAGACTCCGACACCCTGCCGCCCCTACTTGTATTGCCCCTCGAGGCTACCCCTCGGTTCGAGCTGGTTAGAGAAAGTGATTCCACCCCTCTTTCTATAAATGAGGAGATTTTGGTGTTCGGCTCCGAATCCCCTAGCCACCTGAGGGTTTTGGGTTTGTTTTTATGTTTTTGTTGTTGTTTTTTTATTCGTATTTTAAAAGGGGCCCCCAATCGGCGCCGCTATCCAAGACTCGAACATGTAGTCGTCCCTAAGTGACCCCACGGCTATCTGTGCCGAAGTAGGGAGGCCGTGCTAGGGTTGACACATGCGTTCAGAGCCAGATCGGACGCAAAGCGGGAGTCATCTCAACCGCACCTACACCACCAACCCAATAGCGACGAGGTTGGAACGCACTCCGAGGCCTGCCAGGTTTTTAACGGGACGGGGGCATTGACCCACCAGCCATTTCTGCTGAGTTTCACCCCAACGTACTCAGGTGGCAGAATGCCGCAACCATCAGCTCAGGGATCCACAATCAAATCCAGATAATGAAAGCGTAGCCAAAGAGAATGCAGGGTCGTCACCGTTCAGGTTTGAAGGCCACCAAGGTCGCAGATCATTTGGCGTTACCCAGGGTGCACCACGAGGAGGCGATTTGCCCTACTCTCTTACATAAGTTGACCTGCCCTAATATTCATACAAAGAGGTATATACATACATATATGTATATTAGACTAGTTTTATTGCTATGGGTAGGTAAGTGTTTTAGAACATTTTTTTCCATTTTGATAGACTTTGCATGTGGCAAACAACAAACATGCAATAAGGCACACTCGCCTCATTTTTCCGGCTCTGCCGTATTATATAATACGCCATCTATTTGAATTTGTGCTTTTATGCTACGAGTGTTATGTGGCTTACGGGTCAGAAAATCTGTTTTTATTCAGTTTTTATTTATTTTGTGCAAGTAGACTTTCAGGACCAAATAGTACACGTGCAGAAAAAAGTACGTAGACTAAGTGTCAATAATATTGTGCTGTAATTCCATTGTGTAATAAATTTTTGACCTATTTTCTGACCGGTGCATGCATAAATTGCATTCGTAGATTGTTAAGTGCTCGGGAGCTCATACATTGCATGTTAGAATTATCCTAATTGATTCTAATGGGCGCACAAATAGGGCAAACAGAAAAGCTATGTATACGCAAAACATTTTCATATTTGAAAGCAGACTTTAGTGTACTGAAAGATTAGCACACTTTTAGCGCCGCGATGTAGTTCAGCTGCCGTGTGATCTGCCAATATCAGTCAAGCACGTGAATTAGGTTTACACAAATAATTAAGAGTCAACTGCTTTGTCTTTCCATTTAATCAATTCCTCCAAATGTGCCTTTCGTCTTTCAATATGCCAAATATTTAAATTAAAATTTTTTTAAATAACTCTATTAAGTTCTTACTGTATATGAAAATATGAAAAATAATTATTTAATGTTTCGTTGTTAGTGGTAAAAATTGCAGCAAAAGTTTGTTTAAGTGATTCAGAAATAAAACAACACCATGTAACTCAATATGTCCGTTTAAATCGCGCACACTGAAAATACATTTTTTCTCCCAAATATACAGATATACGTAAAAATTGGTTATATCTTAGAATGGGAGTCAGTAACACCATGTTGACGTTGAGCTTGATAATGAATATGGAAAATGTTGAAGGAAGTCATTCGATAGCTTCAAAGACGTTAAAATTCCAAAACGGTAGTGTGGTCCACCCATGACTGCCATACTAAGATAGAATAAGAAAAACGATAGTGCTTCGGTTTGCGGAATTAACTAATGAGCGGAAAGTTTTCGCTAAATTTTCTACAGGTGCTTGAATCAACAAAACCCATACCTACGTTCGCCCCTCAGTCAGTAGCTTAGTTAATGTCCACCTGTACCGCCTTGGTATTCGGATTAAGCCAACTCTAAACACATAGAGGGTGGTTCCATGTGTAGAAGTCTACGCAAGTGCAGAAAGTTACTCACTTGGGAGTGGCCATGGCGATTCTTCTGTATATAGTTCAAGCTTCTACCATTGTACTGAAATTTACCATAATATTCTGAATAATTGTATTTACTTCGTTACCAATTTCAACATACGCTTGCAAACGCATGTTGTGGCATAAGTTGCAGTTAGTGGTGCCGTACTGTAGCCATAACAGTAACCGTAGCAATCGGCTGTTCTGATCAAATATATGGGCACCACTGTAAACAATTAAGGTGCCGCACTATAACCAAAGCGGCACTTAATTAATAAAAAATAAATAAAAATGTAGGTATCTATAATGAAACTATTGCTCAATTTCCTTTTTCCTCAATCACGACTGAACTTTTTTCTGGGTCTTATATTTAGTTTGTGGAAAAGAATCTGAACTAGAAAAAAAAATTCAGAAGGTGTGGCCAATATCAGATTTTTAACCGACTCTCAGTGAATTTGAAGCTATTATCTGATTACATGATGTATGACAGCGACTAGTGTACGAAAAAACTAAGATTTTTTCTGTGATTTACGAAAAAAATCAACACAGTCCACGCTCATATTGTTTTGTTGCCTACTAAGCAACGAATAATTGTTGCCTACTAAACAATGAAGAATAAGTGTGAAACGAAGGGCATAATTAGCTGCCGAGTCCCCAATGCCGTGGCAGCCGAAGTAAATCGCTCACCTTCATTTTTCACCACAGCTGAAACTAAAGCTTCGTAATCCATGGCGAAAAGATTTTTACAGGAGTGGCTAATATCAGAACATCATCCTTGTTAGTAATCTACGAGCACCAAATTTTTCTCTTCGGATTTCACACACACACGACGAGAAATGTGCTGCTCTTACACATACATTAGCATAATCTACGAAGTAGTGATTCCGATGCTTATTGTCTTGCCGTGATTCTACTCAAACGATAAGCAAATTTAAAGCAATTAAGGCGTAGTAACCGCTCGGTGGTGGTTATATTCTTCTTCTTCTCTTCTTAATTGGCGCGATAACCGCTTACGCGATTTTGGCCGAGATTAACAAAGCGCGCCAGTCGTTTCTTTCTCGTGCTAACCGGCGCCAATTGGACACACCAAGTGAAGCCAAGTCCTTCTCCACCTGATCTTTCCAACGCAGAGGAGGCCTTCCTCTTCCTCTGCTAGCACCAGCTGGTACCGCATCGAATACTTTCAAAGCCGGAGCGTTTGTATCCATTCGGACGACATGACCCAGCCAACGTAGCCGCTGGATCTTTATTCGCTGCGCTATGTCTATGTCGTCGTACAGCTCATACACCTCATCGTTCCATCGTCTACGATATTCGCCGTTGCCAACGTGCAAAGGTCCAAAAATCTTACGCAGAATCTTTCTCTCGAACACTCCAAGCGTCGCTTCATCGGATGTTGTCATCGTCCAAGCTTCTGCGCCATACGTTAGGACGGGCATGATGAGAGTCTTGTAGAGTGTTATTTTCATTCGTCGAGAGAGGACTTTACTGCTCAATTGCCTACTTAGTCCAAAGTAGCACTTGTTGGCAAGAGAGATTCTACGTTGGATTTCAAGGCTGACATTGTTATCGGTGTTAATGCTGGTTCCTAAATACGAAGGTGGTTATATATATATATAATTGGCGCGTACACCTATTTGGGTGTTTGGCCGAACTCCTCCTCTTATTTGTGGTGTGTGTCTGGATGTTGTTTCAGAAATTGTTGGAACCTAAAGCTTCAACCCGCTCCGAACAACAGATATTTTTTATGAGGAGGTTTTTCATGGCAGAAATACACTCGGTGGTTTGCCGTTGCCTGCGGAGGGGCGACCGCTATTAGAAAAAACTACATTCTCTCTGAATTCCGTATGGTACTCACGCACCAACGTATTCGGCTACGGCAGGCACCGTATGTAATAAGCGAATTCAATCAATTTTTATTTAAATCAAAATTCGAAGATTAATGCATTTTAATAATGCGCAACTAAGTTATCGATGTGTTTTTGATGCAAATGCAACTTTATTCTGAAAAAAAGGTTACAAGTGAATCATTGAAAGTATTGCCCATCGCTGGCTACTACTTTTTTCCATCTTTCTGGTAGATCTCGTATACAGTCGCGGTAAAACTGTTCTTCTTTTGAGGCTATCCACGGATCAAGACATTTTTTTAATGTCTTTATATGAATGGAACATATGAATCGGAACATTTGATAATCAGATGGCGCAATATATGGGGTAAGATTCCCATTTCAGTGTTTCCAGGTAGATTTTAAGGGGTTTGACAACGTGAGGCTGAGCGTTGTCATGCTGTAGAATCACTTTTTCATGCCTCTCCGCGTATTCCGGTCGCTTCTCGCGCAATCCTCGGCTCAATCGCATCAATTGAAGTCAATACCGATCCCAGTGATGGTTTCGCTTGGTTTTGACAGTTCATAATAAATAACACCAACTTTTTCCCACCAAATACATAGGATGCTTTCGATTTCAATTCAACCGGGCTATTCGGGTCAGGTTCTTCGATTTCAATGTAACTCAAATATGTTGCTCTCTGGTCAAAACAATGAGACACGTATTTTTTTGTTCGGCCGAAAATTTTTTTTTCAAGATTTATGGGCAATTTTGTTTTTCGGCTCAAAATCGATTTTTTTTAATTATATAAGAAATTTTTCTTTTAACTTATTTATTTTTAATTTTCATAAATTAGTCAAAAATGAACCGATTTTAATGATTCTGGATTCAAAATGATCGTCATTACTTGTACGAGCGACTTCATGTAGAAACAATTGCAAAAACGTAGTTGAAAATATTTTATTTTGCAAAAACAAAAAATCGAAATTTTTTCGAAATTCAATATTTCAAAAAGTGTATTTTTTTTTTTTTGTAATTTTTTTTAAATAAAGAGGACACCTCAAACTGAGCTGAATTCCCACTAGCTAAAATGAGTTGTTTTTTAGTAATGAATTTTTGAGTAAAAAACCTGTTTCGCACTTTTTGTTTTTTGCAAAATAAAAAATGTTCAACTACTTATTTGCAATTGTTTCTACATCAAGTCGTTCGTGCAAGTAATGACGATCATTTTAGGCCCAGAATCATTTAACTGCTCATAACTTAGTCAAAAATGAACCGATTTCCACAAACTCTTCTGAAGCGTTCATGACACTCGTAAACGGCTGTTGTTTTTAGAGTATCATTACCGAAAACAGTCTCCCAACTGTTCTACGAATTTCGCACCATTGAATCCATTTTACTAAATTCAGTTCCATTTTTAGAAAATCGGAAAGACGTGCAAAAGTAGAATAGTTTTTAATTTAAATAATTTTTTTGTGTTCAAAAAATCAATTCAGTAAACTTATTCAAATGATCCTCCTAAAATACAAAATGGAACAATAACATTAATTAAGTATCTTTTCCAAATGAAACTACCCATGCACGATAAGAGGTATTCGTTCTTGTCCAAATCAAATTGGATAATTAGAAGTAGTACTCATTCAGCTAAGATGCCTGTGGCATCAGAAACTTCGCTCTTATTCAAACTTGGATATTCACAGCAATTTCAAACACACAATATCACTACCTGGTATTGCTGTACTGGTCGGACATCTAGTGCGTAGTTCACCTTCAAGACCCATAGTTGTGCAGTTGAAAATGAGGGTCCAGACAACAATCAAATAACCATTTGGGTATTTTTTATGAATTTCTTTTACTAAGAAACTGCTTTATCAACTAAAAATGTCTCTTACAGATAAGTTAATTCACACAATCGAAACAACATTTTGTGTGTGTACGAATATTAAAATGACGTATAAATTTTTATTCTCCAAATCGTTAGTGGGTGTGCGTTTTAATACTTTTCAATCAGCTCATATTTTGCTACGGAATGTCCAGTGGTAAACCCTAAGCTTGCAAATAACGGCTTGCAAATCTTAAGAAATACTATAAATTGTCATTAGGCCACAAAAATGAGCAAAATTCTAACTCACGATTGCCTATTGAATATATTTCGGTGGATTTAATCTACTTTGCGAATTTACTTCCCTCTGTCGTAATAGTCAATAAATTCAAACTAAAAGTCTCCTCTAACCACAGGATTGTTAGTTTACGGCAGAAAATGCCAATTTCATTGAATGAATAGCTTACTGAATAAGTGCACACATACATACATACTCGCATAAACCAGAATGTACAGAACAACGTTCAACATTTTATCGTTACAGGGGCAGGCTGAAAGTAAAAAGCATATGAAGAAACATGGCGGCAGCACTACTGGCACAACTGGCACTGGGATGGGCATTATCGAGACCAAAGGCACTGCGATGTCCTTCGGCTTTCGCAAGAAACTCAATACAACGCCAAAGAAGCTCAAGAAATTGCTGGAAGCCAGCGTTGGCGGTGTGACTGGCGGTGACGCAAGAAAGAAACAAGACAAGTGTAATAATATAACAACAACAACTTCACGCGATGGTAATTCTTCAGGCGAGGACAATGAAAAAACGGGAACTCAGCAGGATGGCGGTGACAATGGGCAGCCGTTATTGGGCGAAGAACATCAGGACGACAATGGCAATGCAGGTTAGTGCAATGACTTGCTAAAGCATAAAATGCATGCATAATAAATATAATCGTACATGCATACATACATTCGTACAACTAGATATAGGTACCCTAAGTTCAATACAGTTCATACAGAACAAATCGGGCGAAAAATGATTAATTTCGTACAACAGGTATTTGGGTGCGACAAACACCAACACACCTTCTAAAAAGTAGCAAAATTTGCATGCGCTCACACACACATACATATTTACGTACTCAACGCAAATATCAAACTCTGTTGTGTCTCTACACTACTTTATATAAATAGAACTTTTTCCCCCCCGCACGTTTTTTATGTGTACGAGTATTATGAATGTCTGACATGCCAAAAACTTGCTCCTCTTTGTCTTCTTGTCTTCCTTCTCCACCTATGTATGCCCACTACCGACACTCATCAAATGCAGAGCTTCTGTCGAAAGTACATTTTGAGAAAATGGGCGCAGCGGCCGCAACGACACAGCGATCTAATCAAAGTACAGGGACCACAGGTGGCGGCCAAGCTACCAACCTCCCTGGAGTCGCTTCGCGTTTCGGTTACCGCGGTTCAAATATTGCGCGTCCGGCATCAGCTGGCCTAACACAGCGCTATCAAATGGACATGCAGGAAAATGCAGAAAACAACAATAACTATGGCAACATCAATCGAGTTGGTGGTGACGTGGACGTGAATGGACAACGAAAGCCGCTTGTGAGCAACTGTAAGTGGGCGAAGCATTTCAAAAGCGCTAAAAATATAAAATTACAAAAAATGGCATGTGAATGGATACAAGTGTTTGGGTAAGAGGGTTGCGTTGTGCAACGTGGACAAGACGTAATGTGAGTAGGCGAAACATTGCCAGACATTCAAGTGCGCAATAATGATAATTTAATTGCCTAATAAAAGGAGACTTAGCTCGTGAAACAGGTAGAAAAAGGAAAAGTGATTTATCAAGCTATTGGTAATCTTTGGAACATTGTTGGTGATGTTTTTTTCCACGAAAAAAATTTAATGAAATTATTTTTCACCTGTATCCAACCAAGAAATAGGATTGCCTTAATACCCTTAACAATGTTTATGCATATCTATTTAACGTATACACCCTTTTCAAGTGTTTGGCCGCGTTTCTCCTCCTATTTGTGGTCTGTGTCTTAATATTCTTTCCAAAAATGTAGGGCCAACAGTTTTATACCTCCTCAGAGCGGCCGATGGTTTTTTTATGCGGAGCTTTTTCGTGGCAGAAGATGGCACTGAGATGTTTCATGCCCGGAGTTACGAACCCTGGCGCTCTCGAAGAGTAGTCACGCACCAGCCGATTCGGCTATGACGCCGGCACCTTCACATAATTTACCTTATTCATATAATTTTCTGAGTAAAAGGGATTACTCTCAAAAATTAGCCTAGTAACAGCTATCGAGTTTTATTATTCAATACAATACTAAAAACTGAGCCTGAGCTAAAGTTCAATTTTTATACATTAGCTGAAATAATTTTTGTGTTTCAAAATACTAGTGACTGGCGAAAGGTGTAACTAAGTATATCTTTTCGTGAGTTAGGTAAAGAATGGAGTTAAAGTGAGCTGCAATATGAAACTCGTTTTATGAAATTAAAAAATCATCATTAAAAAATTCCTTTTTGTATGAAAATTATTAATTATTGATTCGAAATACGATTAGTACCTAGAATAATTTGAACAATCGAACATAAATTTAAGGAAAGTAATGAGAATTTGCAGTGCCGTAGAGAGCATATCCGGGCCCCGGGGGAAAATTGCAAATGCGGGACCTTTCCAATTATGTCTAATTTATATAAATACGTATAATCTCGAGTCCGGGCCCCTCTGAGAACTTCGGGCCCGGGGTAAAAAGTCTACTCAAATTACAAACTTACATCTAACTAATTTAAAACATGGAGTTCAATAGTGCAGCAAATTGTTTCTTTGAAATCGAGAAATCTTCCATGAAAGTGGCAGATATCATTCAAATAACGAAGTGGCAATCAATATCGCCCTTAAGAACATTGAAAACTAAGGAAAAAACAGGTATTGATAATTTACTTTCAAAACACTTGAAGTTAACTAATTTCGAACGGGACGTGAAAGATGGCATAGGATCAGTAAACTTGAGTGGTCTTCGCATAAATTTAAGAGACAAACTTGCACACGCTCAATTTTGTTAATTATAAGTTTGAGATATAAGATGAAATACATGTAAGTACTTCATAAAAATCGTCTATCAAAAATATACTTAAATCCTTGGATTCTTTGAGGGATGCTTCTGAAAAACGAAGTATTCTTGCCCAGCAAAGTTGACACGTAGTTCCCCTTCCCTGGAAGCGACCATAACTGGCCAAGAGAGCCCCAATCCTCTCTTTCCACAGCTTCCTGCAATGCCTTTCTACTTTGAAACGCATATGAGTTTGTTTTCGAATGAGATCGAAAGAAAATCCTATTCTTGTCTAGTCTGTAGTGCACCATTGAAGTGTTCGCGGTTTGGCTGTTGGAATGGATTTTTATTCCATTGAAAGTAACGCTCGAAAGCAGCCATTCAAATGCTACTTTATTGGAACCTATCGCTGCTTGGAACTCACCACAGTGATTTCTTAAACTAAACGTAAGCTTGATGTGGAGATTTCGCAGAGTACTCCTCCACCAACTTCTCCATCGGATTACTATTCATCGTAAACACGTTCCCCAAGCCTTGCCTTCAAATGCTACATGCCGCTTACTTCTCTTTCGAGGGGATGTATGGAGATGCACAGTTCATTAAAAAGATTGCCTGGGCTTTCATATTTCCTTTTTGTTTTTACATTTTGTTGCGCATCCCAAGATATCGTTTGTGTGTGTGTGTATATGTCACTATCGACTTCTCATAAAGTAAAAATGTTTCTCTTGCTGTTTGCAAATCGATTAATTTTTAATTTCCTCACTTCTGCAATTGCCTCGTACACAAAGTGTATGCATTCACTTCGGTGCTATGGCGCGACAAGTCCGTGAACTCAATTAAAAAGCAATTGGCGGGCAATGGGGAGCGAACGCTCCGCAGAGTAGTACACCGGCAATGAGTTGTTCGCGCTTTTTTGCTACGCTGTGATTGTGTTGCAAGGTCTGCAGCAAGTATTGCGAATGTCACAAATCGTGCAGTGTGTTACTTTCAATTTAGGCTAAAGGCCAATATGAACAATTCAAAAGTCACAAAACAGCAAAATAACCAACAAGCCAAAAAGCGAATGCACAAAAGAAATAAGAAACGTGAATTGTAGCACTATTACATTTAAAATTTCCTTGCACACTCTTATTTATACACTAACAGATTTTTCGACTTTGCAGTGAAACGTCGCTCGAAAAGTGCACATGCCGGTCGGGCATTGACTTCAGGCGATGAGACTAGTGAGTCGGGTAGTGGTAGCGATGCTGCCGGCCGCCCAAAAATAACGCAACCCAAATCGATAACGTTCAATTTGAGTCAGAATAGCACAATCGAGTATCAGCGGCGACAGTTCTTCGAACAGCCAAGCACCTATGGCAGCTATGGTAGTGGACGCAACAGCGGCAGTAGTTGGACACATCAGCCAACGTACCAGTCGCAACAGCATCAGTCGCGAAACGTCATCAACACGGGCATGCACACAAATGTTATGTGAGTATATGCAGCAAGACAAATTCCATTGAAAGGCTCTGGTAATTAATTTTTTCAATCTAAAACTTTTCAATTACAGTGTCCGGCCCACACCACGGGCACCACCAGCCAGTTTCTCGAAATTCACCCTACACACAGTAAGTTTGCCCAAACCGGAATTCCCAGTGGCAATCAGTGTGGGCGTGACCACACCTACTACACCGGGCGGCGTTTACACACCTTCTCCCGTGATGACTAGCACAATGTCGGGGGCACGCGCTAAAGAAATCCAACAGCAGCACCCTTTAACTGTAGTAGCGTCCGCCAGCGTAACACACACAGCCGGCGGCCACATGGACCTCAAGACAGCTAAACAAATGGCTAATAATACGCGGCGTGGCTTCTCAGGTAGTCGTGAGATCTCAGCTGATTCAGGTATTGCCAGCATGGACATGGCATTAGATAGTTCTGTTTCAAGTGGTGGTGATGGTGGTAGCATCGCAGGTCGTAGAGCTTCGCCCAAACGTAGCCGCAGTCGTCCGCGTAATCTGCAAATGGTCATGAACGGGCGTCACAAATTTCAAGTACGCGATCTAGACGACCCATTATCGAGCGAGTCCAGTTCGATTGTGGAACCGCTAGCCTTGCCGAAGTTACCGAATGAGAATCAAACTGTACCGCTTCCACTCTGTGGTCTGGTACGCTCCGATACTGTATTAAGTCGAGAGAGCTATGAGCGAAATGGAGGAATTTTTGGCAATAGGAGTGAGGCTGGCGGCAATCAGGAGACGAAACAGATCGACGTGGGTAAGTTTAACCGACATGTTTTTTGGGAGGCAAAATCGTGCTAGGGGAAAAGACACGAAGTATATGAAATTTTGTCGGATATTGTCTAGTTTCAGAAGACAAATCGTAAAATATGGAGTAGTACATTAGTGTTTTTAAACGAAGTGCGGCGGGTTCGTTTCTTATTTTGGGAACAGTCGCCTATTGAAAAACAAAATCAAGCCTTTAATGGGTTAGATATTTTGTTGTCATCTAATAGAAATATTAAAAAATTGGTATTTGGTAATCAAATTTGGCCCGGCCGCTCTGGCAGTATTCGTACCATAACTTAGTTTCTTCTTGCCGAACTCCGTAAAGATTGGAAAAAACGAACCGAATGATAGAAAGGCAATATATGAGCTCTCTGCCAGCACACAGTGCCAGCTCATTCCGGATTATATGTCAAACAATTTATAGCTAAGTAACACATTCCAGTGATAGACTATCCGCGTTAATGGTTGGAAGGATCTAAGGATATGTAGAAATGGGATGAAGCAAAAACATTCTTGGGTACCAAAATTGGTCTTTCTGATGGCCATGACTAATCTAACCTAACCTAACTTGTACGAATCTTGGTTTAAGTTTTTGAGGTTTTGAACTTAAGTTTTATTTCTGCTGAAATCTTGTGAAATATTATATTCACACTACACCTAAGGTTGTAGAAAAAACGGATATTCATGGCAACCCAGTAAGAATACCTGATGGACCAATTTTCATAGCTTCTTTTCTACTTACACAGAGAAGTCGATGGAATTATTCTCTTTGATAGTTGCTAACTTTTGCGTAATTCAAAGCCACTTTGCTAGATATTCATTGGTCACTGTAGGCTTGAAGAAAACAAACGCCTGTAAATAATTCATGAACGTTTCTAGAAGTCGAATGATGAAAACACGATTGCGGTCTAAACGAATACTTCATTCAAATGTTCCAATAGCTTCTAAAGGTACAGCTCAGTTTTTATCATGATAATGCACCAATTTTTTGTTCTCTCAAAAGCTTTCCGCTGATCCCATTAAAAAGGGTAGTCGAAGTTGAGTAAAGATTAAGGAACAGCAGGTTTTACTCACCAGCATTACCAGCCCAGAAAATAGTTTAGAAATTAAGGGAACTCTTGGTGTAAGCTAGGAAATTTATCTTTGTGAGACTAGGGAACAAAAAAATAGTTAAAGAGCACCTCAAGGTTAAGCATACTTAGTTTTTCACTTTGTTTAGTAAAGCTCACTTTATAGGTTAGGTTAGAAAACGGATATAAATACCCCAGTTTTATATTTTTATATTTCGTTTTCGATTACGTAAAATAAATTTGAAATTTGTTTTCGAGGATTAGATTATTCGTTGTAAATCTTCTTCGAAGGCGCAGCAATAAAACTGAAAAATTTATATTTTGTGTTTTTTTTTTACCATTTCGATTTTATATCGAATCTTTGCTTTAGCATTTAGAGTGGTTTTATTTTCTCACATATTTATAGTTCCCTAATAAATATATTTATAATATTTGTATTATATTTCTAACTAAAAACAACATCGTCACACTACAGCCTCCGCCCAGTGTACCATAACGCGAAACTCCTCAGAGGAAAGTGAGGGCGTCGATGAAGAGAAACTCTACTTGGACCGCTCAACATCAGAGAAAGGGAAAAGAGTAAGTCACACCACAAAAATAAAAAAGAATAGAAAAATGGACCACTTCATTCAATAAAAAACTTTGTATTTCCAGTTTAAAGACATCAATACTTGTTCGAGCAAAACATCGTCTCCTGGCAGCTCCATAATGCTCTCCTGGTGCAATGCCGGGGAGTCACTTGCAGTGAAAGACTGCAGCAGTCTCAGTATTAGCAGCGAAGACAGCAACAAACTGCAAGAAGAGGGGCGTAAGGATAAGGATAAGGACACAGATACTGAGAAGTATGACAAGCAAAAAGCTATGAAAATGTCTGTCGATTTGAATGACGATGACATAAGTGGTATAGTTACAGACATGCAAGCCAGCACACTATGTATGTACTTATAACTTCGGAATTGTAGTAACGAAATTTTAAGACTTTTTCACTCTTCTTCTAATTTTCCAGCTTCTCTCACCGAAATCTTGCCAAATGGAACCAACTTGCCCTCAACAACAACACACACTACGCTACTACGAATTAATGTGGACAGCTCAACTTTACCTGAGAGCCCCGAGATGGATATACCAGATCGTCCCAAATCATTTTACAATACGCTTAATGAAACGAAATTTGCCGAAATGGCTTTGGCTGGCAGCACTTATCTATTGGACGACGAAACCTCACCCACAGATAGTTTGGTGAGCAGCACGGAATCCGAGGAGGCGGCAAGCAAGCAGAAAAAACACAAAATAAACGAAGAATTACAAGAGAAGGACATCGATGAGATTTCACCCGAGCTGGAAATGGGTAGTCCCATTTCGCCAGGCACGCCCACACATGCATCACATTCGCTATCTCTGTCGGATTGTGGCAATTTGATTGACGATGAGATCGCCGATCAACCGGCTTTGCTGTTTAACAGCGAGGCGCATGATTTAGTTGATAGTTTAACATCGCACAAAGATAAGACAGATACGCCAACGCTCATGGAAAATACAGGTTCACTGCGTTCGTTGAAAAGTCTATCGAAGGCACGAACCGCACTCCAGCAAGCGATCGAATTGAGTTTACGCACACCACTCTCACTGCGCAAAGCGGTAATGGAGCGTGCCGAGTCGCTCGATACACTCTCACCATGTGAATCGATTTGTTCGGATGATCTGATGATGGATTTTGATATGCAGAGCAGCGTGGACTCGCTCGATCGGTAGGTGGAATATGTAGCGATAAATTTGAAGTTGTGCTTGTACGTTTATTTAAAAATTGTACTTTTTAATTTTTATTTTCAAAAATCAAGTTCTGTAAAAAGTCGAAGCGGCTCAGATTTGCATAAAATTGGCGAAAATGAATTATTTTCAGAGCTGGATCGCAAAGGCAGTGATGTGATGAAAGAACTGAACTCTATTTTACGTTTGCATACCAATAGAAACTCCGACAAGGATTCGGCTATGTGAGTACATTGAAATGATAACTTTATTAATTCCGCATAGTATATTACACACTCGATTCTAATATTATAAATGACAATATAATCGGACTATTAATGGAATATCCGTATAGTCAAATCTGCTTCAAATATTTTTCGAATTCTCTTATATGTGTCAGCGAAATTTCTGTGTACTTATGTGGCGCACACGCTGTTTGAAGAAAGTTCAAACTAAATCAAAAATGTTGGATTTTTATGCCACACGCAAACGCATTTGAAGAAGTTTACTATACTCTCTTCACAAACTACTTTGCTCCTTCACAAACCCAGCATTCAAACGCACTAGTACTGAAGTGCCTTACTAGTAAAAACTTCAATGCAAATGGCAATTGTCAACCTCGCATCAGCATTTTGTTAGCTAGTAGATGAAAAAATGCAGTTAATTGACTTCATCGACGTTTATGTTTGCCTAGATGCCATTTTGTGTATCCTCAACATTTCAATTCTTTTTCTCAGTAATAGAATAAAATTTGTTCCTAAAATTTTGTTCATATAAATATGCAAAAATTAACACCAGCTCTTATTTTATGCTGTTCAAAAAAGTGTATAATGTTGATTATTAACAATGACTCATTATATGAAAATTACTTACTAAGGGATGCATAGTAAATGCAAAACTTTGAATTAATTTTCCTCGATTTTTTTTGTATTACGACAAACGAGCAAATGAGCCATATGTCCAAATCCAACTGGGAATTTTGCAACTGGTATAATTATAGTAGCTTTCATGCCAGCATCTGCTATTAAATTCCAACTCTTGAACGTTCGTTGGGTAGTTCAGTTTTTCACTGTTGATACACTGACACATATTCACACAAATACTTGAAGGATTGCCTTTAGCCGGTTGGGCCGTGACCCATACAAATATTTTATCCTAAAAATAGCCAATAGCCACCTTCCTAAAATTTTTATTCTTTGCATGAAAACTAATAAGTTTTTTAATACTTGTAAAAGAGCTAACACTAAATGTCCTCTTGGCTGATTGTAGGGTTGCCAGAGTGCCCAGTCTAAGCTTCTCACTTAAGCAACATCTGCTTTGAACCATTTAGACTGGTCGATGAACCTGTTTATGTTATTTATAGATCACTTGAACAGCTCTCAATTAGTCTACACGCCTACCCCTAATGATAGAAAATTTTTTTTTTAATAGCGGTCGCCTCAGGCAGGTAATGGGAAGCCTCCGAGTGTATTTCTGCCATAAGGAAACCTCCTCAAAACGAGAAAAAAACGAGGTATGTAGGCCTCTTGTCCTTCTTGATGCTCCATGGCAATATTTTGGGCTTCGAAACCTTCGGTTTTCTTTGAAAGTCAGAGTACATATATTCTATCTTTATACCCGCCCACTCAGGTGCCTAATGGTATTATAATTTGGTTCACATAACAGCATAAAAGAAACGAGATAAGGATAGACATGTGCGTACGGCGCTTTAAGGACAACTTGAGAGTAGAACTAATGATCTTATATTTTGAACGAAACTAAATTAATGTTTACAAATTTCTTAAATGTTAACTCAATATTTATATAATAATCATTCAATAAAATTTCCATTAGCTGCAATAACCTCCTTGCTTTGAGTCCGGAAATGGTTGCATGCACGAATCAAATGCTCCTTATTTATATTGACCATGACCATTGCAGCCGTCAGAGAAGAAATGGTGTTATGAGGATGTTTATTGGTTTCACACTCAACTAAGCCTCATACGTAGTAATCCAGGAAGACATAGTCTGAGGAATTAGGCGACCATAAGTTCGGTGTTATGTGGTCAAGGAAACTTCAGCAATCCAATCTGGGTCGTTTTGTGTGAAAGAGCAGAGCATTGAAATTTGAAAAGTTCGAGCCTAGGAGCACCAGGAGATTTGGTGGCTCCTAAAACACTCAGGCTAAAAAGCCCATTGTATTTAAAGCTCTGGAAAGGAGGCAGATAGTCAAGCAGGGAAGGAGGAAAGTATCAGAGAAGAAGATAGGAAAGAATGAGACAGAGATAGAGATAGTTAGTCCTGTGAGAGTTTTCCAGATTCTTTGGCAAATCTGTATATGTCCTCCAGTTTTAGAAAACGAATATTACTCATTCTCATGACATCGGAACCCAAAACTCGTAGCCGTGCTCTAGCAAAGGCAGGACACTCACAGAGAAACTGCTCAGTGCTATCCCCCTCCTCTTAGCGTGACAGGCACACTGGGTCCTCAATGATTCCAATGGTGGTCATATCAACCGAATGTCTTTCCTTCTAAGTTTTAAGGCCAGCAGAGCCTTGCTGAAAGATGTATAGGGTTTCTCTACTAGCTCCAGAGATTCGCTATATGCACTGAAATTCACTCGAAATTCTTATTGAAAGAAAAGTGTTGGCATGACATGTCCTTGGTTGCTCACAACACCTAAAACCATAATAGT
The DNA here is from genome assembly GCA_037575425.1 of Anastrepha fraterculus. Lineage (NCBI taxonomy): Eukaryota > Metazoa > Arthropoda > Insecta > Diptera > Tephritidae > Anastrepha > Anastrepha fraterculus. The sequence continues at coordinate 146,039 of JAYXIM010010675.1, read as the reverse complement.
GGCTGACAGCTTTGTGTGCATGACAACAGGAACCTCTTTAGGATTGGAACATAGCCACCTGTCTTTCTGGTAATTTCTGCAGTGGGTCTTTCACTTTGGTCAAAATTTTGTTCCTCAGAAAAATATTATAACATTTGAGGTGCTTCTGAGTGTCTCATTTAGCTTAAAAGGCGTTTTGATCGGATGACTCGCTGGTCTCGTATTTGCTCCGACATAAACTGTATTCTAGTTAAAACCTAGAATTTATACCGGAGATCTTTATGGGCATCTCGACGGATAAGACCTTCAGAAAAATTAAGCGCTCTAGCAAAGGCCCTCATTGATGCTGAACGGTCCTCGTCAATGATCGTTTGCAATTATTGAACAAATTCTGCAGATCGGGCAGTGTCAGATCGTCTCAATAAAACTCACGAAAACTATGCACTAGTATTGGCCCTCACCTCATTTAGATCTGAAATTAAGGTGATGGAACCAAACTCACATCTGTTTTTTATATGTTAAGACTAAGTTTCAGCCCGTCCATATAATTTTAAAATAACAGCCAGCTAGAATTAAATATTATTAAAATATGCACGGGAATACAGTATTGCCTTACTTGTATTAGTTTAATTTTAAATGCCTTTGAAAGCAAAATAACTCTTTTAAAGGATAGTTGTCGCCGTAGTCTCTTTCCCACGTAGCTAGCAACTTTTGATTTCTCTACAGGCATTTGAGACAGTCTTAAAAACGTCATTGAGCGTAAAAATTTCGGTCTTACTTTTGAACCTTCTGTCAGGAATATCCAATTTGTACATTTATTTCACAATGAATTAGTTCATATATTAGCATTCACGGTAATTGTTCTATTAAACTGTCAATTTTCAGGAATGTCCAAATTGATTAGAATGAATAGTTTCGCCACATGAACTGACTACCGTTCTGCTTCAACGTCAAGCAGCGAATGCCATTAATGCTCTCACAAGCAAACTGTCGGTGACACTTCTTTCTCTGGTCGCTAGCTCTCTGACGAAAAATTCTATGTGAAAACTACAACAAATTTATCGAGCAAGATTAGCCGCTAGCGAATTCTCACAAACATATAATTTCTGCTACTTTTGTTTGTTCTGTTCGTTTAATGTGTATTGCGAAGAAAGCTGACGTCAGAGTAAAGTAATTGTTCTTTAATGGCACCACCTTCAGTACTCAATTCGCCTTGGTTGTACCTCATAACACTTGCAGGGCTCACTATTTTACAAACAAATGTAATTTTAGGCAGGTCTGTTCCAGCGCTGCCAAGATATATTTATTTATACCAGTAGCTTCATCGCCACTTGCTAACGCCAGGCTTCATATCAGCCTTGTCAAATCTAAATAAGTTTCTAAGTGCATTGTTTCGAAACAATTTATTTTCCTTTTTTATAACATTTATGCCATTTTAATTCATTTTCTCTCTCTCATTTTGTTATTCGAAACAGCCAACATTCTTTGGTGATTCGTTGGCGCAAAGGGATATCCCTTACATATACAAGAATTCGTACATACATTTATATGTATGTGGGTATTTGTAGGCATAGCTAAATGCTCTAGCGTTTCTGTGATTTTTGTCTAGCTTAGCGTATTTCGGTTTAGTTTAGTGGAATTTGGTATCTGCTGGTGGTAAAAAATCGATGCTAAAGGCACGTGTCAGCTGGCGCTTTGCCAATTACTTTGAAGTTTATTAAGCCAGCAACCACTAAGTGCATAGACATGTTCCGCCACACACATTTCTTATATGCACATTTTACTTATAGGTACATACAAGAACGCCGGTCAGAAAATATGTACAATTCATCCTTATTTATGCTATGTCCAGTATGACAAGTAAATGACGCTTACACTGCCAGCCAAACTGAAACATTTTCAGACACTATAAATAGAAGTATTTTTCGAAAGCATTTTTGCTTTTTGAAAAGGACCTTGTAGCTTAACCTTAAACTATCTTTTAGTTGTTCGTATTGTGTTGCCAACACTATTGCAAATACTGTATTGTTTGAAATTAATCCCTCTGTCGTTACGGGAAGAGTAGGGTTGACAAATTTTTGAGCCAGTTTTGTTCTCCGTAATTTTGCACACAGCATCACCTGCATTTTTATGTGAGAGGCTGCATCGGCTTATCCAAAAGTAAACCACATACATAACATAGAATAGAATAGAATAATTCAAGGTTTGCAATTTGGTCTAAACATATTTTGGGTCATCTAGTCATCACAATACCTCATCAAACCCCAGTTCCCTAAGGGAACCCAAGATAGTTATGGGTTGGGTTAAGTGTATGCGTATTTCTTTTGATCGTATCAGATGCCTATTATTTCTTCTCGATATGGAGTTACCGCGGATTGATCGTAAAATCGACATGAGTCGGTGAATCATATATCGAGCTTATACAGATGACTGCGAAATTTGCAGTGACTTGAGAGAACGCCAGTGAGCCTTTTCAGTTTATCCTTAGGGAGATTTATGAGATGCCTAAATCTCGTTTGATTCTACCCTCCCAATAAAGACTTAGCCTTACGCAGCACTATTGTTTGGTGCCAGTTTATATCGCTTAACCTTAGCTCTTCATTTTTAAAATCTGCCTTGATTGTCTGGTATCCTAGGGCATACGCTCTCCTTATCGCTCTGCTCTACCGTCTACTATTACTACCGACGCCGCTCTTTTTCTTGTCAATGCATCAACCACTTCATTTCCAGGTATTTCCATGTGTCCCATATCAGTCTGATGCGAATATGCAATCCTCTTAGATTGACTTTCTTTATGTACTCAAGGACTAGGAAGGACTTAACTTCTAAGAAAGATAACGCCTTGTGTGCAGCCTGCCTTTTGCTCAGAAGGGCAATTCGCTCATTCTGAAATTTCTTTGATAAATTGATCTTTGCACATGGAGGGAAGACATACAAGTACGCTTGGAAATTGCTGGGAAAACTACTATTGGCACAGCCAGCTTTGATACCTTTGATACCATAGATCCCAGGGTATATGCCTTCTGGTGTCTTCGAGCAATCTTTAGACAAGACTAGACTCTTGGAGTTTCGTTTCAAAGAGAGGTTTATCTTAATTCTAGTAAAATTCTGAACCTCTTCGCAAAAACTATAGCCTTTTTGATATAAACTCTGGGGAATTGAACAAGCCCAAAAACTCCATATTCTTGGAGGGAATTACTTTACCTTTGTCGATACCTTCCCTGGTCATGTTAAATAAGGAACGCTTGGTTGACTGCTAATTAATTAGATGACACCATGCTAGACCGAAAATCACCTCTAATGCAGTTTGTGTGTCCAATGCCAAGCGCTGAAGCTTAGTCAAACCTGCCTATACTGCCAACAGGGCGGCTCTCGATCCGCGCGCAACCAAATGTTATCTTAAGCCCAATTGTCATGACGTATATCCATCTCAGGATTTTTAGACTACAACTTAACTTCGCTTGGCATTTCAATAACAACTTCGTTCATAGTAATTACCTTATTTCTGGTGAGAATCTTCTTCTGGTACAAAATAAAATATGTACTTGTAACAAGCCCAATTTCTCAAAAAATAAAGCCTCTGTTTCAACCATAGAACACATTGTTGGAAAGGTGTACATAGCACACATTGTACAAAGGCGCTCAAGTATGGCTCTTAATATGATTCATCAACGTGCTTAAGTTTATAAAATTTATTAAAAAATCAGTGCTATGCAAAAGATACCGAAAAGTCGAGAAAAACGATCCCCCTATTCACATGTGAATGTAATATTAATCGCTCAATTGGAAGATCGGCCGAAAGGATTGGTGCGTGACTACCATGCGGATTTCAGAGAGAACGTAGGTTCGAATCTTGGCGAAAGACCAAAGTGAAGAAAAAAAGTTTTTTTCTTAAAGCGGTCGGCAATGGCAAACCTCCGAGTATATTCCTGCCATGAAAAAAGCTCCTCATAAAAAGCATCTGCCGTTCGGGGTCGGCTTGAAACTGTAGGTCCCACCAGTTGTGTACGCGCCGATTCTATATATATATAATTGGAAGATCCATCCATCGACATCAGCACCTTGTTATGCGTGTACTGTTCCGCCATTAGTCGGAGAAGTTTAGCCACTGATGGAAATATCGGATTATTCATTTGTCTATTTACATACACAGGGAATTTCTTTAATTGTAAAGCTTTGCATCACGTCTCTTAGAGTTGTATGAAATATATATTATTTCGGGTGTTTATTTCATAATGCAAAAAATTTTTACGCCTTTCAGTGCTAGTTTAACTATGCTTATAAATAAATTAAGTTAAGCCTTGCTAGCACAGAAAAACTGACACTAAATTAGACATAAGTACAATTTGTTTGAAGTTTTATTCATTTTAATGCATACTCGTATATGCATTTGTATGTATATGAATAAAAATGTGTTTAGTATACATAGAACTGCGATATCTTACGTACATATACAAAGATTAATGATACAGTAATAACAGAAAAGTTTTAGCATGACAAATTTTTTGAAAAATTATTGATGTTAAAAAATGTTCCCACAATTTAACATAAACATGTAAAATGATATAAAAACTTAGCATGCATAGCAAGCATAATTAATTTTACTTTGCCTTCACCAAGTGCTGCGGCACCTGAAAAGTGGTATAAGTGTTTGTGGCCTGTAGGGAAGTGAACAGGTTTTAAACTGGACAATAATTATTGTTTCGGCCCGCAATTGATTTTTTCTGCGGCATACGATAGTTTCTACTTATCTCGTGAAGTCCATGGCAGAAGCCAACGATCTATAGGTATCGGTCCTTTTTTAGTTGAAGAAGAAGAACTCTCGATATCGACAGCTATGATTTGACAGCTAAGAATGGCAACCTGTGTTGGCATTTTTGTTTAGTAAGGTTTGATAAGTCATTATGGATCATTGTGGAAATTTTCTTTGAAACAAACAAAAAAACAAAAACGAAGTTCTTAGAGCACTGGCGGCTTAATCTGGCCTTATTTCTTTCGAAATGAGGAAGAAGCTGCCTTTACGCCATGTTGACTGAATTTTTGTCTACAAAAAAATATATATATTTGATAGCATAAGAAGAGAAAATTGTGCGACCTACTGATATTTTATCATCTAATACCAACATTCATACATACTGTGTTGGGACTTTTGATAGTCCTTCAGCCATAATTAAAAAAAAGTCTTAGTAAATGCGAATTTTGGCGATTATGACCGCAACCCAGCTGATTTAAATAATTCCTACTTGAGGAGCATCTATCAAATTTTGTTTGCAATGCATTACAGAACTTATTTCGCCTTAAGTGTATGATCTCATTGATTCGGTTTCTAGACTTACTAAGATCATAGAATGGCTTTGGTCTCAGAAGAACAGCTGGTTAATCTCTTTTTTCTAACTCATTGGTAACCTCGTTTTCGGTACTGTATACTTTATTTAAAATACCGGTATGGCAACAACTCATATTTTATATTATATTAGAGAGAAATTCAGAAGGAATTCGGAATGTACCAAAGGCAAACTAGATAATACTTATATATATTTAGTCCTGCCATAAGTTCTGTTACAAGTTAAGTTCGTTATAGAGATGAAATTATGATACTTTTTTTAATGAAGTTAGCTTTACTTAATCATGTAAATATTAAATACAAAATTTAGTTTATTTCAAAATGGGCGCCATTTAGTTTTACAAAAGCCTTCAAACGATCGGCCATCCAAGTATTCCAGCACGCACGGTTTCCAGGGTTATGGGCTTGACGTCGCTGCTCGAATCAAATACTTTGAGACTCTCCAAATTTCTGTTAAGTCTTCGACAGGCCATGTTCTCCAATTCTCATCACAAACTCTAGTCCAATGGGTTCAGATATGGACTTCCAGACGGCCGATCTTCTGCGGCTATAAGCCCAGGAATATTGTGTTCTAGTCATTGCAGAGTGGTTTTTGTCTTATGGGCTGGAGCGGAATCTAGCTGGAAGTTCCAAAGCTCTCCATTGATAAAAGTATTACGCAACTGCTTCATTATGGCTTCTAAGACTTCCTCCTGTTACACTTTTACACCTTTTCCGCAGAAATGAAGAGATGTAACACCTTTACAAGGCACTTCTCACCAAATCATTACGGAACCTAGATGGTGGCCACGTTGAATTCTTGTAACAACATTTTTTGTTTCTTTAGAAGTTTTAGCATAGATTTTGTCGTTTTGCTTATTAAAGACTTCTTCAACAGTGAAAATGTTCTCATCTGTGAAAAGAACATTTTCATCGCCGTTAACCGCGAGCCACCGAAAAAGCTGCTTGCACCTTCCAGCCTAATTTTCTGCGTTGTCAAAAGATGACCAGTTGAGCGATGGTCTTGACTTAATCCTGACACGGATCTAGCCTAGCATTCATTTCCCTGGACAAAGAAACACTCTCGAAATATTAAGTTTTTTCAGCGACTCGTACACACTTTTGTAATGCAATCACTGGAATGTAATTTTTCTTAGCTCCCCATTCCATTATTAATACGCGAAATTTGCAGTGAAACTGAGTATACCATAATTTATGAGTAGACCACTTTTTTGGCGAATTCGTTCTTGCCGTATGCATTTTAAAATTTGTCATAGAATTTATGGCAAGAGTAAGTACAATTCCCCCTTTTAATTCCATTGGCATGCCATGTCCTATAGGGTATGTATAAATCGTATGCGCGCCTACAAATATAATTACGGAAAGCTGGTGGGAAAATCAGAAAAAACCCGATAATAATTATCCGCAACCACGACAACTAGTAAATGGTAGATGGGATTGGCGTGAAAAATAGGCAAAACAAAATTACACCCACTGCAAGAGATGAGAAAATTGCAAAAGAGAAAGATTTAAGATATACTACTATAGATAAATGCAAGCGGTTGAGAAGCGCAAAGGTATATGCACCTATACTTGTATAAATGAATGTACGGAAACATTGGCAAGCAAGTACAGATTACATAGATATGTACTTGTACTTGTATAACTACATACATACATAACAATGCGCCAAGTTGCCGCAAGTGACCGCTGTGGGGTTAAGCAACAGCAAATAAACGGCGCACTGGCTATACAATTGTAACAACAATGGAATAATGCAGAAGGCGCCGAATCTAGCGGCAACATTCACAAACGACCTTTCACGAAATTTAACAAATCGACAAAGTCTTAAAGCGGTGAAGGCAAATGGCAACTACAAGAGTGCTAACAGCCGAACCTCTACAACGCCGACTCCGATTTGAAGTTTAAGCGCAACAACAACAAACGTTTTGCGTGCTGAAGGCGATTGCAACAACACAAACATTTGACAATCACTAAAGTGCAATTGCACTTTGAATTGGCCAAAGTTGAGCTGCACTTCAACTGGGTAGTTAATGCTGTTCAACTAAAGTATGCAAGCACACAACTTTATATTCTATAAAATAAAGTTAGGCACAGAATGCTCCGATTCGAATGGGGTTTTTTTTGTATTTTGAAGCCAATCACTACTGAAAGGTTTTTCTTTACATAAATTGGATAAACTTGTAAAAGATGCGTTCCTGTCACACAAAATGTGTTAAAAAAAAAAAAAAATACCAAAATTAATTTTCAAACCACAGCTAATCGTAAATCACTCAACCGATTGATATTTTGATATTCAAAGAAAAATGCTATTTTTTAATATACTCTGTGGGCAAAAAGTAAGGTGAATTTGGTTGTAAAATGAAAAATCTTTATTTATTCTTGTGAATCAATTTCATCCCCTTCAAAATAATCCCCTCTCGATGAAATACACTTATGCCAACGATTTTTCCAATCCCCGAAACATGCCAAATAGTCCATTTCCGGTATAGCCATCAGCACCTTCTTTGATTCAGCTTTTATCTCCTCAACCGACTCACACGGAGCCAAATAAGGCGAATACGGTGGTTGCGGAACGACATGCGTGGAATTTTTGGCGAAATGGTCACGAAGAACGAGTGCAGTGTGAGACGGTGCATTATCGTGATGCAAAAACCAAGAGTTGTTGGCCCATAATTCTGGTCTTTTTAGACGAATTGCTTCACATAAACGACACATAACGCTCAAATAATATTCCTTATTAACAGTTTGGTCAGGTGGAAGGAATTCATAGTGCACCACACCACGAAAATCGAAAAAAACTGTCATCATGACCTTTATTTTTGAACGACTTTGACGTGCTCTTTTCGATCTGGCCTCGCCTTTAGTACGATATTCGCTTGATTGATCGGTTGTTTCAGGGTCGTAAGCATAAATCCAAGTCTCATCTCTCGTAATGATGCATTTGAGCTTGTCCTGATAGTCTGAAAGCATTGTTTCACACACATCAACGCTGCGCCTTTTTTCCAAGAAATTGAGAGTTTTCAGTACCAAACGAGATTTGACTTTTCGTAGGCCCAAATGGTCTTTCAAAATGGTTTTCACAGATCCTTTTGATATTCCGATCATATCAATAAGGTCTTTAACAGTCAACCGACGATTTTTGAGCACTAACTCTTTCACTTTATTGACGTGTTGGTCATCTGTTGACGTCGATGGTCGTCTGGAGCGCTCCAAGTCATCAACACGTTCTCGACCCTCTTTGAAGTCTTTGTACCACTTATAAACATTTTTCTGCGACATGCTAAACGTTTCCGCAGCCGAAATTTCATTCCGCAAACAAAATTTGATGGCACTTCTCTGCTCAATTAAGTCAGATATTGTAAAAATCGACAAATGCAATCTTGGTCGTTTGGTAAACACAAGCGTAAATATATTACTGATAATGACATTCACATGAAAGTTGTCCCAGATGTTATTAACAGTGCTGTCAACTCATGAAAAAAATAACTAGAGCGAAATTTTAATCCCGTTTGACGAATAAATTCACCTTACTTTTTGCCCACAAAGTTAAATGATCGGCTGTTTACTATATTTCATTGTAAAGAGGAGGTTGTGCCGCTAATAATGGAAAATAACATCAGACAAATGACCACCACGACCACGCTTGCAGGACAATATCCTTTTCATGAAATTTTCCATAATCGAATTGCAAAGTGGCTGCCCTATGTCCTCGTCCTCGATAGCATCACGAATTCCACCTTTGTGGTCTTGAATCGACCCTGGGCTGTTGGCGTAGACCTTCTCTTTCACGTGGCCACAAAGAAAAGAGTCACAAGGTGTTAAATAACAAGACCTCGAGGGCCAATTGTGATCACCTCTTCGAGAGATAACACGGTTCGGAAACTTTTCCCTTAAAAGATCAATGGTTTCGTTGCTTGTGTGGCACGTATCGCCGTCTTGTTGACAATAAACGTTGTCCAGATCAATGCCATCCAATTCCGGCCATAAAAAATCGTTAATTATCTCTGGATAGCCTTTTATATATTTAATTAACACCTGTTATTGGAAAAACTTCTCAATATGTGGTATTACTCTCCATTAAGAAATAATTAACTATTTCCATTATTATTCAAATTTTGAAACCAAACAAAACAACACTTTTCAAAAAAATTGTTGTGTGTGTGTATTCGCTGTGTTCCAATTCCCACTAAGCAGGGTAAGCGGAAATATCACAAGTAAAGCAAGGATGATAAATGCATGCCCTCTGATTTCTATATCCGCTGATTCTTTATTGTATTGCTCACCGCGCTCTCGTATACTTACTTTGCCTCTATGGCTGAGCCACAGCGCAGGCCGGATATTTTTTTGTATACGTCTTCACATGTAAGTAGGTATGTATGTATGTATTTATACGTTTCAAATATGTTTTCTGTCTAATTCAAACTTGCTTCCAGCGGCAGTAATATGTTGTTTTTGTTGTTGTCAAGCTGGTCGTTGCACTTGCCGCTGGAAGCGTGGTACGTGTAAAGTGCCGGCCGGTCAACTACTTGATCTACTCGTTTACGATTTGCCAAAGTATAATACAAGCTGCAGCTGCAGCTGCTTCTTCTTCCCCATGTTCTTCCCCTTCCACCTTCCCGCCACAATTTTCGCTCCATTCCGTTTATTCTTTTTGGCGTCAAAAAATTTCATGCTTCAGTAAAAAGGCCACGACTTGGCAGAAATTCAAAAATGCTCAGATGAAAATCACAAAGGAGCGTTCAGTTAAAAATGAAAGGAAATGGCAAAACACAAAAAAAAAATATATATATATTAAGCTGAAGTGGCAATGGAGAATTGTAATGTACTTTTATGTGCCAACGTAGATATAAATAAAATGTCAACCGCTTTAACAGCATGCAGGTGATGGAGTCTCCCACAAGCTGTTGCAGTTGTTGGTGTTGTCACTGCGGGGGCCAACACGATTTCCCATCGCAGCGGAAAAATAAACGAGCTCGCGATTCGCTGTTAAGCCATGAAAAATGCCGCATTCGCTGGTAACCGTTAGGTGCATAAACCGTCCACCAATCCGCCACTTTTCTTCATCTCCATTGTAATCCTCCAAAGTTGCACAGTAACCTGCCAGCATTTTACCTCCTGTCGACATTTGTTAAACAATAAAAGTAAATTGTCTTGTCAGGTTGCTATCGGATGCCGATTGTTGGCTGTCGACTGTCGACTGTCGAATGTTGATTGCCTATTACCAACCGTGTTGCTACGTAGCTCATTTGTTGTTTGTTGCCGATTTGCTGCATGCCGATTTTGTTTCTATCAGAACCTGTTGCTGTTGTTGTTGCATATAAAGTTTTTATTGCTCTTAAACATAATCACACATCTAAATTCGTGCAAGTACGTACATACATATTGATGAGCGTACACAGGTACACAATCAGATAGCGCTTCTTTACAAACTGCACAATGTCGCTAATAAAGTAACGTTACTTTATGTACAGTTAAAACATATACTAGCATATACTAACTACTACGTATTGTTGCATCTTTTCTTACTATGAAATTTCTACTAAAGCCTGACAAATACACTAACGACGCCTATTATAGTTTATTACTGTAGGTTGCACTTCAGAAGAAACACTGCAAAAAGAAATGCACAGCCGTTTGAGGAATATTTTTATAAAATGCAACCAAAGGTAAATGTTCCTCAGTATCGAGTGTTGAATAGATGAAAAAACTGCATACCTGAAAAGCCAATTAACCAAAGTAAGCTTGCCTATGCCTCTCAGAGTAACATAAAACAAATCTTTCTTCTAACGCTTTAAAAGCCGAGAGGATCATTTAAATGATGTGACATTCCAAACATTATAGAAGGAATGTATAATACATAGCTTCGAAACAAAGTCGTTTTCAAGTTGATATGTCACAGAACTTTTTCGAACGTGTGATTTATATGGAAGAAAATTCCTTACATTTTTTCAGAAAAAATTGCCAAAATCAACCGACTTCAAAACTTACCCTTTATTACTTCAAAATTGACTGGGTTATAAGACTGCGTACTCAGAAGTTGTCAAAAGATTCTGATTAGATATTTCAAAACTTTGACGAACCTTTTTATAAATTTGTTAAACCTTATTACATTTTTAAAGCCGCTTTTGTGTATTTTATAGCTTTATGTTCTTCAATCCATTCTTACGATAAATTGGAAAAAAGCAAACATTTTCATCGAATCGATGAAGATTACCCATTCAGGGTTAAGATGAAGAAGTTAATCATAGCATTTTTTTCAATGTAGACACATGCCTATGTATCTGCGATGCATATTTCTTCTGAATGCAATGCCGTTTAAGGAATTCGCAAGTTTTTACTCCAAAGTTGGCAAAAGCATCCAAGTCGATCTAAAACTCACACAACAATCAGCTTTAGCTTCGTCACAAATTCACCGCAAACAGAAACAGGCTCTGTAGGAAAGTTAAATGATTGCATCGCATATTTACTGCAAAATATGTGGGAAAGAAAGTCTATTAAAAACTGTAAGAGTTCCTCTAAAAGTGGAGAACTACGCGAGGACATTAAAGTATACACCTAAAGTAGATCTTTTTGGTCCCTAGTCACTCTATAAATTTCTGAAAATCCTCCTTTACGGAAGCAGTTGTGGGTTGTTGCTGCTCCTACTTTATCCCAAGATGTTTTGATGAAATACACAGTTTGAAGCACAATTATATACTTCAATAGCTTTGAGGCTGAGCTTGCAGTTGCAATTTTAAGTGCAAGTGTTTAAAAGTAAGCTACTATCCTTTGTGTTAAGTAGGTAGTGCTGGCTGACTTGTAAAAAGAACTCACTTAGACCTCTAGAGTCCATTGTGTTACCAGTGCTATGTATTTGCAGTCGAAGATATCATTTTATGTAATTCTTAAGGCACATCTTTGCCAGTTTTAAAAGCGTTCAGCCTTTTGCCAGCACATTTGTCGAGTCCTCCAAAGAGCAGGACAGCGGCAAGAGTAGGATAGTTCGCTAATATTTTCTTCGTTGCAAGTGTAACACGCATCGCTATGGATTAATCCCATTTGGCAAAGACAGTGTTCCGTTAGTACTCCAACCAATGTTTTGAAGACTTTTCTAGAGAATGATAAAATAAAAATTATAGTTTCCATCCTTAGCACAATTTTGGCTGTTTTGTAAGAGTTTGAGTGTTCTCATATCGAGTGATTTGTAGACCTAATTCCTTATCTAAATAGTTCCGTTTTCTGAAAGGAGAGTGATGGGTATATTTCTGACATTCTCAATCTCGACAAGGAAATACCTGCCTTAGCGATCTCATGGGCTCCCTCAATGATGCTAAGCTTTTTGCCAAATTAAGCTTGTGGAAATACGTAGTCGGACCTTCCGTTTGAATCCAGAATGTTGTTGTGATGAGAAAGCCTCTGTGAAAATTGACCTGGCAGCGTTAGTCTTAGAAGCAAACCCTTTGACTGAGTTTCTTACTACTAGTCTATACACTTTGTAGGAAAAATTTAAATAGTATTTAATTGTTAAATGTCAATTGCTAATTATTAAATGAAACACAGGTTGCCTAATGTCGCCTATGCTTTTCTTGCTTGTCATCGATAATGTTCTGCCCGCAGGACCCAATGGACTTTCTCGAAGCACCTAGAAGATCTCGATTATGCTGATGGCATGCCTTTATTTATTTGTTTAATTTATTTATTAGGAATATATTTATGAATAATTATATTAGATCACGAAAGGCACTAGTAGCTAAGACTATCTGTCTGATTGACATACCCTCAACAAAACACTCTGATATATAAGGAAAACTTAATGATCTAGCAAGTGAAGCCGCACTATATGGATTAAAACAAAAACATTCCAAAGGCAAAGGAAAATTAACACCAATATAACCTTGAACTTCATCATTGAGGGAGAGAATATTGAATTGTCGACTACTTTCAATAACTTGAAAGTGAAATTACTGTGGGTGGTGGTGCGAAGAAAGATATAAAATTAAGATTGGCAAAAAAAGCTGGAGCTTTCGATTGCTTATGAAAAATATGAAACTCTACCACTTTATCTGTGATGACAAAGGTCACCATATTCAAATCCAAATTCATGCGAAATATAACTAGTGATGGCGGGCGCCGTAGCCGAATGGGTTAGTGCGTGACTACCATTCGGAATTCACAGAGAGAACGTCGGTTCGAATCTTGGTGAAACACCAGAATTAAGAAAAACATTCTTCTAATAGCGGTCGCCCCTCTGCAGACAATGGCAAACCTCCGAGTGTATTTCTTCAATGGAAAAGCTCCTCATAAAAATATCTGCCGTTCAGAGTCGGCTTGAAACTGTAGGTCCCTACATTTGTGGAACAACATCAAGACGCACACCACAAATAGGAGGAGGAGCTCGGCCAAACACCCAAAAAGGGTGTACGCGCCAATTATAAAATAAAACTAGTTAGCGACAGCCTTACAAGCAAGCTTAAACCTCTTATAAATAGATGATTGCCAAACATTCTCAAAATTTAGTGCCCCAACACTATAAGGGACTCGTTGTTATGCCAACGCCGTAACATCAAACCAGTTGCCACAAGCATAAAAAGGCAGAAATTGAGTTAGGTCGGGGACTCTTTACCGAAACTTGCCAGGCAAATATTTCGCAATGCACATGACTATGTAGACTCTTCAAAAAGCAACCGAAAAAGGGCAAAGCCTAAAACAGCATGTCGCCGAATCGCCTTGATTGAGGCAGTGAATGCTGAAGATAAAGGATTTAGCAAAAACTCCAATTCTGTTGAGATGTTTCATCTCAGTCCTATGCTCGCTCAGGAATTAGAGGAAATGATGATGATGATAATGAAATGTTATGCTGCGTTACCCATAAGCAATATAATTTTTCTTAGGGGCTTTCATATTTTTGCTTGCTTGGGATTTGTTTGAATTTCCATCACTGAAGTTAGATTTTTTCATCGAAATGGTTAGAAACATTGTGCTCGAGTCCAGTTATTATTCGGATGATATTTGCGTGGAAAAATTAATGAAAAATCTGTGTGTACGAAATTTGCCGGGTTATTGCAGCTGCCCAGTTTAAGGTCTGTGCGTAACGCAAAATTTTATTATATTCGTTAACCCGAGATCATCAAACTCGTTATAGAAGGGTCTTCGCTTGAGAAGCGTACGCCACTTAAAAAAGGTCGGACAGTGAAATTTCATTCGTTATTCTACTGTACTCAAATAACTACATAGCTCGCCATCATTTCATAGCCTTTACTAATTCCAATTTTTTGAACTATAATTTTTATAGAGCTTCGTATTTTCCAATGTGGCTGTTCAATGTGGTTATGACCGCATGTACATAATGTGTGTGCGAGCACCTTAACTACGGCTAAGGTATTGTTGTTGCCCAACAAACTTTTTACACGGTTCTTGGTGCTGCCTAAGGAGATGATATGTATCTGTTTTGCTGTAATTTTCCAAGTTGTAATTGATGTTATTGTTATTCTGGCGCTTATCTATTTACAAATGTAGTGGTCGTAATAACTACATATTTGCTTGCATTCACGCGTCAGCATAGCATTTATGTACATACATATACAGGGTAGGCCATTTAAAGCGGGCCCATTTGTTTCTGAAAAAAAACATTGAAAAAAACATTTTTTTTTGTGTTGATATGAAAAATCATTTATTTTGATTCAAGGAGATTTGTTCCAGCTAGTTTTTGAAAATGATATCCTTCAAATGTTTGCCTCTGGCCTTGATGGCCAAATGTGTCCTTTTTTCGGCGTTTTCCATCGTTTTGGCCAATATTTCGGCCGGTATGGCGGCGATTTCGCGTCGGATATTGTTTTTAAGTTGAGTTAGAGTCCTTGGCTTGTTGATGTATACCTTGGATTTCAGATAACCCCACAAATAAAAGTCCGGTGGCGTCAAATCTGGTGATCTCGGTGGCCACGGAAAATCACCATTTTTCGAAATCAACCTTCCAGGGAACAATGGCTTCAAAAAATCGGGTTTAATTTTTGTGCCATTTGAATTTTGTACGGAAACATTTTCAAATCGATGCGAATTATGCGCCTGAGTGTTGTCCTGGCGATGCCTAATTCCTGAGAACGACGATAACTCGATGTTCGCGGAGCCTCCTCAACACTGGCTCGTACAGCCTCGATATTTTCAGCAGAACGTCGTGTACGTTGTCTGGATGCGTGGCTGGTATTGCTGAGACTACCGTGGTTAATAAATTTTGCGTATAAACGCTGTAAAGTGCTTTTGGATGGCGCACTTTTAACTTTATTTTTTTTTTAAACGCACGTTGAGTTTTCACAATTGAGAAGTTATTTTGGATGTAAAGCTGAATTATTTCAGCGCGTTCTTTTGGAGTGTACTGCTCCATGGTAAAAATTGTCTTGGACTGACGCTTCCAACGCGCTATGTCATTAGTCGATCTGACGTTCCTGTCAAAAGTTATAGGGTTGCCCGATGGGCCCGCTTTAAATGGCCTACCCTGTATATGTATGTGCATACGTACATTCATTTCGCTTCACTTTGCAGCCAAAGCTTATTTTGAATTTTCAGTTGCCATTGTCTTTTTCGGCTTTTTAGTTTTTGTTTATCCGTTTTTTGGTTTTTATGTTATTTGGTTTGTTGTTTGTTACCATAGCTAAGATTTTTTTAAATAAAAATACAAATACACGCATGAGTACAGCAAAAAACAAAAAGAAAATATGAGGAAAACCAAATTAAACTTTCAGCGGCGCAGTCAGACCAAAAACTAAAAAAATAAATAAACTTTGTTTGCTATTGCCAACATTAACATATTGTTGTTGTTGCCGGTGCCTATGGGTTCTGGAGCCACCAGTGCACTATGGGGATTTTGGCGTTTTTTTTGGCATATATTAAAAAAAAAGTATCCTGTATTTTAAAATAAGCTTTATTTTTGTTTTTACCATACCCTAATTAGTTGAGAAATTAGTCGTTAAAATTTTTTACGGTCACACTGATTGAACGGTACGCCTTCAAAGTCAGCTGATTATCGTGTTCGCTTTGTGCGCAGTTTGGTGGAATACATTGAAACAAGTTTGATTGCTCGAGTTATCCAAATAAAACAAAGAATCCAAATTTAAATAATGGAAGGTCATAGTCCAGGTATATAAGATTATAGTTTAGTAACATTTTTTCAATTATGTGTGGTTTAGATTTTGTATATCGTGATTTATTCATATGTATTATTTAAATTAGTCTTAACAAGTATAGGTGCGTTTCGTATAATAGAACTTCCAAGGCGCACAGAAGTGCACAGAGTTTTAAATGTAGAGTTACTTACTAAAACGTCCACAATAATATGTAACTAACTTTGTTTGCACAAATTTGCCCCTTTTTGATAAAATCGCCTTTTACAGAGGGATATACGTTCGGAAATGTAGAGCTGCTAGATATTTATATCAAAAATAATCGGGCAGAGGTCGCAGTTAAGCAGCATATATTAAAAAAAATTGGTGAAAGTCTGAATGAATCTAAGGTAGCCCAAATTAATAAAAAAGTACGAGCTTTTGTCAAATATTTAGAAAAAAACTGGCCCCATTGTCATCGAGTTATGTCAAGATTTAGAAAAAAACATTCAGAATGGCTTGATAAAAGCCTAGTAATTAACACCGAAATTAATCGTGTATCCGAAAATAAAGTTGGCCGTCCAAAGGTGGACTACGAGAATGCTAGCTCCCGACTAAAACGGAAGTTTGCAAAAGAAATTTCGCAAGAACACGAAAACTCGTTGCCCTTGCTTTTACATGCTGCTACAGTTTCAGCTAAAAAATCAGAAGAGAAAGATATGGTTGCTGTTTTAA
Organism: Anastrepha fraterculus; assembly: GCA_037575425.1. Lineage (NCBI taxonomy): Eukaryota > Metazoa > Arthropoda > Insecta > Diptera > Tephritidae > Anastrepha > Anastrepha fraterculus. The sequence goes on along the minus strand of JAYXIM010010675.1, from coordinate 128,906 downwards.
AAGCTGCGGCAAAAAGCAAAGATATTTGTAAAATGAAAAGGAAACTTTTTTCGTCTGAGCCCCAACAAATGTCAGCTGACAGTGCTTTAGCATTTTTGTTAGAAAACGGATTTACAAAAGAGCAATATAATAATATAAAACAAAATGCAAAAATACATGGTTATGATATATATCCGCCCTATAAGGATTTGTCTAGTTCCAAATTAAAACTAAGACCAGACGGCATTCAATATTTTGAAGATAAGGCACAAGTTCCTTTACAACAACTTTTGGACCATACAACTACCCGCATCCTTGAAATGCAACATGAGGTCCTAGGTATACTACCAAACGTGACACATTGCAAGTTAATTTTTAGTTATGGATATGATGGTTCGACCGGGCACAGTATGTACAAGCAGCGTTTTCAAGACCATGGTAATGTGTCTGATTATTCATTGTTCGTAACAACAATTATTCCTTTAAAACTGATTAATGAGACCGATCAAATTATTTGGGTCAATAAAGCACCCCATTCGGTTCGGTTTTGTCGGCCATTGAAGATTGAATTCATCAAAGAAAGTCATGCTCTCATTCTAACAGAAAAAGAGTACTTGGATACTGAGATTCGAAATCTGAAATCATATATGTACGGGTATAATGGTAAAAAGATATTTGTGGAATATTTAGGACAAATGACCCTAATTGATGGGAAAGTTTTAAATATATTGTCGGGATGCAACTCATGCCAGTCTTGCCCCATCTGCGGAGCAAAGCCAACACAATTACTTAATATTAAAGATATTAATTCAGAAGTTTTCAAGGCCAAAACACATGCCCTTCAATATGGAATCAGCCCTTTGCATGCTTGGATCCGCTTTTTCGAGTTTGTGTTGAAACTTTCATATAGAGTCGAGATGAAAAAGTGGCACGTTAAAGATTGCGATAAACCTCAATTAATAGCTCGAAAACAATTAATACAAAGGACACTTTTAAAGGAAATGGGCCTCAATGTAGACAAGCCTATTCCAAACGGCAGCGGAAACTCCAATGATGGCAACACAGCAAGGAGGGCATTTTCTGACGCAGCCTTATTAGCCTCAATTTTAAATGTTGAAGAACAATTACTGAAAAACTTCTATATAATTTTAGTGAACATTTCCTGTGAGCATGAAATTAACTCAATCAAGTTTGAAACGTTTTGTGGAAAGGTTTTTGAACTGTACAATTATAATTATCCTTGGTATCCTATGTCTCCTACTGTTCACAAGGTACTAGTACATGGTCATCAAATAATAAAAAACTCCTTGGTTCCTGTTGGCTGTCTTGGGGAACATGCATCCGAATCCCGAAATAAGTTTTATAAGAGCGATAGAAGGGGGCATGCAAGAAAATGCAGTCGGCTGGATAATGTGACAGATGTTTTTAACAGAGCCTTAGATACTTCGGACCCATTTTTGTCCACTATCTTTTTAAAAGAACGACAAAACAAAAATAAAAAGAAAGACATACCAAAAGAAGTTTTTGCGCTGCTTCAATCGCCATCTTTAAATATTTTAACAAATAATGACAAAGATTATCAAGAAGAAGATGAAGAAGATCATGTAGATCAAAACGAAGATGAAGAATATGACGAAGATATTGAACTTAATGTGATTACTTCTGACGAAGAATATATTAAAATAGAAGAAAACTAAGTTTATATTGGTAGTAAGTAGTCTCAATAAGCTGTTTGTAAATTACGTAATATTTTTCTTTCTTCTTAGAACACATAGGTATATGCAGTTTAAAAATGTACCTAAGCTATTTTGGAAGGGAATTATCCACCCAGACAAATTTAATATAAAAACAAAGAAATTATTTAATTAATTTTAAATAAATACTTTTTGTTTAAGAATGCACAAATTCGCGAAATAAATGAAATATATCGAAACACAAATTTACTATAAATTGTCAAATTATTTTAGAGATCATGTTCAGGGTGGAGATGTAGGCGTAATCGAATGAAAAAATATACAAAAACCGAAATTCTACTTTAATCTACTTGATTCACCTGCAAAAATTTAAGTCATAATCTTTAAATTTGTGATTTATGCCAAAAAAATTAAAAAAATCCCCATAGTGCAGTGGCGAGTGGCGATGCTTATGTGAAAATACACCTGCTTACTTTTCATTTCTGCCAAATGTTAACGAGTGAGGATATAACTTTATTCACAACAACTTCAGTCTGTGTATTGGTGGTTGTAACTACATAGATTTCCACACGTTTTGACAACAGTAACTGCATGTATATGTATATCCAAACACATACATATGTACATACGTATGTTTACCCACACATGACACGATATTGTGGCACATGTCGCATGCAACTTAGTGTGGCAGCGGTAAGTGCCACTCACTGTGCCGACATTGTGCTTTAATGTCGCGTCATTCGTGCCCACGTTTGTCGTGTGAATTGCTTTATGAACACAAAACTTTGACATTTAAAAATTATTACCATCCGAATACCGTGAATTTAGTTTTTATGCATTAAAATCAGCTGTCACTTAATAATGTTTAGGTAGCAAATTTATTATATTCGATGCTGAAATTGAATAAAATGAAGTTGTAGAGTTGAACCACCAAAAAAGTATAAGTAGCGGGTAACTCTTTGAGAATTGCGGAACTCAAATGAAACAGAAAGCGTAGTTTTTTTGGCGTTTACGCAAGGTGGCATAAGAAATACCAAGCTATTTTCTTTGGTTGTAATTCAAAATAAATTTAAAGTACAACATATACCTACCCTATGATCAAAAAGTACCGGGAACGTTTAATTTAAATGAACCGCGCACGTGGGAACCGGTCCATAGTTTTTTCTTATGTTGGTTGGCCAGACAGTCAATAAAGAATATTATTTATCCGTTCTGAAGCGTTTGTGGGCAAACAATTCTTCTTGGATTTTGATTGATGATAACGCGCCATCGCACCGAGCCCAAATTGTACCGGGGTACCTTATTCACCTGATATGGCCCCGTGCGACTTCTTTTTGTTCCCCAAGTTGAATTTACCACTTCGTGGAAGAAGATTTCAGTCGATAGAGGCGATCAAAGAGAATACAACGAAGAATCTGAAGGCCATCTCTTCTTCGGCCTACCAGGGGTGCATAGAGGACTGGGTTAAACGTTGGCACATGTGTGTTGCTTCAGACGGGTCATATTTTAAATGAGATAAAATGAAATTGCCTGAAATTTAACTCTAGTTTATTTTATTTAAACATTCCCGGTACTTTCTGATCATATTTTTTAACGGTAAATGTTTACTCGAAACCATAAATTTCATTCCTTCGTACTTCCAAAATTATATCTGTTCTATTTATTGAATTTTGCGCAACGTCCGTCAACATTTGTGTCGCCAGATTGTCGATTTCTTATCGGTATTGTTTTTGAAGATTTGAGGGATCTGCGTCTAAGAGAGTGTATAACAGTTCTTTAAGCAATCCGTCAAAAAGTACTATGGAGATCTCAGAACCAGCGATTTCGTTTGCCAACCAAAATCTCCTTAATGAGAAATTGAAATGCTCACCTTTTGTAAACGGTAGTGCTGCCTTACTTGCATCAATAAATCATGTTAAGAACTCATTCAATATGTTCCGGTATCGTTCGCAAATGAAAAATGGCATACTGTCATAATACATTCTATGTAAACAGGTCAACATTCGATCACTTTTCACTAATGGAATGGTTACTCATGGAGAACTTGTGGATGATCAACTACCCAAGCCCGTATTTCCTTTGTCTATATTTCCAGATCCATAGGTGTGAATGCACCTCGTCGCTTAGCAACGTTTTCCCGAAACCATTTATAATTTCATTACTCAGCTTTGAGCTTCAGCTGTTGAACCGTCCGAAAATCAAATCTTTGTATTAAATTCTTTTAAGAGGAAAATAGAAAAATGTGCGGCGCGTTTTTACGTCGATGTTGACGTCACCTTCCCATAACCATACTTATAGCTTAGTTGCATCCAAGTGGCGGATCTTAACCAATCTCTTGTAGGCAGAGTCTCTTCAAAGTGAAGCCACTTAAGTAGCACGGAAAGTGTTTCAGAGTACCCTTACTTTTGCTACATGCATTGTGACATGGGATGGTGGAAGATAACCTACTCTTGGGAGTTAGTTGGCGTTTTTGGATTTGTATGAGCACGGCATGATTTTGGCGGTCCTGTTAAATGTTAAAGTATTTCTAAAAGTAGTCGCTATCTCTTTCTGTTAAGCAATAATGTAAATATGTAACACACTGATCAATATTAAACTTGCACCGGTTTTAGCTAGCATATCAGTGGGAATATTTCTTCTATTCGCACACTGTATTCCCCCACCTGTGGTGTACTCTTGGACAGGTGCGTATCTAAACAGCTCAGCGAATGCTGTGCAAGAACTTTGACTAGCAGCTTATTCTGGTAGATTACAGTTTGGTGGAGGGAGCCTATACCGGACACTAACTGATAAGAATCCATGGGGACAGATTTAGCATAATTTTGAGTTTTTTTTGATGCAGATGTACCTGTCTGGAGGTTAGGTTAGGTTGGTATAGTTGCCAAAGGAATGAACATGAACATTTGGACGAAGAAAAAATGGATTCGTCCTTTGTGATACCATTATGAAGGAAGTGAGGAGAAAAAGAAAGACCGATGGGATGCAGTGACGGGGAGAGGTGGCGCTGGGATGGTTAGGAGGGTGGGTTTTGAGTGTGTGGATTACGAACGATGACTGTGCTACGTTTGCGTCAACCGCTTTGTGCTGGTGATAAAATTCATCAGATTTTAAATGTCCTGGAGGACGATGAGATGAAATAATCTCAGCATTTACTACTATGCTATCCTGCTTCAGTGGCTTAGATTTATGTACTTTGGCGGCCAATATGCGCCTCACTAAGCATCAATCAAAATCCTCAGTCATATTTCGATTAAATACTGCTTGTCCGCATCCTCTCTTCTTTTCCTACCTTGCGTTTCTTAATATTATCACAATGGTTGGTTTCTGAATATAGACAATTCATTTTTGTTTTCGGGCTGCCAATTAGGTTAACCTAACCTAACTTAACTTGGCTTGCAGATCACAAGGAGATGTCTGTAAATGAATTATCTAACTATTTGAGCACAGAAGACTTCTCAGAATTCACTATTAAAGAAGTTAACAGATAATTTGAGCATAACCAAAGTTTATCCCTTTGTTGCAATGATTTTGTAATACAGATAATTGATTTTTTCCAACTATAAATTCCATAAGAGTCAACACGACTGAAGTAATTTAAAAATTAAATGTGTGTGTATTGAAAAAACATATGTATGTATATGTAGTTACAAACACATGTATATATTGTATATAAATTCTCTTTCTGAGTAAATTACAATATACATACATATCGCTGAGTAGAGTTGACAGACTTGTTAAGAAGCTGGCACCAACATCAATGCGCTTTTTTACCACACACATACCCACAAACATACTGAAATTCCAGAAGCGGTCAAATCATAAAGAGGAAATAACAGCGGAGATCCAATCTTTGCTGCAATACTACAGCAGCAGCAGAGCATAGAGACTAGAGCAACTAAGCTCGCGCTGACAGCAACCGATTGCCATTGAAGATGAAGAACTAGCAGCTAAAGTCGTGTACTTGAAATTTTAAAGGGAAGCAAAGCAGAAGTGGAATGCATAAACACAAAAAGCCCATGAACCGAAGTCCAAGCGACAAAGCTGGCGGCAATAAATCAACTTGACGTCACTTCACTTAGCCGCGTTGTGTTTCTTTTTTTTTCTTTTCTTTGTTGCATTGTTTCCTCACTGTTTTGCTTCACTTCGATTTCAATGTTAGCAACAACAACAACAATAACAACAACAACAAGAATAAAAAGAATTCACAGAAACATACAAGTACATGCTAAGTTTTTATTATTTATGAGTAAAAGCCAAAGAAAGGCAAAAAAGAAGTGGAAGTACTAGAATTCACTAACGGAATATACGTATCTACCTATGTATAAAGTGTAACTAAGAAGGAAGTCCAAACAAAACAAAATGCAATGCATTTATTTACAGGGTGACCCATATAGCGTTTGGCATTTAATTTGGCGATAAATCAAACACTAATTTTTTCAGTGATTCTTTTTATTAGGAAGAGTAAACTGGAATACAATTTCATTGACTTCCTTGCGGGGTCTCACGGTACTCCAATTTATTTATCAATCATTCAGTACAGTTCCTCAAGTTTCAGCACTTTCCTCACCCCTGGCAACTTCGATTTCATGTTTCAACTCATGAATCTTCTGTAAATGCTTAGCGTAGCACTGATTCGAAACCAAATATAATTTAATTTAGTCAAAATAGGGCTAACAAAGAGATAAACTAACAACAACAACTTACAGCTAGGCTTAAATTTTGTTATAAGAATCTAGTAAATTAAATCATTTAATAAAAAATGCAAACCGCAGCTTCTAGGCGGCAAATGGATATCGTCGCTTCAGCTGATTATTCGATTTTCGAAAATAGTTCGTTTCTAGGTTTGACGTATGGCACGTTTAAACTAAATCAGAGAACGTAAATTTATAAATTTATAATAATTTATGAATTTACGTTCTCGTCAAGAATGCTTGCCTTTCACTTCTACGGCGGTTTTTTCTCAGAGACAAAAATAGATTATTAGCTATAAAGTCAGCAACAACCAATTTAAGAATCATCAGACAATGCAAAGAAGAATTAAATGCCTTAGCATGCACAGCAGACATCACTCTCATCTGGGTACTTGGCCATAGGAGCATAGAAGGAAATGAAAAAGCTGCCGAGCATGCGAAGCGGGGGAGTTCCTCTTGAGTATCTGAAGAGTTAGCAGTGGGCTGTCTTCGAAGGGACTACAAAAGGGATATCTTTATGCAATTCCAGAAGCTGGCAGTTTGGAGATGAACCAACACCAATACCTACAAAATAGCGAAGGAAACGTAGTCAGATTTCAATAAGTCTGGAACTGACGAGCTGTTAAGGAAGCCAAGAACAGACATCTTAAGAACTACATCTCAACAATAACCGACCATTGGCCTATCGAAGATCATACTAGGAAGATGGGGTGGCCGTATAACGGTAGATGTAAATGTTGCAATCAAGAAGTTTTTAGGTAGAAAGTCCTCCACTATGTGTATGCGTGCCTAAGCCTAGGTGTTCTACGACATAGAATGCTGAGGAAATTCTCAATGAACAACTTGGTTGAAATTTCAGGAAAGAAAATATATGACAGATTTATAGTCAAATCAAGATAAATCAAATAACGGCAATGGTTCTACTAGTTGTGTACAAAAATGGCACATTTTGAGCTATTGAGTCTGGGCTATGTCACGCAGACAGCACCTCTACCAACCAACCAACCATGGCACAACATGATTAGCCTCTCTCGTTTGAAACTAGTCTTCATTGCGTAGTAGGTTCGGCTGCAAGCATGCGAGTCCCTAACCTGTAACCTGTATTAACGATGCACATTCATGTTGGGTTTGGAACGGCTTAAGTGCACATACGGATAGAAATGAGCCAATTTTACCTATGTAATAATAAAATAAAATAAAAGTCCCCCATAGCCGAATGGGTTGTTGGGTGACTATTATTCGGTAGCGTCCATTCCCGAAACCTCGGATATGAAATACCAAATGATGGGACAATTTTTTTCTAATAGCAGTAGCCTCTCGGCTGGTAATGGCAAACCTCCGAGTGTATTCCTGCCATGAAAAAGCTTATTATGTATATATGCACATATAATTAATATATGTAATTGGCGCCCTTACACCCTTTTATATATACTATATTCGAATAAGTTATCGAGGCAATGACATGAATGAAATCAAGTTACGAAAAAAGAAAATTACTATACACTTTTATTTTCTTTTTTAAAATAAACCTCCATATAATAAATCTCCATATAGAGCTCCCATTATTTTCAAACTATGCATTTAAGCTTAGAAAATACGTATAAGTTCTTTGTCGTTATTATTTTATGGTAATTCTACGTCGAGCAATGTGAGTGTTCTCTTACTCTTGCATATTTTAGTACTCAAGTTTTGCACTTCGCATTGCTAGACATGGAGAACCCGCGAAGTAATTTTTGTCAAAGCCAATTTTCACCTTACCCGTTCCACTGTATAACAGCTCTTCAGTTCAACCGAAAATAAAAAGCAAAGAACTGCAAGAAAATAAATGCAACAACAAGAAGCTTCAACAACCAGAGAAAAAGTTCGTAGTGGAGCAAAGTGCGCAAATTTACCTGCGTTGCTGCAATTGCCTTTGCTTTGCTTTTGGCATTTGATTTTGCTTTTTGTCTTTGCAATCTCATTTCCACAACGTTCCTACGCAGGCCACTACATTTGTTTGCTTGTTGGGAGGCAGCTCTTGGCTCTGTTGGCTGCCGTTGTTGGCTTTTAGCCAGTGTTGACGCGCCATTGAAAGCAAGCGAATGTGTAGTCGCAAGTTGATGTGTTCTTATGCATATACAAATTGATACAGACGGTGGTTCTTTGGCTGTGTGATAAACTTCTAATGGATAGAGACTAAAATAATATAAAAAATAAATGAAATGAAAAAAACTTATTCTAAAAATGAAAAATAAAAAATCAAAAAATTAAATATGAAAACGTCTTTAGAAATAGTCAAGAAATACTATGCATAGTGCATAGAGTGCAATAAAAACGCAGCTGCATTGTGTAATGTGCTAAGGATTATGTAAAAATGTTATTTGTGTGCCTTAAAAAAAAGAAATTCCACTGCAGTGATTTAATTAAAATACTTTCAACGTCTTCCGTCCACCTGTAGTGTATTAAAAATAATAATAAAGAAAAAATAAAAAAAGTAAGCAAGACTTTTTTGTTAGTACTTAGGAACGCTTCGGTGCCGGCAATGTCAGTGACTGATTTTACCACCGTCATGCTTGGCTTGGCGCGCTGCCACCACCACCGTTCAGTGGCAATAGTGCTACTCCAGATGTGACAAACAGGCCGTAAAACGCTGCCAAATTTGTTTCTTTTTTTTGGCGAAACAGTTCATTAAAAACCGAAGTGTGCTACTCACTCACTATAAACAATACAACAATAAATAATATTTCCGATTGCCACATTTTGACTAGATCCATGCACAAGTCACCCGCACCAGCTCGAGTGAAATACGTAAGCGACAAATCTGGATACAGGCCGGTGTTTTGCCCATCTTGCCCCTCTTAACTCCAGCCAGCCGGCTGACGCATGCGCAGAGGCTATTGCAACACGCGCAATTTTTTTTTATTCAACTACTTTAGTATGCTTCTGCTTCATTCCTTCTTCGAGATTCCAAAGTGCTTACTCAACCAAAGTCTTTGTTGGGGCTATATTTCTTTTTGTAAATTTATTTCTCCTTTTTTGATATTTATGTATGTGATTTGTATATTTGCCGCTTTATGCTGCTGTATGGCAGCATTTCCGTTCGGCTTTTGTTTGATATTTGAGATTTAGTTAAGGCAATTGGCAATTGTTGGCTGAACACAAGCGAGGCAAAAAGAAAGTATAGACTGTTATTTTTTAGTTGGCTTACTATGACAGAGTTACAGACAAAATTGTTGCTATTATTTCAAATTTAAAGCTACAATATAATCAAATTATTATATTTGCAATACTTTGTTTACAATATTTTATTGTTTGCCTGAGAGATTAGATTTATTGGAGGTTCGCACTTCGACCCTTTATTAGAGAAATAAAATGATTTTACTGCATCGTGAGTTGGAGGAAAATACTTGTGCTCACCAAGTGGTGTTAGAATAGGCCTCCTAGCTGAAGTGGGCCCGTATACATATATTCTCATGGAGAGTGGAAACCACCGCAACCTAAACTAGACACTTCTAATACTTTAATAACTATTTTTTCATTTTTTTTTAATGGAGAATCTTTCCCAATTAAAACTTTTTTGTCTATTGTATTTTAACTTGTTAACTAAATAATAAAATCAAAAATGTATTAAACAATTTAAGTGTCAAGTTTGTATAAAAATGTTTCTGAACGAAGATTTTCTTTGCACCTCGCAGTTGATAATGACACTGCGATAGTTAATTTAATTTTTAAATAATTTTAAAAGTGGCACCCCTTTACGTATATTCTTAGCGATAAACATTAAGGGTCTAAAACTTTTTTTCAAATTGTTCGTTCTTTATCGAAACCCAGGATATTATTATTATTTATTCCTTGGAGCATCTTAAAATGATGCAAAGAGTAAAAATTCGAAAATGTATGAACACATTTAAAAGATGGGCCGTTCTTGACTGGAGCATAGGGTGGATAGGGTAACAGAACTTTAAATATTTAAATAATTCAATCAAATTTTCGTGTTGAAAACAAATGAGGAAGTGCTAAACCCTGTCGAGACAGAACTTTCTGGATACGCACAAATTTTAGTACAATGCAATTTGAGCTGGCTGTTAATTTATTGAACCAAATAACCTGTAGACAAAGGGAATTATAGCTTATAAATAACTTGCAAATTATAACTATACAAATTGGACATACGAAAATTTAGTCTTAACATGTAAAAACTGAGTCTAGTTTTTATCCGATATTAAAGATATATATATCTCCAACAAGTTTGGGTTGGCGAGTTTTAATAGGCCGTTTTCGAGTAGCAAATTTTTTTTTTTTTACTTTACTTCCATCGGCTTTTGTGTTTTCTGGTTTTTGTGAAATGTAATTTTGCTTCATTTGTAACAGAAATACCAAGATTTTCTCTTTCTTGAAAATTACTTTGTGAAACTCATACAAACCTAACTTTGGTCCCCATGTGAACCAAATATTCAAATTTTTGCTCGAGTTTTCGTACATATATGGCAATTAGTAATTAGATGACATTTTCATGCAGGGAAATTACTGAACTAAAGAATTCCATACATTTATTGGGATACACTTATTGGGAGTTTGCAAATCTCCAGGCGCACTAAACTACGAATATTCGGCTTATGCGTAAGGCAGTATTGTTGTAAGGAAACGAAGCATGGCTAGTCTCTAACACCATCACGCAGAAGCTACAATCCTTCATCAACAAATGCCTCCGCATCATCTGCAGAATATTCTGGCCAAACACCATCAGTAACGACGCACTGTGGAGATTAACGAACGAGCAACCCATTCTTAGGCAAATCAAACGCAGAAAGTGGCAATGGATAGGTCTCACACTGAGAAAATCACCAGATAGTATCACGACAATGGCACTGGACTGGAACACGCGAGGAAGCAGAGGTCGCGGTCGACCAAAAAACACTTGGAGAAGGTCGATGGTGCGCGAACTAGCAGATGTCGACATCTCATGGGACGGTGCAAAAACAACAGCACAGAACCGTGTAAGATGGAAGAGTCTTGTCGAGGCCCTATGTTCCCGGGGAGGAGTGAACGAGGAGAGAAAAAATTGGGATATTTTATTCAACTTTTAAGTACTTTGAAATACGTGGCAACCTTCTGAGAATATGCTGAAGCCATAATATACCTATGCAGATAAATGGTTTTAACATATTTTTGTTCAGCGAGTTAATAGCGTACCAAATTTGGTCCCAGTGCCTTTATGAGAGGAATTAAATCAGTCACGTTTTGAGCAACACTAACCCACAGGTGGCCCATCAACTACTGCTGTACACTGAAAATATACTGCATGGTGTGGAGGTATTTTCAGCTTATGCGTATTTTCTACAACTGAAGATGTAGCTTGCGAAAAAATCAGTGGTGGGGCTCCCAATGTGCGGGACCATAGCTTTATTAGTGTCAAGTCTTATTGACTGAAACATCGCAAAAAGGTGTCATGTCAAAACGCCTTCAGACCGTCAGGCCATCTTCTCTAAGTCCCTTGCTTTATTGTGTTCGGATTTAAGCCTATTGCTAGCCTATGCTGATAAACTTGCTCAAATTTAGGCGGTAGTAGTAAGTTTTTCTTTTTTTATAATTGGCGCGTACACCATTTTTGGGTGTTTGGCCGAGCTCCTCCTCCTATTTGTGGTGTGCGTCTTGATGTTGTTCCACAAATGGGGGGACCTACAGTTTTAAGCCGACTCCGAACGGCAAATATTTTTATGAGGAGCTTTTTCATGGCAGAAAAACACTCGGATTTTTGCCATTGCCTGCCGAGGGGCGACCGCTATTAGAAAAATGTTTTTTTTAATTTTGGTATTTCATCGAGTTTTGAACCGACGTTCTCTATGTGAATTGCGAATGGTAGTCACGCACCAACCCATTCGGCTACGTCGGCCGCCTAATTGGATGAAAGTCATACAGCAAAATGATAGTTTTCATATGACGCCCTCGAGGAAATTATTGTTATGCAGTAAAAAAATTGAATTAATTTTTCGTTTTATTTGGAAATAATATCTATGCCTAAAAACCTAAATATATATACAAATATAGATTACTTACAAATATATGCAAAATCCTGGTGCTCCTCTAAGTCCATTTTTTCACAAAATTCCAATTTTAGCCATAACTAGTTTTAAAGCATATTTGTTAATTAAAGGATAAGTTGCTTTCTGAAGAGTCTCTTAAGGACTAAAATTCAAAAAAGATTTCATAGCAACACAGCTAAGCGCCGCCTGGACAATGCTCCACCAATTGTTGTCATTCTCATATCATCTTCTTCTTGTATGGTTTGGGTAGAGACAGATTTTCACTTAAATTGATAAAAAACTTCACTTACAATTGACATTTCTGCAGCCGATATCTAAAATTCTCCCAGGAAGTAATAGTAAGCAGAAGAATACACTGCACTAAAGCTGTATTTAAAAAAATAACCACTTTCTGGTACGTAAAAAATAACATAAATTAAATGCCAAAAAAAAAATTTTTAATCTAAAAAACAAGCCTTTCACCACGAATCATTTCTAAATATTTTTACAACCATTTATCATTACCAAAATTATACCATAAGTTAACATAACACGAAGGTGTAGTGGTAACACAAAAAACCATATTAGGTGTTAACTTTTTTTCCTTGCCACTAAATTTACTACAACGTCACGCTGAGTTTTAGATTCATTTCTTTTTAGAGATTTTGATTTATTGATTATTTTTATACGCCCTATGGTGTGGCGTTATTATTTTCCTATGATTTTATGTAATTCTTCTACGCGCGTACTATAGGTGTAGTCTCCGTATTTTCCATTTAATGGTTTGCTAGCGTTTACGAAAAATTCCTACCCGACCATTAGACGTCACTCCTCAAATCAAATATTTCTTTTATTTCATAAATTGCTCAACATTGAACTGTAAAAATGTCCCAACGCTGAACAAATACTTGAAGGCCCAGCTATGACACTGCACATTATCTGTTTTCACGGTATTAATCATTATTATCGTCAATGATTTCATTTATGGCCAGTAAAAAGAGGTAACAAGCAAAAACTAAAAGCTCTTTCAAAACTATAAAACACAAAGTACAACGCTTGTACATAAATGTATGTGTATAGTAGGGTTGCCAATTTATGAAGAAGCATATCTCAGTTTTTCTTGGAGGACAAACAGTACATTCCAAAAAATGTAAGTACATTTTTTTGCATATACCCGGACCAGAATCGACCCATGCAGGAGTTGCAGCCACCAGATTATTGTTGAAATGGGTTTTTACTGTCTAAGGCCAAGCTACATTGACCGATTTATGGGACAATAGGCGGAGTTTCCATTATCAGTATGCAGATAATCTTCACATTTCTCTGGGCAGACCAATATATACAGAAAAAGTCACTGCTTGCGTTGGCTTGTCTATAAGTGGAATCAAACTGAAAATGGATCCTATTACCGTCAATGGTGAACACTAAAAGTAAAGGTTATCAATTTATATTTATCTAAACAATGTTTTACGTAAGCATCTAATAATTTTAGCAGCACAATGTAATTGCCATGTAACGCAAGAAACCAATCACTTTACTTTAACGAACTTTTTGTGGCCGAATCATCTGATGGCACGAATGACTGACTTATTTAAAGCTTCCGAAAGGGTTTCTCATAAGATCTTCGTTTCTAAATTGTCAAGTACAAGCTTTCATTCCATTTTTTTAGTTTGGATTAGGTCTTATTTGGTAAATAGACATTATGTACTCACCTTTGATAATGTTTTCTTATAGCCCCCTATAATAAAGCCGTGTTGCTTCCAATTTAGCGTATAGGAACCCTTGTTTTTTTTTCTCATTTATTAATGATATCAGTTCCTCTTTTCAAACTTCAAAATTTCTTTTATATGCAGATATATAGTCTCAAAGTGTATTCTACAAATTTTGTCTTCATCCTAACTTACTTAAGTGGCTTGCATCTTATCTAACAGATATATGTAACTAAATTCGTTCCTATAAACAGTATAACATCTGATGCCATCAAAGTTACATCAGGCGTACCTCAAGGTAGCCATCTTGGGCCACTATTGTTCTTAACATTTGTAACAGTACGAATCTCTTGATGTACTCAAAATCGGCTTTTCCTGAATGTAGAAAAGTATTCATACTCCAAGTTTACAAAGAAATGTAATCCGTTCCTTACTAGATACCAAATTTCTGGTTTGTTTCTTGCTAGCGTAACCGAGGTTAAATATTTCGGTCTACATTTTGATATTAAAACTTAATTTTCGTACTCATTTGATTTATGTTGTTTCAAAGTCCTACGCTATGTTGTCTTTTGCTCGGCTTACATTTCAAGGGCCGATGTTGAATGTGAACCACACCTAAATGTCAACTGCACCGTTGGACTTCTTTCTTTTGCGTTATTTGAAAGAAAAGGTATACATCGATAAGCCAACAATAATTCAAGAGCTAAAGGATGAGATAATTCGGAACAATAACGGCATAGAACCTCAATTATGCCTCAGCGTCATCGAAAATTTGGACCATCGGATGGAGGTGTGCCACCGAGGTCTATTTGGCCTATATTTTGTTCTATACGGAATTGAGCCATACCAGTTTTATCATAGTAAATAGAAAAGGTAATAATTTCCTAAAAAAATTGTATTTTATTCAAAATCAACACCGGCGCTTGAAACTTAACCACCCTTTATATTGGCCACCGTAGCCGAATGGTTTGGTGAGTGACTATCATTCAGAAGTGCATATGTTCGAATATTCGGACATGAAATATCAAATTATAGAACCGGGTTTTTCTAATAGCGGTCACTCTTGACAGACGAAGGGACAGAGAAGGTTTGCCTTCGAGTGTATTTCTGCCAAGTAAAAGTTCATCATAAAAAAAATCATCTACCATTCGGAGTCCTTTAAAATTGTACATCCCACCATTTATAGAAACACACCAAGACACAGAAGACAAATAGAAGGAGGAGGTCATCAAAACACCCAATAAATAGTCAATTTATTGACCTTAAGAACGATACTGCTTATGTGGTGGGGGAAAAGATGTAAACAAATGTGGTACAAAGAAAAAGCGCTACTTAGAGTATGAACGATGGGAATACATGATGTGTTATTAAGGTCATCAGATGGTTTCGTAAGTGTATATTTATGGTATACTACGTTAATTAGATCCAGACTTGACTACGGCTTCTTCATATCAAGATCATATCATATTGCGCCAGTTAACCGCATAGAAGAAATACAAAAGATCTTTATAAAGTTTGCGCTACGTTCTTTGAACTTTCCTGGTTGTTCTCATAATCCTCATTGTAAACTTTTGTGTCTGAAACCTCAATAAGCCATATGTGCCTTTCTTTATCCCAAATTTGTAATTAACATTCTAAATGGATCAGTGGGCAGTTGAGCTCTCTTGCAAAAACTTAACCCTTTCGTGCCACCAGTTATTATCCGACACACTCCTGTGTTTTACATTAAGCTCCTAAAGTTCGGAGCGCTATATGAATTAAATAATGTTCCTTATCTGGATCTGGCTCTGTCTTCTGGAGTAATCGTAGGCCAACGGAATGATTTCCATGCGACGCACTTGAGTTATATATGCACCATAAATTAAGATGTAAGTAGCCAGCTTTCCGTTGGTAAATTATATAAAATAACAATATTACTAAATTTATAGCTGACTATTTAAAAATTCAATCAAAAACACGCATTTTGACAGGAGGTATTGTGACGTCTTATACAAGTTCTAAGTGCCGAATCTAGTAATATCTACTACATAGCAAAAACTGTCAATTGAATTTTTAAAATGATTGTATCCTCTTAACGCCTAGGTCGCAATAAGTACCTTACCTTCCGCTTTTACATATGTATTCATATACATATAACCATTTGAATTTCATCCACTTATAAATATATATTTATAATATCATAGATAGGAATATGTTTGCCACACAGAGAAAATGCTGTGGGGCACCACGCAGGTAACGACTGCAAATGCCAAGTTATTAATCCACATTCTTTCATTACATAAAGTAAGAGGATGAATTTGCTGCGAGAAGGCGATAGTATTGAAGAAAAATAAAAGAAGCTATTTGTTATACTCGTATATGTACATATCACGAGAAAAACTTGTTCACATTTGAGCAAAGAAAAAACTATTCCGATGCTTTTCATTAGTCGTTGCATTTAGCCTTGTAGATCTTTCTGAGTTGTATTGAGAAGTCAAGGAAATCAAAGAGCGGCATCTGAATGCATACACTGAGTTAAGTAGATATATAATATAAACTTGTGTAAGACAGAAATTGTGCTTGTTTGTATGCTATTGTATGCATACTCACCCTATAGGGAAGTGCACTAGTTACGAACTGGTTCGCTTTTAGTGAATTTAGAACCATGACAAGTTCGTGTTAGGTATTCGAATTTTGTTCACAAAACGATTGTATGCAAAAGTATGAAGGAATATAGAGATATAGACATATCTATACAAAAATGCTCAGAGATGAGAGGAGTATATTTAATCAGAGTACATTTTCAGTTTAATAAATTGCATTAACGTTAATATTTGAGGTGCCGCCGTAGCCGAATGGATTGGTGCGAGACTACCATTCGGGAGTGCGTAGGTTCGAGTCTCCGTGCATGAACATCAAATAATAGAAAAAGTTGTTCCTAATAGCGGGCACCCCTCGGCAGACAATGGCAAACCATCGAGTGTATTTCAGCCATCAAAAAAAGCACCTCATAAAAAATATTTGCCGTTTCTGAGTTGTCTTCAGACTGGAACCCTTTTGTGGTACAACAACGAGACGCACACTACAAATAGCAGGAGGAGCTAGGCCGAACACATAACAGAAGTGTAGGCGCCAATTATTATTATTATTAATATTCGTGCCAGCTGTTAGTTACAAAACGTCTACAACTTTCCCACGACAGTTCGTTCTACGTAATCGAAACGACCGGGATTTATATCTGGCCAAGAACTGTCACTCCAGCAGTGTTTCCTATAATAATAACAAAAACAACAGCAAGTCTGCAAATCCTATACAGTTTCATCAAATTTAAAACTGGGTTAGTTGAAAACTTTCTAGACTTTTCCAACTTTTCTTGAGAAGCAGATTTCATACCACTTAGCTAATTTATCATGGGTCAAGTGCCTGAAAAGTTTGGTATGTCCTTTTAGCGATTGTATTTAAGAGTTATACCGAAGGCAGCTTCGCTACGTGATATGTGAGTAGCGAAGTGCCTCGCAGCTGAGGAAATCGTAGGTACTAATTCTACACTAGAAATTTCCCGTTTTTCCTACTGGGTATTTATATATCTGCAAATACTGACATGCATACTTGAATGCTACATACTCGTATTATGATTGCGGTGTAACTTGTGGTCGTGGCTGTGGCTACGGCTATCGGCTATCAGCCTTCTGACAGCTGACTTGCTGACGCCTGCCACATTGTCATTAAATGTGCACGGTGACGTGAGTGAGAGCAATACTTATTACTTAGCTAAACAAATTATATTAAAAGTGCATATGTACGATATATATGCATGTAGATATGTATGCCATCATAAAATATGCATTAGCTGTTACTTTTCTTACTAATTTCTTTCCTTCTGCTAAAGTTGCGCAGATCTCAAATCGCCGGAAAGTAAAATCAAAAAAAAAAAAAATAATAATAATTAAACCTTCACAAACATACATGCACTCAGAGATTGCATTCATACTTTTACAAATACGTACATAAGTGCAAACATTTTCATAAGTGACTGCAAGCTTACGCGGGAATAGTGTTAATACTAATAAGCGGCGTGGAATACAAAAAGCAAACGGGCAAGTAAATGCTAACAGTAAACTACTAAAAAATTATGTAACCATTTATGTAAACTATTGAAAAAATATTAAAAAAATGTCGATAGTAAGTAAACAAAGTTAAATCCAACAATTGCTTTGCCCGTGCACCGTAAATGATGTGAAAGGAGCAAGTGAACATAATTTGTTTTAATTGTGCGGCAAAACATTGTAATAAGTGCCTTAAAGACAAAGAAAGAAATATATACAGACCCACATATTTGCATCTACATTCATAATTTGTATATGTATGTGTATATGTATGCGGCCAACACACACACATAGACTTTGATTAGGCAAAATGCGAGACTGTGAAGGCTCATTGTTATTGGAAATTGGCAGCTCTAATAATTGGTAAGAAACGCTTAATGTTCATATTTATGCTCGTATATGTAGATATGTATATGAAAACTCAACAATAGTATTGTAATTATGGCTGCTCGTTTACCTATTCAGAGTTGTTTGTGGCTGTAAAATGTAAACAATTACACAAACATTTATTACAAAACAGTAATTTCGGTTTTACTGCCTATTAATTTAACGCAAATATATTTTTTATTCTGCGCAAATTTTTAATTATAGCTGTTGAAGGGCTTTAGTTCGAAAATCCGAGCATAAATGGGTAAAAGAATTGCAAAATTAATTCAGTGCAGAAAAGTTCAGTGCCAAAGTTCTTTTGAAGAAGGGCACGGTATTGAATCACTTGCCTTGATAAAACACTTAATTAACATTGGAATATTGCGCATAGTAAATCAGGTATGGAAAACTGCAGGTGTAATATTTCATTTAATTTTTTCTTGCGTTTTCATTTTTTTGAAATCTATGATTACAAAAACCGCACAAACAGATACGTACATATATTTGCTTAAAATTAAATTTCACATGCTAGAGCAAAAGAGGATTTATGACTAGTGGAACGTAATTCCCGAATTGAAAAGACATCTTAGCATATTAAATTCTAGGTTGAGTAGTCTGTAGATCCTATTTAACTCATTAACAGCTCCCGTAGTAGGGGCAAAATTATAGTAGTTCGATTTCACTTTTTGTGGGCATTAAATGGATTGTAAAATCCATATTAAAGCCACTATGTTCAGGAACAACACAGAAACAGAAACAAGATCAAAGACAGAAGACGAACCCCTATAGGCGACGGACCTCAGATTTATAAGCATTAGCAGTGGATCAAGGAAATTGAGAGGCTGCAAGCCGAGCCCAATAAAGTTTCTTTGTACCCTTTCAATTCTATATGAATGCAAGGTATACATTGGGTTCCAAACCAAAAATTCATATTCGAGCTTAGAACAAACTGGAGAGGTACTGGGTCCCGCACTCGAAGTGAAGCACGGGCATCAGCTGTCTGTTAGTTGCCTAAATGACAGTTCAAAGTATTGTTTACAAGCGCGCGAAAGCATTTTGCCGAGAGTAAACGCGAAAAAACACAATCAGTAATGGATTTCAAACGTAATGGTGTGAATCCATTACATTTGGCTGGAAACTCACAACCAGCGATTGTTCATAAAGTCGAGATCCTTAAAGAAAATAAAGTTTTTATTTATTGCGACGCTACTCATTACAATGATACTAGTGACATCGCGAAACGTCATAGAGGTGGGCATCAAAAGACTGCCAACGTCACGTGAAATGGCTCAAAAAGTGGAGAAGTGACTTGTGTGAAACTCCCGTTGAATTGTCAATCAAATGACGAAAGAACTGAAAATATCTCATCATAGTATCCGCCACGTACTCGAAAATTATCGTAAAGTAAAGCCTTACAAGATCCAAAAGACGCGTGATCTCACACCAAAGCTGCAACAAGTCAGACTTGAGAGAGCGAGGGAGTTGATTCGCTTGGCCGAAAGCGACAAATTTCCGAGCATTGTGTTTTCTCACGAGAAAATTTCTCAAATTGAGCAATTCGTAAACTCCCAAAACGATAGGGTTTATTTAACCAACCATTCAAACGAGAATGGGAGTCATCGATTGGTCACCAGGAGGCAGCACCCACCACAAGTAATGGTTTGGGCCGCTGTAACCGCATATGGGCGCACTCCAATCGTTTTCATTGAGCCTGGCATCAAAGTAAATGCGAAATATTATCGGGAAAGAGTTCTGGAGGTTGTTTTAAGCCGTGGGCAGACAAACATTTCGGTGGCAGGCCATGGACGTTTAAACAGGACTCGGCACCGTCTCACAAAGCTCGAGTGAACCAAAAATGGCTTAAAAATAACGTTCCGAACTTCATAACGTCTACACAACAGCTTTTCAATTCACCAGACGCGAATCCGATGGATTATTTTCTTTGGGCCATTTGGAGAGGTCCGAACTAAAATATTCACCAGTCTCGAGGCGCTGAAAAAAGTCATTGTCCGCTTGTGGGTCAAAATACCTGCAAGTAACATTCGGGCGGCTTGCAATTTGTTTCTGTACCGTCTCAAGGCCATATATATACATATATGTACATATGTATAATTTGCGCGTACACCATTTTTGGGTGTTTGGCCGAGCTCCTCCTCCTATTTGTGGCGTGCGTCTTGATGTTGTTCCGCAAATGGAGGGACCTACAGTTTCAAGCCGACTCCGAACGGCAGATATTTTTATGAGGAGGTTTTTCCATTGCCTGCCGAGGGTCGACCGCTACTATGTTTTTTTTTCTTAATTTTGGTGTTTCATCGAGATTCGAACCTACGTTCCCTCTGTGAATTCCGAATAGTAGCCACGCTCCAACCCATTCGGCTACGGCGGCCGCCAAAGCCATAGTCAAGGCAAAAGTAAATTTATTCTAAATGTTGTATTATTTTCACACATTTTTGACTTTGAATTGAATAAACGTAATTTTCCGAACCAAGTAGATAACTGGGTGCCACCTCAAGTGTAGGAAAGGGATATCGAGAGATGTTTGGTGACGATGTGATGACGGTGTGAGATGTTTCTTGAACGGCAGTTAGGAAAAACTTTTCTGCAACGCATCGGCACTGGCGATGAAAAATGGATCGATTATGTCTGCCAGGTTAACCAGGTCCATGGACAGCGAAAAAAATTTTCCATGCTTCAAAGGTTATGTTGTGCATCTGATGGGATCAGAAGGGTGCCATCTACTGTAAACTCCTTAAACAATCTGAAACCATCACTGGCGATCGTTACTGACTGCAGCTAATGCGGTTGAATCGAGCTTTTAAAGAAAAGGGACCCGGAATGGGTACATGACAACGCCAGATCACGCGTTGCTAAATCGGTCCAGAAATATTTAGAGGGACTGAATTGGGAAATCTTGCGCCACTCTCCGTATACCTCAGACATTGAACCTTCAATGCAGTCAGCCCTTTTTGGAGAGCGGTTCACTTCTTACGAGAGCATCGCAAACTGGCTCAATGATTGGATCAAGTCTAAAGAGCTCGAGTTTTTCGTCAGCGGAATCCGTATGCTGCCTGAAGATTGAGTAAAGTTGTAGCTTCCAATGGCACATACTTCACATAATATCATGTATTATTTAATTGTTTAAATAATTCGTAACGTTGACTAAGAAAGAACAGAATTTTATTCCCATACCCAATAATTTCTTCTGAAATAAAACTCCTATATTTAAAAATGCTCCACACGAAATATTTATAAACTGAATGAGTTTTTAATAATAAAGTGAACTAATTTTGAGTAAAAAGTGTTAAGTTACAATAAAGAATCGGTTCCTAATAAACATAAATATTTTTTTGTATTCCTATCGTTCAAATTCACGTGACTCTTTCAATCTTATTACAATTAGCAGTTAAACTAAACTTCTCTAAATGTTACAATTTGTTAGAGTTTTTTCAAAAAACTAAATTTTCTAAATTTCATTTTACTAATCTTTTGTATATTATTAAATTTGCGACATACATATTTACAAACTAGAAAAACCTACATTCGAACTGCTTTTTTCTCAAAAATTGTATCCGATATTTCTACAGTACTCTACTTTTTCCATTGCCAGGTGTGAGTGGAAGTGTATTAGCATCGCTCGTTCCATACTTAGAATGATCTCTAAAATAATACTGAGCACAAACCAGCTATCCTCGATCAAATTGGCTGTTTTGAAAATAGTTTAGCCGAGCAGAAAAATAAGCAACATTAAACTAAACTAACAACCCATATACATTTTTCTGCGGCCCACTTTAATGTTCGTTTTATGTGAATATTCTGGGTTCATTTCCCCTTCCGCTATCCCATCCGTTGTCTTGATTATAATGATGTTGCAGAATTACAAATTCTCATCATTTTCTCTATTTGCGCTTTAATGAATTAATGGATACCAGCACGCACTCAGTGGTGTAGGTAACATAAATATGTGTGTACGAAATAAGTACCTACGCAAGGTATTGTGGCAATTCGCTTTTTATGTGAATACAGGCACTCTCTATTACAGAAATACACACACATACGGTGTGTCCAATCGCTCGCCTTTGCA
Source organism: Anastrepha fraterculus (assembly GCA_037575425.1). Taxonomy (NCBI): domain Eukaryota; kingdom Metazoa; phylum Arthropoda; class Insecta; order Diptera; family Tephritidae; genus Anastrepha; species Anastrepha fraterculus. Next base: position 106,299 of record JAYXIM010010675.1, on the reverse strand, counting down.
TCTATGAGAATCTAATTAATGTACCCTAGCCGGATGGTCATTGGCCACCTTTTAGCTGTTCGCAATAGCTATTAGCACGCTGACTTGGCCATTTCCTGCTGGAAAGTAAAATAAGTTGATTATTTTGCTTTATGATTGAAATATATTTTGATTACTACTATTTTTTTTTGTATTTTAAGTTCTCTTCGCCTTCTCTTACCTGATTGGCAAGATAGCGCAGTGTCTTCTGAAGATTCATTAGTTGGTTATTTCCTTCTGCCATGCTAGCCCTCTTTCTACTTATTGCTAGTAACCAAAGAAACGCCAAAGGCATCTTGCTCAAAAATCGTCTCAACGTTGCGTTGTTCGTTACACAAATATTTCTTTTTCCAATCTGTTTGGCAATAATTCAGAGTTGAAGAACCTAAATGCAATGCGTATTCGAATTTTCCCTCTTTGAGTTGATTTGGAAAAGTATAAACTAAATCCATAAACTGTGGTATGCATTCAATACAATCAGGAAAAGTAGAGCGCGGGGAAGGAAGCTGAAAATATGTCAACCTTTCACATATTTTCAGTTAATCGTAATATTTGCCTCTTTCCTATTTTTTTCCAAATGCCATATCAGCGCAATGCATTCATTTTAGTTATGCTATAATTTTGCAATTGCCAGATACAAGTTTCTGCGTCTATGCGGCATCAATGCTTGATTTTTGCGACGTTTTGTGCGCACAGACACACGCACTCACACTAACAACGCATTTAAGTTGAGCTCCAATCCGCTTTTGGCAGCCGCCATATCGGGTTTATTACCACGACTGCTATTTGGTGGTTATTTGTAGCTATGGTTGCCAACAACAAATCAATCTTAATGCCACTTCAGAGTGCAGTAAGCCGCTTGCGGCATGTGGCATGACTTTAGCGGGCAGTTCGACAAATGTATTTAATGTAATTTCGAAATTGCACCACAATACCAATAATACGACAATATTTTTACTCGGATTTTCTGCATTATTAATTTGGTATTTGTGTCTGAGCTAATGGTTAAAATTATGTCGGCAAATAAGACAATCAAATGCGGCTATAATTGACAACAGGAAAATATGTAATTGAATTGTTTAACTGTTTTCTAGTGAATTGCAAATTATTATTGAAGTGAGTGACTTATATTAGCAGTTGCAACTATTGTTATCGAGCTAGTTGATTAAAACATAATTTTGTATGTGCATATGTATGAATGTATGTATGAATGAAAATTAAAACTTCGGTACGTAAATGAATACGTAGTCCAATAAAAATGCAATTACGAAAAAAATGTATGCCCAATGTATTAGATAAATCATTCAATTAGTTTTCCTTTTAAAGTTACATAGCGACATGTTTCATATAAAAATCCCGTAACAAAATTATTTATATAAAATCCTGTACAAAAATTCATAAAAAGACAAAATGAAAACAAATTTAATCCAAATCTCAATGGAACAAATAAAGACATTCAGACGCATGAAAAAACTGTAGTTCGAATTCGACCCGCCGCTTTTTTTCAGCAAATTTGTCTAAAATTCTTTCAACTATGGGAGTTAAGTCTCCATAAATAGAGAGATGTTTTGCTGCATTCAACCGCTGTTGTTACATCCTACACAGTTAAATACAATTGCTCTTACTTGATTATTTTTTATAATTTAATTTCTTGTTTTTGGTAAAAAATATTCTTCTTTCGTGAGAAAGAAATTATTTGTCCAATTATGTTCTAAGAAAAGTGTGTAATGAGTATGAGCGTGATTATTTACAATTACTTAAAAAAAACAATCGATTTCGAAGAGATACCCAAAGAAATGATAGCTGCTTTAATCGCATGAACTGATATCATTTTATCTTCAAATTATTTTCCATTCTCATTCACTTTCATATGGCTTTCATTCTCGCAGGTGGTTATTGCAAGAGTTGCTAGATGTGCTAATAAATTATATATAATACGGATGTGTGGTTTCGAGCAGCCATGGCTGAAGAGGCGAAATGTTCGAAGTAGAGTAGGGGGTACATAACTCCCAACCCTTTCTGAAAGCCGAATTGGTGGGGGTTTATAAGTCCCTTTGCTTTGGCGTACCACATAATTCGGGTAGAAAGTATTTTCTCTAAAGTTTTGGACATGCAGGGAAGGAGGGATATTGGTCTATAATTCTCTACATAGGAGGTGAATTTATTGGGTTTTGAGATGGGTAAAATTGTGGCAACTTTCCATTGTTGACGGTAAGTTCCGCAGGTTAAAATTTGGTTGAACAGGTTTACAAGTCTACTTTTAAGGGGAAAAGGGATATTTTTTTGGATAGGATAGGATATTTTGTCGGGACCAGGAGTTTTGCCCGTAAGTGTCGAAATGATTGAGTCGAATTCATTAACTGTAATACAAGATTCAATGATTTGGGCTTTTGGGCAGGGGAATGGGTTACGGTAGTTTTCCGTCAGGACTCGATTTTTCAGGGAGTTGAACTTGGAAGGGAAATTAGTGCTTGGGAATAAGATGACCATGTCTGCGCAAACTTTTCAGCGATGTCCTGTGGTGAGTAAATAGGTCCCTGGTCTGTGTGAATGTGAGAGATATCGGAGCGTCGAGTACAACCCGTTAGGATTTTAATCTCCGACCATATTTTTTTGGGATTCGAGGATGGATTAATACTCTCCGTTATCTTTATGAAATTTATCTTGTAAAAATTTAGTATAACATTATTGTCAAGGCTCGAGTTCTTTTCGGGAAGAGGTATTTAAAAGGGAAGGAATATATTTTTATGTTTTAAGAATAATGTTTGTGAATAATCGAAGCTAAATATAATGCAGTGATATGCGGTAATGAGCTTCAACGCTTATATACAGTCTTTCAGTCTTATTACAATTAGCAGTTGAATTAAACTTCTCTAAATGATACAATTTGTTTGCGTTATTTTCAAAAAACAAAATTTTCTAAATTTCCTTTTACTAATCTTTTGTATATTACTAAATGTGCGACGCACGTATTCACATATTAGAAAAACCTACATTCGAACTGCTATTTACTGCAATTTACCTATTCCAGACAGCATAACTCTTTTGTGCGGAAAATAGTTTTTATTCATTTTAAAGACAAAATTGTTCAAAAATGATTACAATTTTAACATATATTCACTTTAGCTCGACATCTTTTGCCTTGACTATAGCCTTCAAACGGTCAAAAAATGAGTTGCATGCTGCACGAATGTGATCTTGAGGTATTTTTTCCCATTCTCGTATAATCGCTTTTTTCAGCGCATCCATACGGGCATATTTTTTAGTCCTCACCTTGCCATTGCGTGGACGAAATGTGGTGTGAAACATGCTTTTTTAACCACTTTTGGGACTTGTAAGCCTTGATCTTGAGCTCATAAGCGTCGAATGCTGTCTTGCGATATTTTCAGTTCTCTGGCCATTTTTCTTCCACTTCGACGTGGATTTCGTTCAAGTCGCTCGACTTCACTTCCCAAACCATTTCTGGCGTTGTTGCGGTTTTTTTTGGTCCACCTCCATAGCGTTTTGCAATGCTACCAGTGTCATTGTAACGTTTTATAGTACGATACATAAACATTTTATTCACTTTGAGGTGACTGAGCTCACGAATAATGTCTGGTTGTGATTTTCCAGTCAAATATAACGCAATTACACTATTGCGTTTGAATTCCATCACAGAAAAAAAAAATTCAACAAAATTGAGACGCAAATGCTTTTGAGGGCTTATAAACAATATATTGAACTGTCATTAGAACAATTTTGACGTTGATGTCATGAGCTTTTTTACAGATACAAGCAGTGTTCGTTCGTTCACCCTGTACATATATATAATTTGCGCGTACACCCTGTTTGAGTGTTTGGCCGAGGTCCTCCTCCTATTTGTGGTGTGCGTCTTATTGTTGTTCCACAAATGAAGGGGCCTACAGTTTTAGGCCTTTTTTATGGCAGAAATACACTCGGAGGTTTGCCATTGTATGCCGTGGGGCGACCGATATTAGAAAACACTTCTTTTTAATTTTGGTGTTTCGAACCTACATTCTCTCTGAATTCCGAATGGTAGTCACGCACCAAGGCGGCTACGGTGGTCGCAAATAAGATGACGTCTTAAAAATCGCTGAGAGTCGTTTAACGGTCGCTTTTGCTTACACTTTGTATTCTTTACATCGTGATTTAAAAACCAATGTTTTTTTCTTAAATAAAACCGTTAATTTCAGTTTGCTCTCCAACATTATTGTATATTTCTTTTACATTAACTTCCGCATCATTATTAAAATAGAAATCATTGCATCTTCCACATCCTTATAGCTGGTATAAAAACATGAAAGCAAACAGCAAAATTTGTATATTTTGGCAGACACTATTAAATATTTTTTGGAGTGTACTGACACTTTCCTTAGCCCACCGGCCTCTCTTCTACATGGAAACATTAATAACTTGCAAGCACATAAAACGTGGCTTTCAGTGCTATATTCTAAAAAAAAAGTAGTTAAAAATAAATTAAAGCGTAACTGTATTATGAACAAATTAAATTTAATCACAAACACCTGTCACGAATGTTTCTTCTATGTATATTAAGTACGTACATAAACAACCCGTAGGTGCAAGTGTATAAAAACTACACTAACACTAGTACACACTGGCTGACATTAAAAAAAATTAATGCGCCTAATTGCCATTGACACGTTGACCAAGGTGATGATGATAATGACGACAACGATGACAATCATGACAATGACGATACCGGCTTATGACGACTCTGTTGCATTGCTGACGCGCATGGTGACAATAAGGCGCACGCCGGTTGTCTAGCAGGCCGCTGTTGGCTACCAGTTGTCTGGGCATTTTGTCGCGTGTCAACGACACGCTTGGATTAACGCTTTCAGCGACGTAGTGCCCCCAGACGTGGAAGACCTTGTTTTGCTTCATTAGCGCAAAAGAATGGTTGGGAAGTAAGTGCATGGATATGTGTGAGCATGTGGTGGTCGCTGTTGTTGTTGATGTTATGTAGAAATGTCAGCAACTGAAAGGTGTTAGTTTCGGCACGCATGCGCGTATTTGCTTAATTGTTTGTAACAAATCACAGACAGATGAGTGAAAGTAATCAAATTGCGTGCAACTACTGGCACATTGACTTTATATGCATTTTGCAGTTACTTAAGGCTGAATCCAGCCGTTGGAGGATGGTAGATGAATGCCTTCGTTTTCAGAGTGCTGCTGTTATTATTAGTATTCATTAGACTTTTTAAAAATGATTTATATCTAAATAAAAACAAAGAGTAGGAGTTGCCAGGTTTTGCGACTTATCAATAGTTGTAAATAAATATCTTAAGTGATGAGAAGATGCACACAAATGTATTTGCATAGCGTAGATGTATCGTTTTTTATGCGAGATTTTCAATGTGTAGTTTACGGAGAAACTTTTTCTTATTACCAGTATATTAAATAATTATTTATTATTATTAGTTTTCCATGCGTTACAGCGTAACTTGATTGCTTTCTATGTTTCTTCAAAAGCAAAACAATATTAAAATACTAATTTTACTGCTAGACATCCACACTGAAATACATCAATACTTGTATATTAACAGCTTTTATGGTTTCGTTTGTTTAACTTTACTGCTGTTCATACTTTTTTAATGACATTCAGTACGAGTATTTAAGGCGGTTGCTTATACGGACGGTTTAGAAAAGTTTTTTATAAATTTTATATACAAATCAATCCATTTTTAATATAATGTATTAGGTATTTTTTAGCTGCATGAGAACATATCCCTAACTATATTGGTGCGCAAGTGAGTTCCCGATGTTTGTCAATAGATGCCGTCAGCAGTGTGTGCTAGTCGATTGTAACATAATCTAAATGTCATAAACCAAGCCTAGACATGTGGTAAACAAACTGTTTCGACACATCAGTGATTTTGTTTTGGTATCATATACTTTTGGTTTTGTGAAAATGTCTGATTTTGTGCCCAATAATCGTCATTTGCGGAAAGTGTTGATTTTACTCTTTCATTCGAAAAAAAAACGGCGGCTGAAGCGCATCGGGAGCTATAATAAGTTTATAGAGATGGTGCTTTAAGTGAAACAACATGCCGAGATTGGTTCCGTCGCTTCAAAGACGGTGATTTTAATGTTGACGACCGTCCGCGTGAAGGAAGGCCAAAAACCTTCGAAGGCGCTGGATTGGAGGCATTGCTCAATGAGGATCCGTGTCAAACGCAGGAAAAGCTTGCTTCAGTATTAGGAGTTACCCGCCAATCCATTTTCAAGCGATTGCATGCTTTGGGTTCCTTATGAGTTAAAACCAAGGGATGTTGAACGCCGTTTTTTCGCCGATGAACAACTGCTCCAGCGCCAAAAAAGGAAGAGTTTTCTTCATCGCATCGTGACGGATGATGAAAAATGGATTCAGCACAGCAATCCAAACAAAAGAAAGTCATGGGGACTGTCCGGCCATGCTTCTACGTCGTCGCCTCGGCTTAATATTCACGCTGCGAAGTTTATGCTATGTATTTGGTGGAACCAAGTTGGTGTTATTTATTATGAACTGTTAAAACCAAACGAAACCATCACTCGAATCGGTATCGACTTCAATTGATGCGATTGAGCCGAGCACTTCGCGAGAAGCGGCCGCTGTACGCGGAAAGGCATGAAAAAGTGATTCTACAGCATGACATCGCTCGGCCTAACGTTTCCACACTCTTTAAAATCTACCTGGAAACACTGAAATGGGAAATCCTACCCCAGCCGCCATTTTCTCCAGATATTGCGCCTTCCGATTATCAACTGTTCCGATCGATGGCACATGGTCTAGCTGTCGAGCATTTCTATTCATATGAAGACATCAAAAAATGGCTTAATCGTGTATAGCCTCAAAAAATGAACAGTTTTACCACGACTGTATACGAGATCTACGAGAAAGATGTGAAAAAGTAGTAGCCGGTGATGTGCCATACTTTAAATAATTCACTTGTAACAATTTTTTCAGAATAAAATTGTATTTTCATAAAAAAAAAACAGCGACGACTTAGTTGCGCACCTAATAGTTTGAATAGTTTAACGGCAGCATCATTTTTCCAAATTTTATTTTGAAAAAAAAAATATGTATGTATATGTATAAAAATAATAGTAATAAATGAATCTGCTCACGAAGTTCATAGAGCGAAGTATTGAAGAAGATGCCGAAATATCGATTCGACGTTCTCAACTTCTTGGCCTTTGCACTTCGACGTAATAAAGCCAGCAAAAACTGAGATTGTGTTGGTGATATATGAAAAAAAAAAATCAAAGCAGACACTACTCATTTCTCCTCATTGCGCTCTGAAGAACGATCGAATTCTAGAATGATAGATTTACCACGTTTGGCCAATAACTATGGTGAAAAACAAAAGTGTGAGGGGAATTTCGGCTGCCACGTCACTTGAGAGATTCAGCCTAATTCTGCACAATAATTTCACATCTCTTCACAGTCGTTTTTTAGACGGCAACAAAGTGACATTGTCCTATTTTTTCGTATATCTCTAACACAATCTGAGTTTTTTGTAAACAAACTAATTTATAACTCCTGCTACGTCAGCCCATCCGCTGATTCTATCGAATTCGCGGAGAGCCAAATAACGGCCTATTATTGGTCACACCTTTTCAATATCACCATCGATTGATTGGAGAGCTGATTGTATTCAAATAACCTCACTTTAAACAATTCGTTTTCATTTCATTCGACTCCCTCTCCCTCTCTCTCTCTCTCTCTCTGTCAAATGCCCTATGATGTAACAGCCAAACTTATTCTCAAATTTCCTTCTGATGGACCAGTCTTGTAATCTAACGTCCTTGGCTCTATGGTTGCGGGATCCAGCGTTCCAGGGTAGAGAGATTGCGAAAGCTTGCACATTCCGTGGATCAGTACTCGGTTTTCAGTGACTTAACAGAATCACGTAATTCTAGATCTGTATGCCAGTAAATTTGTTTGTTTATCTGCGCAATCTTGTGCGGATTGCAACTGTGTTGTTGGGCAACTGCACCGTAAGTATTAGGAAGGCAATTGACTGGAATATACTGTAGAGAAAGTAAAGAACTTGTGTTTAGTAGGAAAGCTGGTTTGACAGATAACCAAACCGTTATTTGAACAAACACAGCGCAGTGTAGGGCAGTTCTGTACACATTTTTTTTCTTTCATTAGCTTCTCTCTTTTGGTTTGTTTTTTAGTTACCAAAATTATAGTTAATGGTAGTAATTGCCCATTAATATGTATATATGTATGTACATTCATAGATGTGTTGCGTGCCTGAGTGATTTTAATGTTCATTTTGAGTAACTCTCACTTTCTGTGTTTTCTGTTTTCAGCCAGAAACTCCGATGTTCATTAAGCTTGGCCTTATATTTCTGAATTTATTTACGAATGCTACAATTCATTTGTTACAGTTTTTCTAGTCTATATACATACATATGTATGTGTACAAGAAAAAGTTAATGATTTAACAACAGTCGCTGCTAGTTACCATAACAGTTATTTATGCGTGTATTTAGTGCTCTACTTGGAAAACTTTACCTGTGGCCACCGTAGCCGTGTGTGTTTGTGTGTAGCTATCATTCAGAGAATCTGAAACTCACTGCGGCATGATACATAAAATTATAGAAAAAATACTTTTTTCCAATAGCGGTCGTTTTTCGAAAGGCAATAGCAGACTTCTTGGTGCATTTTTGACATGAAAAAGCTTCTTATAAAAATCATGTCGAATTCGGAATTGGGAAGCCAAAGACGCACAACGTAAATTTAAGAAGCAGCTCGGTCAAACACCTAACGAAAGATATAAGCTATACACTTACACATACATATGTATGTAAATATGTATATAAATTATAGATGCGAATTAATTGTACAAAGTTGAGAAAAAGTAAATATGCGTGTATGAATGGCTGTACATACACGTATGCATATAGTTAGTTGTTTACCCCCAGCAGCGAAAGGAATGCAATATGCATCGTTATCTCATAATAAAGAGAGCCGCTCGCTGCTGCATTACTTTTCATTATGGAAAACATTAAAGGAATGGCGCATTCTTTCAAAATATTCACTTGCACTGCATTACCTTGCTACAAAATATAAAACGGAATCCTCTCGCATTTCCTGAAATCAAACCTGGATCAGTTGTACTTTCCCTTCACTAATGACCATTAATGAGCATCAAAAGAAGAATGAATAACAAAAATTTCGTTTAAGAGTTAGTTTATAGAAATCATAAAAATATAAGTGCAATTAGAAAAATATAACAAAAAGAATTTAAATTTTATTTTTTATTTAAATGCCTGGTCAACAAAAATCAACTTTTTTTGTTATCCAGAAAAAATCTCACATGCATATGAAACTATAGATGTACACTATGGAGCAAAAGTAAGCACAAAAAAGATATTTAAAAAGATTCAGCAGAAATTTTAATACTGCTCTTAAGTTTTTAGCATTATTTATTTTTTATATTACTATACTTAGGTATAGGAACTTGATTACATTATACTTATAAACTTAACATTATATTCTATATTATTAATTAATTAAAACCAAAAAAGGACATGTGTTCAGTTTTGCACTCGCTTCGAAATTCAAATTTAAATATACATAGTTAAAATTTTAATAACTCGTTATTCCTCATTTTGCCTTTATTGTTGCACTCACACGTTTCGGCATGCTTGTTATTAAGTTTTGACACGTTTCTACCGGTATTTCTTCCCAACTTATTTGAACTCTTTCCCACAGTTCATGAATGATATTTGGGGCCTCATCAAAGTTACCTAACCGTCGTTTCATTATAGACCACAAGTTTTCTATACGATTAAGGTCAGGGCTTTGAGATGGCCACTCAATGGTCTCGTAATTCTGGGTTTTTAGAAAATTTCGGACGAGCTTTGAGGAATGCTTTTGGTCATTGTCCTGTTGGAAAATTACTTCATTCTCTGGAAATTCAGTTTGACCCAAAGCTACCGGCATATTTTCGTACAGAATTTGATGATACACCTCTTTCGTCATGATTCCTCTAATAAGCTCTAACGGTCCTACTCCGAAATAGGAAAAACATTCCCAGACCATCAGTGATCCGCCACCATGATTAACCGTTTCTATTACCTGATGACTCTGGGTGGCTCTTCCTGTGTCAGACCAAAAATATCGTATGCCATCTGAGTTAATCCGATTAATTTTGCATTCATCAGACCATATCACTCATTTCCAGTATTCTATAGTCCAATGCTGATGAGCTAAGGGAAATGGCATTCGAGCCTTTCTGTTTTTGACAGAAAGTTTTGGCTTTTTGGGCTTTTTGGCGGCAAAACATCCAACTTTTTTTAGTGCCCGACGCGCGGTCCAAGCAGTAGCCTTATTTCCTATGCTTTCAGCAGCTTTTTTTGGTGTTTTGGTTTTTCCAGCCATTAAACTTCTGGCCATGTGCCTTGCATCTTGGTCAGATAGGATACGAGGGCGGCCATTTTTTGCACTTTGCGCTTTCAAATTTTTATTTTTTTTTAATTTTCATCACCATGGCTTGAGTATCCGTAGCTCAGAAGCAATTTGTCTCGTTGATTTGCCTTCTAAAATTAATTCTCCAGCTTTTACCACTTTTTCATTATTAATTTTTCGCATTTTTCACAAAATATAAATTCTACTCACAAAATGAACCTTAACGAATGAAAAATAAAGGAAGTAACGAATTCAAATCTATCGAAATAAATAAACTTGTTATTGGAAATTAACGGTTAACTTCTAAATCATAAGGGGAAATAGAGTGAGGGCAAAAGTGATTACATGTTGCTCTTAAATGCTCGCTGCTTGCAAATTCTTCTGTTATACTATAATTGTTGTTTTTGTAGTATTTTGTAACACACTAATTCCAAAAAAGGTGGTATCAGTTTTAATGAAAAAGCATGCATAGCGCTGAAATTGATTATAACACAGCTGAATTGTAATTTTGTGATCACTTTTGCTCCATAGTGTATATATTGTAATGCTGCGCTGCTACTAAGTTTCTCCTTTTTTCATCACTTAATGTTCTTGAAGGATTTTGAAAGACTAATTAAAAAAAATGTTTTAAAACTTATACTCCCTTTTTCCTTTTTTTTTTTTTGGTGGGGAAAGCCGCGTAGCTAGCCTCTACAAAAACTGAGAATAACTCAATAATTAATATTTGCGTGGACAGTCAAGCAGCAATAAAAGTAATTACCTCATATTGTATTAAGTCCAAAAATGTCCAACGTACCAGGCAAGCTATAGAAAGACTAAAACCGCTAAATACAATATACATACATACAAGGAAATGGACGACCGTTTGAAAAACCAAGCAAATGCTAGGTGGACTAATCTGACCACATGCAGAACTGCAAAAGTAATGTGTAGACCTAACGACAAAAAACTGACTCAATTCGTACTCTCGCGAAAAGCCTGCAGAGCTAGGGTCATCTACTGGCTGCACATGCGTACAAGATAGGGTTTGCTAGCAACGACCAATACAGGAAGTGCAGCGAGGAAATAAAGGAAACTTTAGAGCATCTTCTGTTTTTCTGTCCGGCATTACCAAAAACGCGCTCGAAATGGCTGGGAGCCCGACAGTTTTATGGTCTGGAGGATATCTGCGCTGCTTAGGTTCGCTGAAAGCGTTGATATCCAACGTGATGTCTATCTTAATAAATGTCAGCCTCCATCTGGTTTTGCCAAGGACCTAACCTAATCTAACCTATACTCACTTTAACTATATTAATATGGATATACCTTTCGCGAATACAATAAGTGTATTATATTGTAGTACTTGCTGCATATAATAAATTTTATTTCAGGAGGAAAGTTCAACAATTTATTTATGTTTTTATAAAATAGCCTCAAAAAGGGTAAATTCTCCTCTCTTATTCAGGAAGTGGAGCAAAGTCAAAGAAGATCATACTGGAAAAATCTACTTGGTTTACCGTAATAAAAATCAATGTTAGGTAGTTTTAATCCAACCCGATTTAAAGTTTGTATGAAATGAAACCATAACAATTTTATAATCACGAGGGGAACTCTATAAAGGCATTGTACAATATATTGAATCATCATCTTACTACTGCGAAAATACTCCAATGGAATCTGCAGGTTATATAGAGAGAAAGATGAAACCGCCAAACATATGCTGGTATAGTGCCCAGCACTGATGTATAAGCGGGACAAACATACAGTCTGTGTCAGAAGAAAAGAACCGGGGTTTTGTTGTAACTTCAAGATATATTTCGTTCTGTTTTTTTCTACGTAATAGTCCCACTCATGGGATACGATGCCAGTGCTAACTCAGGTTAGTGTCGTGCGAAACTTTCCCGTAAACGCAACCAAACAAAAATGTCTGAGAAGTACACGAAGCGTTTCGAAGCGGTACTTTTATGCACGAATTCGAAAGGGCTGAAATTGTCTTACGCTGCGGTAATTTTTAATCAAAAAGTAATTAAAAAATCAAAAAAGTTTGTTGTGAGCGGTATAAGGTGTACAAAAATTTTGATGCCTTTTCCGAGCACGGCTTGAAGCGAGTGACGACAAAAAAAGAATAAAGTGACCGCCCAACTTTTTAAGCGGGACCCTTCTTTGTGACTACGCCAAGCTCAATCATTTCTTGCTAAAAAGGGACAACGATGAGTATTTGCGACTTGTACATACTTTCATGTAAAAAAAATTTTTAAAATATATCTTTTAAACTTCATGAATAATCGCGGTTCCTTTTTTTTCTGACACAGACTGTCAATTTATTTAGGTCCAATCGTTTCTGTTTTGGTTGTGAAATGCAAGCCAGCTGATAGTTTGACACTTTTATTGAACTTGCCAGAAGAAACACTTCGAGATTAATGCTATAAATTCTAAGTAGGAAGAGTAGCTCACTTAATCTCTCAAAAGTGTTTCCAGGTGCAAGGTTTTTGAGCAAAAGAACAACTTCTTGTAAGTTCTGACTAAATAATGTAAACTGTACTTGTACAGGGGCAGACTAACCATCTTTGCCGGTTCTATTCGTTTTTGTCGAATAGAGAAGCTACTGCTACAGCTATTGTTATGTTAGGCTAGGTAAGTTGCTTGTCCGCGTCAAGACACCCGGTGGCGCTAAGACCCCTTGTGATACATGCATTTGTATTTGATTTTCAATCCTTTTCTAATTTGCCAAAACCACTTGGATTTTTTTATGAAGGTAACTAGTTCCCTTAGAAAAGAAAAAGAAGTGTTGTACCGACTCAATTTCTTCTTCACCTCCACAGCTCCTGCAGAAGTTCTTGGGAGGTACATCCATTCTACTGGCTAGGGTGGCAATAGCGTAGTGACCCATCATGATACCTGGAGGAGACTGGCAGTTGACCCAGGAGACACAAGCATATATTTTGTCCTTATATGATTCAGTTTTGACCAGAGAGTTTTGGAAACCCAGCAGTTAGTAGTCAAAGACCACCTTCTATTGATTTATACTCAAGTCAGTCGGAGTATGCAGTTTATTTATAGGAATGCTTATGTCTTCTACCACTCACTGAAGAACAAGCTCAGAGAATTTCCTTGGACACTCATCCGCTCTTTCATTTCCCTCCACTCCATAGTAGCCGAGGATCCAACAAAGTGAGGTGTTGTGTTGTTAGATAAGCGAGAGCGCCGCCGTGCATTCTTTAACACATCTTGAATTGATGCGCGCTAAGATCAGTGCTTCGCTCGTTGCTTAACTATCCACAAAAATGGTAATATTTGGTAAGAAGTCCATCAGTCTTATCGTTTTTGCTGCTTTGTCTATAGCGTAGATCTCAGTTTGGAAGACGCTACACTAGTCTGCGCGTTCAAAAGCGCAAGAGCAAACAAAAAATATCTCTACTTAATATTTTTTGTTATTATATAATATTTTTTACTGGGCAAAGGACTGCCCATTGACTGGATGTTTTGACAAGCAATGGAATTACATAACAGTTTGTCAAATTAAAAATAATGGAGTACTGCCAAATCAAATGGTATGCAACGTTGGATTCAAGGAAAATTTTTATCAAAAAAATTGTCAATCCGATTCAGGGCAATATTTTCATGGATTTTATAAATGCAATTTTTTGAAGGAACTATGAATATAAAAATTATTATATTATATTAAATTACTTTATTTTCAAAATGTTGAAGTTGCAAAAAAGGTTAAGAATCAGTTAGTTTTTCAACGAAAAGGCTTACTTTTCAGATTTTATCAAATTTCGGCTATCACTTGGACTGAGTGTATTAGATATATGGCAAGTTTCATGCAGCTAGAACTATCAAATTTATCGCATTTAAAATTAGATAAATATTTTTTTTTAATTGTTCCAATAATTATACACTTCGCTACAAAATGGCAGCGTAACAACAATTTTGCCTATTTCTCTTTTTGTTTCTGAAATTTCATTATTTTTGTATGCAACTCTAGATTCTTGTCTAACAAAAACCAGGTACATAAAACTTGTATGCAAGGTTAGAAAAATTCTACAAATTCTGATCCTCCGATAAAGTTTTTTGATATGCAGTTTTATGATTATTAAATTTTAGTTTAATAAAGTGTAAAGTGTTGCTGAAAAATATCGTAAATTTTTTATACCTCTTTCCTTATAATTCTGCATATAAAAAACAAAATGTCGTGGATTCGTTGTATGGATAAACGAAAATATTTTAAAAAGTGAACGGGATTTTCGAGAAAAGTAATTTCTGTTGCTATCAAAAACTCCCGAATCTATCGAATGATTAAAAATCTCTGTGTGCATATTTATAAACGAAACATTGTATTGAGAAATTTTTGTGCGACTTGCCTCAGCATGATTAATGTTCATAAAAATGCTCTTTTATTTTGAAGCACTTGCGAGAATCATTAAATATTATAAATTTTATTTGCTATGCTGTACAATTTTTCCACTTCAAATACCCACCTAAGTGTCTGATAACCAACTTACTGATCAACTATTTTATAACAAAGAAGTACACGCAATAAATATGTAAGTAAACAAGCGAAGCGTAACAAATAAAAATGAACATTTGCATATCTGTGTAGCTCTCATCAACAACAATGGACTTTGTTAATGCAAATGAAGGGAAATGTATCACCCTCTAGTAACAGTTAACTGTTTATTTATGTGTGTAAATACATATCTGTACTTTTATATCTGTGTACCAATGCAGTGGAATTTTTATGCCTTTGCAGGAAGAAAGAAAGCTTAACGGAATAGGTCTAGTTAATGGCCCACTGATGCCAAGCTCATACATAGTTCAGTCACTGCATGAGGCCAGTAGTGAAACTGCGACTGCATGACAACGCCATCAACTCTAGCATGGGCTCGAGAATAATGGAATCGCATAATAATATGCATAAACTTCTTCTCAAATAAAATAATTTCAATGTTTCAAATCAGGGTTTGAGTTAACTACTTCGTAGGAGGCATATTTCTGAAAACATTGCTCTGCTCTCACAACTACTTTGAACTTGAATGGATGAGTAGTGAACAAGAATGATAGAAACAAGATTGCGCCCATCAGAGAGTGCGTGACGTCACGTTTGCCAAGTTGTGCAGTGTTGCCAACCAATTACTCTTCGCAATAAATTTAGTGCTTTTTTATACCCAAAATGCGAAAATGTTTAAGTTGGTGTTTGTTTCTTATTTTTAATTTAAAGCTACCGAAACTATAAGTTAAAAAAAAAATGTATTACTGTGAGCAGATTTTTGTGTTAATGACAATTCGTTGGTTCTTATAAAATTTATTATTTTGAAAGTGAAAATTTTATTTTTTGCTTCTTTTAAGGTTATGCAAGAATATAAAATGTTCCTCTCTCAACTCTTTTTAACATTGAAAACCTTTTTACACATTTCACTATAGAGATGTAACCGTGTATATTTTAGAAAATTATAAACATTACTTTTAATTAGAAGAGGCTAGAAAAATGTCATGAATAAAGAACTAAGACTCTGACACTATATAACAAAACAAAAAAAATTCTAAATCAAGTTCCGAAAATGGTAATCTGGCCATACTGGTGCTAAAACGACCCAACTCATTTTCAAATTCGATGCGAACAAAGTAACGGTACCACGATAAGCGCCATCTCATTAATCTTTCCATCATGAGTAGTGGAGTATGTAGCGCAAAACTCCGCTCCAAGCTACATTTCATTACTGCTAGTAGCTCAGAGTACCAGTAAAAGAAAAATATTCAGTCCTCTCTGTAGTTGGAGTAGTAGCAGAGATCTTGGTATCGGCCCTAGTGCTACTTGCAAAATAATTCATGTGTACTCCAGTTAGCACAACTACTCTCACCTATGCTGCGTTACTACTCGTACAACTCCTATAGTTGCTACTTGAGCAATGTTCCTTTTTGTTTTGTTAAATGCATTTTTTATGCGGTTTTGCGGTGTTACACTGAAAATATAACCGCCAAATTAGGTATGTCCGTATACTACAGGTTGTAAAATTATGCGTTTTATATAGGGTGGCCCATGTAAAATTTGCTTTTTGAATCGGCTATAAAAAAAAAACTAATCAATATTTTTTCAAACTTTTTTTTATTTTGAAGATTGAACATTGTCATTATGAAAGAAAAATAATATCGTTCAAATGACTGCCACGACTGGCTTTACAATAGGCCATTCGATCAACTCAATTTTTAAGCACATTTTCGATTGTTTGGGCTCCAATTTCATGAATGGCAACTTCGATTTCGTGTTTTAAAGCATCAATCGTCTCTGGATGGTTCGCATAGCATTTGTTCTTAACGGCTCTCCACAAAAAATAGTCCAACGGGCTTAAATCACAGCCAATTGATATCGGAATTTCGGCTGATTACTCGGTTTTCAAAAACGGTAGTCAGAAGTTCGAGTGTAACTTTGGCAGTGGGACAAGTTGCACCGTCCTGTTAAAACCAAATGTCGTCCATGTCATCCTCTTCAAACGCTCGTTACCAGGACTAGATTTTCGAACTTGACGGAGGAGTTGCTTTAAATCGTGGACTATCTTTTCGACAAGATGCGTTTTCATAATTCCCCACACATTTACAATGGGGTTGGCGTCTGGGGTCTGGGAAGACCAGTCCATTACTGTGATGCCATTTTCTTGTTTTGTTGTTTCTCAATGTGTGTTTCTGAGAGTAGTGGTTTTGATGATGTGGGACGGTAGGATATGTTCGCCGTCGACTGATGGACGTTCGATGGTGCTGATACTCACATTTATTCCCTTTTTATTAGCAAGAACTGATCGTGCTTGGCGTAGTCACAAATAAGGGCTTTTGGAAAGGTGCTGTTTTGTGTTACTGCAAAATTAAAAGTTGTTCTCTCATTACTTTCTTTTAGGAGAATAATATTATTGTTTAGCAGTTCTACAGGTTCCAGTCGGAGGTGTAAGAAAACATATTGAATATAGTCGGAGAACTTTTAAAATTTGTATTTGTAGATTGGTTTGCCGAAGAGGCGAGTCCGTGATGAAATCAAACATGTAAAGAGCGCATCTACGCACACATACATACATGCATACATATGGGTTGTCTGCGACTAGGCCTATTAATAAAATTTATTTTTGTAGGAAGATAAGTAAAGAGCGAAATACACAACGCAATGGCTTGTCCATTCTACTTTTTTCACTATACAAGCATAATTTGCGTTTATTTCTATTAAGGGATGATTGCAAATAGCGACTGTGCCGCGGCAGTCAGTGTTGTTTTTTTTTATCGTTTGCTATTATTAACCTTCAGAGTGATGTAAACAATTTGTACTAGTGATGCTTCAAGTAGCGGCTTTTTTGAGTTTGACCAAACACTCACATATGACGACTTAATCAAAGCTTTTTAACATTTTGCCTTCAAGTTACAGTTTATCAAATCGTAGCCTAATATCATTAGCCGGATCATGAAGTAATTAAAAAAAATCACTTGTACCACTAGGGTCCAGCCGTCCTAACATAATCTACATAGTTTAACATACGTTGCCACTCAGTTAAAAGTAAACCAATAATTGAAACGTGCTTTGATTATAAAATATTTAAATGACACAATTAGCTTACCTTGAGGATAATGGAATCTATTGTATTTCAATACAAATTCTCTGTAAGCGCTGTTATACTCACATATGTATGTGGATAATTTATCAGTAAATACAGTTTTAATGAAAAGCTCGCCACCAATGACTGATTAACAACACGAAGGCTATTAAAACAGTAGGCAGCCTTCATTACTAATTCGTTTAGCAACAATCACAGTTTATTTTTATATTTGAAAGGATTCAAAAACACACACATGTATATAAATAAATAATATAAACTCATTTATCATAATCTATCTACTCTTTGCGATCGAAATGGTAGAAAGAAATTCATAGATTTCTACTTCAATGAGACCCTGTAGGGAAATTAAAGCAGGCGGAACAGGTTGAAATATTCGAAATAAATATTTCTTTGTGTTTTGTTTTACTATTTTGCTTTAGTTAGGCAGTAATTAAAATTGTTGGTGAAACACTCCCATCTCTACTCGCATGTATAGGATGTAGGACCTACATTGAGTAAGCTAGAGTCAACTTAATATGGGAATGTTTTCAGTGTAAATTTTGGTACCTGATTTTTCTGTCAGTGTCATAAATGTTTCACGAGGCAGTTTAAAATCATCATCTCGAATAACGGGTTATGACTCTCCTGTAATAGAGCTCAACTTCTTGAATGTTTAATATCTTCAAAGCTTAGTTTTTAAGACAGATCAGTAATCTATCGGTTTCAACGCTTCTTTTCTTTTACATCAAAGCTCGTTAGAAAGTTCATAGAAATATGTTCTGGCATACCTGAATAGCGACTAGATTATCTCTATGCTGTCATGCCAATGAAAATCCACGAATCGGTTCAGCTTTCTCATATTCCCACCAATATTACATTATTGTGCTGAGAAGTGCATTTTGTGATGACTAAAGTAAAAAAACATTCAATGCGATTAGCAATTCAAACACTAAAGAGTTGGCCCCTAGTTGCCAGTGCTCGAGTGCTTGCAGTAACTCATAGAAAGAAGACTCGATTATTCTTCAGTGATTAAGCAATTCATACTAACATTGAACATTCTGCTGCTCTTTTAGTGTGACCAAGTATACTCTGATACTGTTTCATTTATTTGGTATTAAGTTGTGGTATTCAAGCTATCTTCTACTGCGATTTGCCAAGTTACTCTTGGCTTCAGTATGAATTACTTTGCATGCGTTACTTTTTTGATAAAATGAGCTAAGAAACAAAGCATCACAGTAAATGAGTCATAATTCGACCACACATGGTCTTTTGTACAAACATATACCGATATCGCCGATACACCGATGCGATCGTCGTAGTTGAATAAGCTGTTGCTGGACAACCAGTGCCCGGGCTCGAATGGCCGGGTAAGTCACACGAAATTATGGAAAACATTTTGTTCTAATAGCGGTCGCCCATCGGCAACCGATGACAAGTCTCCAACTGTATTTCTACGTTGGGAAAGCCTCCATAAAAACCATCTGTTGACCGGAGGTGGCATAAAATTGTAAGTCCGTCCACCACTTATAAAATAAAGTCAAGGCGCTAACCTCAAAAGGACGAGGAGTGCGGTCAAACATCCAATAAAGGGTGTGGGCTCCAATTATATATGATTATATATAATATAATGACCGATATCTTGTGCCTCAGCCTAAATCTTCAGACTCCTTAATAAGCTTCATTAAGAGGTACTGGACTGAAACAATTGCATTCCTTCCACTCTAACAATTAAAGGAAAAACAACACTTTTTTGTAAGAAATTATTCAAAATTAAATTATTCAATGTAATACTATATCTGATGTTACCTATTATGTCCTACCGACTGTCGTAGTTCCTCCTGTCCCTAAGCAGAGGGGACTGTAGGAGGCTGGTTGGACTGATGACGGGCAAAGCACTTGGAAAAGGTGGGCATCTCAGACAGTGCGCTCTGCCCAGCATGTGGAGAGGAGGATGAGACAGCGGACCACTTTCTGTGCCTTCGCTCGAATCAGGTTTGAGGTCTTTGGCAGTAAGCTCCTTGGCACCACAAGATCTACTCATATTTCTTCGGAGGTCGAGTAGATTTAAAGAAAATTCAAAAGGGAATCCGAGTGCAGTACAATGGATTTAATTGTGCCTAAGTGCTGTACTTAGTGCTAGTCTGTCCCGACAAAAAAAGTAGCTATCTTTTGAGAGATAAGTCTCCAAATGGCAGATGAATTTTATGAGGAACCCTTCACTGTAAAAATGCCTGAACATTGCCTTAATCTAGCAAGGAGTGACCACATTTAAATATATTTTAAACTGTTGTTGTTATAACGGCATTTTTAGGAAATACTGCTGAAGTGACAGTACTTGGCCGAATACATGTAAATCCGGCTGGTTCCGGTAGCGTAGAACCGATTGTACGGGGAACATGAAATCCCTTAGGCTGCGGGTATCGTTTTTCTATTTTTTCCACTGCTTAAAATAGCTTCTGATAAAAATAGTTTCTTACAAAACTACGCAGTTCTCAATCTGCGCAAAATCAATCATATAATTTCAGTTTTTGAAGAACTTTTAAAATAAAAAGTTTTTAAATACAATTTTTTTTGAATAACTTTTAATAGAAATGATAATTTTGCGTGAAGGATATCTTTATTTTGATCTTAACGCGGTCCATTGCTTGTCGGTTTGTATACTGCAGAACTGTCTAGTTCACGAGTGTCATTTTAAGAAATTATAAATTTTCCAATGGATGATTAATTTTTCGCCACCTTCTGGCGGAACGAAAATACAGCAATAGCTGATAAGACTAGCTGCGATAGGACTGGTTATTAACTAACTAGTCCACTTTACAATGACTGTGAAGAAGAAATTAGTTGCTTCCATACAAATTTTTCCTGTAGGGGAGGTGCAGCAATGCGCATGTGCGGATTGTGTCATGCTATGCAAACAACAAAAATAAAGCTGGGAGTGTGATTATTCACGCCAACGACATAAAACGTCAGTCTGTCGTTTTCTACTTTGCAATGGCGACACATTTTTCACGTCACCAGTGAAATTCCAAAATCTTTACTACTATTCAGTTACTAAAAAATAATCTAAAGAAAACATATATTACTTAGTATAAGTAAAAAAAAAAAAATTCTATACATAAAAAGTTCAAATCAGTGCCTTTGGTGAATACAAATGCTTTTGCAACGTTGGAGATTGTGTCGCTGTTGTTGTTGCTGCAAATTGCAACGAAAATGGCTTCAAACCACCAGAAAAAGCGAAAAGAGCAGCAACAGCAACAACAAAAAGAACAAAAGCCATTACAACAATCACCAATTGGTGCACGACGCGTTCGCACCGATTTGAAAACATCAGAGAATATCTTTTTGACAGCGGCAATACCGCGTATACCCCGCACACCTCACACACCCCGCACCTCGTCGCCAATTACCATTAAATATGTCACATGTGACAATCCACAGCAACTGCACTCTCCATCACATAATACACACCACCGTACAGCTGCACGAATGCCACAAACATTTCATGGTGTACATAAATCATACTTGCCACATGCCATACACACGCAACAAAGTTCAAGGCGAACTTCTTCAACTGTTGCTGCATCGATATCAAGATCTCCAACAACAACGATGACGACAACGGCAACCAAGTCGACGTCTACTTTAGGTGCTGTATGCAACTGTTGGTGTCACTGTGCCGCTACAACGGTGCTGTCGGCTAGTGCGCCGCACGCGAATGCCACATATCTGAGGTGCAAACGCAATGCAAGAGTATAGGATTAGAATTTATTTAAAGAAAACATTCAAGGTTGAACATTTCCCCATTATTGTTTTTGTTAAACAAATCAGACACATTCGAAAGCATTTTATTTGCAACATTCGTAATTAAGTAGTAAAAATAATAAAAATCATTATTTTTCTTACTTCAAACTTACACACGAGAATTTGAAATTATCCTCGTTTTCTTTTTGCTCATTTCAGCGCCCATTTGCCCGCTCGCGCTACACGCTTACTAAATCGTTCGCGTTTGCAACAACAACAGTATCCCGCTTCAAGCACCAGCGGCCTTCTAGCGAATGCTGGTGCTGGAGCATCTGGCGGCGGTGCGGATTCGGACAGCTCTAAATCAACACACAGTTTACGACGTAGCGGCAACGCTTCGCGTGCTTCAAACGCTTCCACGTCATCGACGAATGCTTCGCAACCGCTCAGCAGTCATTACCATCATCAGAAACCATTTCAGCATCACTACTCACAACTATATCGCGATTCGCACAGTTCCTCGGACGATCTAATGTTGTATGACAAATCATTTCGCAATGCGATGATTCAGGATGTGCTGCAGTTCAAGAAGCAGCTGTTGCGGCTACGACGCATTTTACAGGAGGTAAGTGTACCCGCGTGTGTGTGTGAGTGTGTGGAAATATGGAATATCATGAAATATCATGGAAAAGTACATACAATCAGGGTCGTTCAAGCGTTTTGCTCATCAATGGCAAAATAAAATTTGTATAATCTTTGACTGGTGGCATTCATTTTCCATCGCCAACAAGGAGCAGGGCTAGAATGCATAGCATCATCAAATGCTTTATATGACTTTTAATCGCTCAGGCTGCATTTTTTATACCCGCGCGCACTTGGGCACAAGGGTGTTATGATATTGTTCCTGTAACGGTGGTATATAACAGTATAAAGGAATCGAGTTAGATATACATCGAGTCAGATATCAAAAGTACCGCCTAGATGTCAGTAATGAAAAGTTCCTAGACGCTATCTTTTTTATGCCATCTTTGACATTTGCCAAGTAGACAGATGAAAAATTTTACACAATAGAACGACGCGTTAAAATCATTGAAACTTATTAAGAAAATGGTAGATCCTTAAGAACAACATATCGCGAAATTCGTGATTATTTTGGTGGGAATAATAGTTCAAATGAGTCGAAAATTCAATGGGTGGTTCAGGCGAGATAGTCTGGCAGACCAAAAACTATACGTTCTGTTAAAAAGATTGCTGCTGTAGCGCAAAGTGTTGCTGAACAACCTTCAACATCGATTTCTCAACGTTCTCAACAATTAGGCATTCATGAATGGACTGGTTGGCGGATTTTACCCATAGACTTGCCCACGGTAGACATTTAAATCGAGTAATTTTTCAGATATAATTGTTAACAGCCGCATTTTGAATAGAAAGATTTAAACCTGAGAGAACCTGAATTTCTAGATGTTTTATTTTAAAACAACATCTAGGCGGGTATTTTGAAATATCCTTTATACACCAAAATGCTCAGAGGGGAATCGATTTAGTTATGTCTGCCCGACGTTCGTCTGCCTACGATTCTTGGTACTCATACTTCTCTTTGACTAAGGTATGCTTCTATTGAAAATGTATGAAATCTGTCAATAACTGCGCCCAGCTTCGACTATAGCGGTCAGTTTGATGCAAGTAAATGTTGCCTAAGTTGTCGGACGGAACCGCAATTTATATACTCGCACATATTTACGTACATTTGGCTGAGTTTGACAAAACGTTTCTTTCTCATGCTAGCCCCCGCAAATTGGACACACCAAGTCCTTCTTCACCTGATCTTTCCAATGCAGCGGAGGGCTTCCTTTCTTTACTACTGAACCACAACGTTTATATCCATTTGTGTGACATAACCCAGCTAATCAAACCGCTGGATTTTTATTCGGTGCACTTTGACTTTGTCATCGTAAACCTTTGCAGCTCTTTGTTCCAACGCCTACGATACTCGCCGTTGATAACGTGTTAAGGTCCACAAATCCCCCGCAGAATCTTTCTATTAAACACTCCAAGAGATGGTGCATCGGATGTTGTCATCGTCCACACTTATGCGCCATACGTAAGGACGGGCATGATAAGATCCTTATACTCGTAGAGCGTTAATTTTGTTCGTCGAGAGAGGAATAGACTACTCATTTGCTTATTTAGTCCAAACTAGCACAAGTTGACCAGGGAGATTCTTGCTGGATTTCAAGGCTGACATTATTATCGGTATTAATGCTGGTTCCTAGATAAACGAAGTGTGTAATTCTAATTTTTGTAATCAAACAAACGCATAGACAATGAGAAATGAAGTATTTTTCCCAAAATTTGTTTATAAATGTACTGAAATACGCACGGGTATACAAAGTTCGTTTCGAAGCGAATTTATACCTTCTTTCTCGTTGGGCTTTTAAGGCTAACTTTCCTTGAATTATTTTTGTGGCTTTCTTTATTTCTCCGAGCACTAATGGAATACAAGTCTTCAAGCATGCCTCAATCTCACTGCATGCCACGTCATGATGTTGCAATAACAGTTCACGCACAGCAACGCTTTATTCTGACATAACAACCGATTTCGAACAATCATCTTGAACTTCGGGGCTGTTTCGAAGTGTGTCCACTACTGAATTCGGAAAACAAAGAAATGGCTCGAAACAGCACCAATACTGCCAATTTTTTCATTTCAAAAAGCACCAAATGCAGAAAAAATGCTCCAGAAAAAGGCACTAAAATATATATTAAAAAAATATTACAAACATATTATATTTTCATATACATACATATTTGCTATATGTACCTAGCAGTTGTGGCCAACTCTCAATGCGAAAGGAAAAAGAATCTCTGCTGAGGCATAAAGGGGCGCTGGGCAGACACGCCCAGGGAATGGGCGAGCAGACACATCACCTCGGCAGAAGCTGTCTAGAAGAGGAAGAGACGATCTCACATCTGCTGTGCCATTGTTCTGCTCTATCCAGACGTAGATTTACCATTTTTTAATGAGTTGAAAGATCTTGGCTCTTTGAAAATCAGGGACTTCTAAAGATTCTATATGATTTACATGCGTTTCTGAGTTACTGAGTTTCGCAAATTGAAATGTAGGGTCACTTGGCAACTGTATGAAGAAAAATATAAAAATAATTGTATTGAGTTTCATAACTATCAAAATAAAGAGGTTATAATTTTTTGTCATTGGTTAATTACAAATTCATTATCACTTTCAACATAGCATTGCTTGAGTGACTCTGTCTTATGTGTGTACATAAATATAATACTCATTTGATGCATTTGTATATAAAACATTTATCATTGTTTGCACTTAAATTTTTCTTTTGTTTCGTTCTATTTGCATGTAAATAAATTTGGTTTTATCGCGCTGCACTTCGCACTACATTTCATTTTCCAAATCCACATTCACATTTTCGAAATTGATCAATTATCACAACAGGACGAAGAACCTTTGATGAGGGTATGTTCGTAATTTTAATATACAATACTTATGTTATAAAATACCTGAATTTGCATTGGTGACGGCTTAAGGTAATATTTCCGCTTAAATTTAATATAAGGGCGTGACGTTTTCTGGGTGAACTGGGTTGCATTTTCTATTGGAATAAAATTGTTAAAACCAAATAATTTAGTAATGTAGTTGGTACCTGATTATAACCTGATTGTAACGGGCCATGTAATTAGGTAGATGCGTAAAACCACCTGAAACTGATATTTTCATAGACTCAAGCATATACTAATAATATAATTTTATTCTGGAAATTTGAGACAGAAATCTCATCCGACATGAGTAACTTATGTAAGCTCATTATACCTATACGGAAAGTCTACGGACATCAGCCGTCTTGTTTCTGGCATTCTAAAGATTTCCTACAATTTCAAGTAAGCTCCAAGGTTAGCATTTTCTTATGCAGTTTGTTTGAATTGAGAAAATGCTAGTGCAGTATATTAACCCTTTCAAGAGCTGTCGGACGCATATTATTCTACAGATTTTGTTGGTGTTTTTTTCGCCAAGCTGAATTGCAGATATTATACGGCTTGTGTATGAAGCAATTGCCTTCATAAGAGTTCTGAGATTCCTTTGATATCTGGATCTTTAATGTTTATAAGTTCCTTAAACTCAAATCTTAAATTGCAATTGAATAATTCAGACCTAATCGCCAAGATATTTGACACGACTTCTTTAAAGTGCAGGACATTCACAGAGGAGATGTTGTACCGACTCAGTTTTTTCTTCACCTGCATAACTCCTGCAGAAATCAATGTGAGGTACACCTATTCTATTAAAACACTTGTGAGGGCGCTGGTAGCTGATCTGCTAAGCCCAAGCATACCTTTTGTGCTTTTGAGATTAAGTTTTGGCCGGAGCACTTTCGATATTCTGCTGTTAATAGTCAAAGACCACCTTCGATTGGTTTCTGCTCAAGCCAATCGCAGTGTACAGTTCATTTAGAGCAATTATTATATCTCCTAACACTCGCTGAAGGTCAAGCTCAGAGCCTTCCCTTGTACACTCATCCACTCTTTCATTTCCCTCCACTCCAGAGTAGCAGGGGATCGAACTAAGTGTAGTGTTGTGTTATTGGAGCGGCCTCCTGCATTCTTTAACGATTTCTATTGTAGCAACCTATCAAATTCATTTTTACTAGGCTTTTCAAATTGTGACTCCAAACGAATATTTCCTGAGTGAGTTAAGTATCCTCGGTTCACCATTTCTCTGCTCATTATACTTAAGTTCTGCTTGTTTGACAAAAAATTTCCATGTGAAAACAACAAAAGTTATCGAGCTAAATTCGGCGCCAATGAGTGCTGTTATACCTCATGAAACTGGTTTAATTCACTATTTTCAATGCTGCCAACTATATTTGTTGATATTAGGAAAATCTCATTAGACTGTGTTCAGACACGGCAACTTGCGACTTTTGGTATGGAGTTTAACGGGGAAGGGCGAAGGAAGCCGTGGTATTCGGGTTCGGGAACAAGCTTTGCGTTCTCGTTCTTCTCAATGTTGTTGCTGACTGTAGACTAAAACAAAAAGGCCTGCATGCAACTCGATTAGCTTTTTTAAGTTCAAAAGTTGACTGAAATAATGAACGCCACATTCAAATTGCACCATATCTCTATATATTGGAAAACTGCTGAGATAATTATGTTTAATAAATAAGGGAAAGCACATGATACCATATCTTATCGGCCTATCTCGCTCCTACCTCCATCATTGAAAACGCCTTTGAGGAAAGAAAGGTGTGCTCTGCTGTCTTTCTGGACGTGTCTAAAGCCTTTGACAAAGTTTGACACGGTGGGCTCCTCGACAAAATAAATGCTCTTCTACCAAAACAATATTTTAATATTCTAAAATCGTACTTATCCGATCGTTTTTTTCTGAATAAAATATGACCACACATATTCCGAACTTAAGACAATTAAAGCTGGCGTCCCAGAGGACAGCGTGCTGTGGCCCATTCTTTATATTCTTTTTACATGTGATTTACCTAATGACATAAATTGCTCCACAGCAACTTTTGCTGACGACACAGCCATCTTGTCGGTAGGAGAAACGCATATTGACTCAAGCGAAAACCTTCAAATTTATTTAAATAAAATCTCCGAGGGAACCATTAAATGACGCATAAAACTAAACGAAACAAAATCGGCTCATTTAGATTTCACACAGAAAAAAATCAAATATCTGCCACGGCGTGCAAATCCCTCGCATCACCGCCGGCTTATGAGCAACCAGTCCCTATACAATAAAATCCTTGGGTGTAAAAGGAAATTGATATAACCAAGGGGCGCAAAATTATTTAATTAATTATGTTTTTAGATGACTTTTTTAATAAATAATTAAAAATTATTTTGAGTAATGAACACCTTTATTTTGACCTATACTGCAGCTGTCTAAATCACAAGTGTCAAATATGATTGACGTACGACGCTATTTGCAAAAATTATAAATCTTCCAATTTTGTTGACTATTCAAGACATATATTTCAAGACAGTTTCAAGGCTTCGGTATTGGAAAAGTCCTCGTTCGTATGAAGGAAACGTAACCAACTCGTTTTTACAAACCTCTCTTGAGGAAACGTTTGTGCCTTTGAGCCATTTTTGGAAATATTTAAATATACAATAGTGATGATCTCTTTCGCTTAGTGTTATCTTATGTGACTTATATTTTCCACCAACTACCATCCATTTCAAAAATGGTTCGTTAGGTTTCAGCAAATAATTTTAGACGTCAATTCGATCCAAATGTTATTTGCTTGAAAACGTGGCACATCGATTTGGGATCAACTTTAAGATAAGGTTCTAGCGCTTTTCAGGAAAACTCTCAGTGCCTAGGTAATGGAATAAGTGATCACATGTTGATTTGACTCCACGAATTCTATGATTTTATTGCCATTTCCGATGTTTAAGTAATCAGCACTTGCCTTATCTTCAACGTCCGTATTACCAGAATGGGATCATTAGAAACTCCAATTTGCTGTTGCATTCAATAGTGCATTGGGTTCTCATATATCACACTCTTCTGTGACTTTCTGCTCTGGATTTTCACCATGGTCGTAGTGATACAGCAGAATGTATAGAATTTTCTTTTTTGTACTTTTATTTGGGTACAATGTAACACACAACTGGCCTCAACAAACACAAAACTATCCGTGGAGGGTCTTACGTTAAGTGGCACTCATCACCATGCATCTGGCTATAGTGTTCATCTGTCTACATATGTTTTCGTTTTTCACAATTCTTTTGATTTATATGCATACCTCTACTATAGAGATCATAACAAAAACGATTTTAATAATTTATTTCTTTGCTTTAATTAGACGGATACTCTCAACCCATTCGATGATGACAATGGGCAACTCTTCGCTGCCTGTGGCTTGGATAGCAAACTATTGGATGACATGGACTTGACCAGCTTGGCATCGTCGATCACAGATGATCCGATGGTGGAGTTAGCCGACCTACGAAGACAGGTGGTTTACCTTCAGGTATTTGCACGTTTTTATAAGTTTTTGTTGTTCTATTTTGATTTGTCCTTGTCGATGAAAAGTAAACTATGCTTTTAATTTAAGTTATTCTTAAAAGTCTGAACAACTTTATTTTGAAAGGAGACAAACCACTGAGTATCTCTTCCTACTTTACGTGGTAATGCGTTGATTGTAACGAAAAAAAGAGAAAAGAAAAAAATTAAATGAAAAAAACCATCCAAAAAAAATTCGAAAATTCTAATTATATACAATTTTTCGATTAAGTTCCTTAGGTTATTAATATCAAATATTTGCAAGTGTAACAATTTCGCATAGCCCATATAAAGATTTTCCAATACCTTAACCGCAATAATTAAATTAAAACTAAGGTAATTTATACAAACATTGCGCCAAGCTTGCATTTTAACAAATTCAAATAACTAATATTCAGTTTTTTTCTACTAATTTCGTTTCATTTATAAATTTGTGAATTCTTCGTTTTTTGTAAACAAACTTTGATATTTAGTAAATAATTTTTATGAAACATTACGAATTTTATCTGTTTTAAATTGTATAAAAAAAGCATGTAAATATATGTTTGTACACATACTGGTATCTGCCAAAAAACAGTGCACTTAATAGATCTGATAATTTTCGTGCTTAGATAAATACCAAATTCTTCGTACACACTCATGGCAAACTCAATGGCAAAAGGGGCAGATTTGTACTAAAGGAATTATAGTTAATTATTATTTATTGTGCGGCATTACCCCCAGAGAATGTATAGAATACTCTATTTCACAACGAATTCAACCAAGTTTTGCTATCCTAACAGAAAATGTTATGCTAACAGTAATGGGCGAATTTCAAATGTTGACTTTTAGCCGTTACCAAAGTCGTAACAATACAAACTAAAGAGGGATCCTTGACTAAGTTTATGTTTGGTATAGAGAATTAGTTGTTCCTTTATTTCTACTGAGAATATACATACATAGGTTTTTTGTTATAAGTGAATGAGATTATTTACTTTTTCAGAATAAAAGATGATACAAAATGAAAACCAAGACCAATGACCTTCTGCAGATTTTCTTTACTTACCGCTTGCAGCACTGTAGAAAACTGTGGTCTGTAAATCTCAACTTGCATTAAATGTAGATCCAAAGAAATATTTTTTATAGGGTAAATATATTATCTATACATTTATTGTGATAAATGGAATAAAAATCTAAAATCGCAGTTGACTCTCTTTAAAACGTTGATTGTCATCTGTTGTCAGCAAACCTGTATGTAAAATGTAAAGAAAAATCAATCTAAGTTGATTTTATTTGGATTAAATTTTACAGAAGCAGTTAAGGTTTTAGTGCATATAGGCTATTATAAATGATGATACAAAAAGTTTAACTACATAAACATTTCGACAATACACACCGACAATCTAGTGAATTGAAGAATATTATCAAAATAGTTTGTGTTTTCCTCACTCCAATAATTTTGGGATAGATAAATAAATATTTAGATTGTACAAAGTTGCACTATCGTCCGTTCAATTAGTGTCCCTGGATTTAGTAAAAGCCCCCGTGCTGCGCTGAATGTCGATTTTTATGTTGTTTCTAGCGCTGCTCAAAATGCAATCAAGTTAAAGGAGATTGACCTCTGGAAGCAATCTCTCAAGGGACATGGTAGCATTTTTGGGCAATTAACACCGTATTTCTCCGAACTTCGGACTCAAACTGGAGTTTGAGAGTCGTACCAGGACAATGATTCCAAGAAGGCAGGATTGTAAGGAGGGGAAAATGTGTACCGAAACTGGCGCCTCTGACTTCACTGACGGTTCCAAGATGGAATAAGGAGTCGGAGCAGGAGCTTTCTCTAAATCAACCAATTTGTGTATTTCCTTAAAATTGCCCAATTGCAGAAATCTTTACAACCCTGCAGGCATGCAAAATGCTTGGGAAACGTGAGAGTGGGTGAGATGTCAACATTTCTTTTGATAGTCAACTTGCGATCAAAGCTCTGATGACGCCATGGTGCAGATCCAAATAGGTCAACTCCTATATGGAGGAGATCCAATCTTTTGGGTTTGCAGTTAACATTTCCAGGGACATGAGAATATAAAGAGAAATAAAATTGCTGATGAGCTTGCCAGGAAGAGGAGTGAATTGGTCTCAAAGACCTCCTATCCGGTCATTGGTATTGCCCTGACTGTTGTTAAATGGGAATGGCAGAAATTATTCCTCAGAAAAGCGCAAAAAAGATTGTGCTCCATTTGTACTTGTGCTATTTCGAAAACCATGTGATCCCAGTACAATAGATGGAGGACTCAGAAAGTCCTGGGGACTCCACGCCATTCAATTTCCAAACTCGTAGCTGTGTTTACCGGTTATTGGACGATCGGCTCACATGCAAAAAAGCTAGGCCTACCATTCGATCCACATTGCAGAAGCTGTGGGGACCTTTCATAGAAGAATTCTGTTGAGCCCTTTCTCTGTATATGTCCACGCTTGGCAGCTAGACGATTAAGGTAGTAGTCTGGTAACTTACACGTTTTTTGAGGCCATGTTTGGGACGTTTTGTTTTAATGTTTTGATACTATTTTTGTATACTGCAGCAAGCGGCATAAAAAAGAGGTACAGTGGCTGGCCGGCGTTATTTCGGCACTTCTGGTCATCTGAAACAGAAAAAACAAATTGCTTATTAATCAGTGCACTTGTCGTTCTGGCGGGTAGTAAGATCAAATGAATTTGACAAAAAATAACAAAATGGCGGACTTCTTAAGAAAATTGCCTTTTTTTTAAGGGGAAATGGGACTAAAAAATGGAAAAATCTACTACCCGCCAGAACTATTGATGTGTAGAAAAACATATCTAAATTTCAGCTCAATCCGTTAGATAGAAAATTTGTTTTCACGACGGCCATCCGGAAAAACGTTGTTTTGAGAAATACGCGTTTGAAGTTTTAGCAATTGAGCCGCGCTAGTACGAGCCGCTCTCATGTATGTGCTATAATTTCGACAATATTTCGAATTTCGGTCTAAAATTTGTACAGTATATTACCAATATATCGCACTTTCAAAATATGTAAAAAAACGAAATTCGAAATTTTCAAAATAAGTTACCAGACTACTACATACCTTAAAGTCACTGAGTTCTTTTTTCTTCGACACCTACGGCAGTGCGCCAACCTAAATCCACGACTAATCTGCACTTTTGCCATTGCTTACTTTCAATATCAGAATAAATCATTTTTCAAGAATATTCAAATCGATTAGACGAATTTTTTGTACACACAAATGTAATATTCCTCTCACTCACACATTCAATATCCGTAATAAGTTTGCCTATTTTCTAACTTAATTTTGTACTCTTTTGTGGTTGTTTTTGACTGTATATTAGTTCGAAAAATTATAAAAATTATCTACATTATAACTAAAATTCTAAAATATTTTGGTATTACATTTCAATCATGCAACAACAACAGGGTGAAGTCGAAGATCGTGAGCGTACAATACGTTTGCAAAAAAATCAAATCGAAAGTCTGGAATCGAAAAACCCGGCAGTAAGAAGTGACAGCACAAAAGAATGCATCAATACAGCAACACAAACCGAAAGGGTACGTAAAGGAAAAGAAAACTATAGACTTGCATATGAATGAATATAATAAAGTAAAATAAATTAAACTAAAATAATTTGAAATGAAATAAAATAAAATAAATTAAAATAAAGTAAATCAAAAATATTTAAAGCAAACAAAGGAATGAAATCTAAAATAAAATGAAATAAAGTAGAATAAGAAATAGGAATAAAAAATTAAAAAATAATAATTAAAATAATACAAAATAAATACGAGTGTGATAAACTATAAAAATAAACTAAGCAATTTAGATTAAAATAAATAAAAATAAAATGAAGTAAAATAAAACAAAATGAAGTAAAATAAATTCAAGAAAATTGGCGTAAATTAAAATAAAATAAAATAATTCGAAATAAAATTAAATAAATTAAAATAATATTAATTCAAATAAATGTTGGTAAAATAAAAAAATTGAAATAATCTACAATAAATATGAGTACGATAAATTAAAACAAATCAAGATAAAATCAATTTAAAAAATTCAAAACAAAATCAATAAAAATAAAATAGTATAAAGTATTTAAAATAAAATAAAAATAAAATGAACTAAAATTAATATAATTTAAAATAAAATGAAGCAAATCAAGATGAAATAAATTTAAAAAAATCAAAGCAAAAAATTCAAATAAAATAAATAAAAATACAACATAATTAAAAAAACCCTATAAAATATAATAAATTAAATTATAATAAATTGAATTAAAATAAATTAAAATAAAATGAATAATAAAAAAATAAAATGAAATAAAATTAATAGAATTTGAAATAAAATGAAGCGAATCAACATGAAATAAAATTAAAAAAATCAAAGGAAAAAATTCAAATAAAAAAAAATAAAAATACAACATAATTAAAAAAATCCTATAAATTATAATAAATTAAATTATAATAAATTGAATTAAAATAAATTAAAATAAAATGAATAATAAAAAAATAAAATGAAATAAAATAAATAAAAACAGAATAAATTAAAGAAATAAAATGCAAATAATTTTAAATAAATATGAGTGGATAAATAAACATAACTTAAATTTATAAATAAATATAAGAAAACAGATAAGAAAACTTTAATTAAATTGAATTAATGCCAATTGTAAGTGAGTGAATTTTTTCATCTTTTCTTTGCGTTACAAGCAGACCCGACCTCTTTCATACGGTCCAG
Organism: Anastrepha fraterculus; assembly: GCA_037575425.1. Lineage (NCBI taxonomy): Eukaryota > Metazoa > Arthropoda > Insecta > Diptera > Tephritidae > Anastrepha > Anastrepha fraterculus. Next base: position 72,768 of record JAYXIM010010675.1, on the reverse strand, counting down.
AAGGATTGTCAAGGTAAGCCACTTAGAAACGTTTTTAAAATTATATTAAAATAAATTGGTTTTGGTTTCTCTCGCAATACTCTTAATGGGAAAGCTAGTTTTATCAAAAGGTTGTAATTTAAACTTATTGTATTTTATTTTCTTTTGTTTCTAACAACTTAGCTTTAAAATTTTTGAACTTTACTTATTTTTTTTTGGTTTTGAATTCCTCTCAACAGCCTTTCTGCACAACAAATCAACCTCGTACTACACCACCTCGCTTGCAATTGCAAGCAAACATTCGTACAATTCTTCCATTTTCTCAAAACTAAAATACCCACAAAATATTTTGCCTCCAACCAAATACTAATCGCATCCTTCCCAGCAGCTGTGCAGCGCTTCTTCACTATAATTCACCGCAAATTGCAACATTTCAAAGACAACTTCGGTGGCATTGTAATCGGTTGCCTAAACGGCTTCACAGCGTCAATTGGCCAAAGCGACGTCGTCGATGGTAGTGGCGTTGGTGTTGAAGATGGTAACTGGCAATCGTGCCTTAGACGCATCGATGGCACCTTGCAACGACTTGTTGTATTTGCATGTGGCACGTTGTTGCACTTCACGCGCAGTTGCGCCGATTTGCATATTTGGCGTTGTTTGGTTGCAAATTGCAGACAGCTTTCGTGCAATATTTTGACATGCTACAACAGCAACTACATGCATCATCGCTATTACCGCGGCCTAGTTGCATACTATAGACAAGACTTGGCCAATTGGCTCTATTTACGTATGCGCTATGTAAGCGATTTGCTTACGATGAACATCTTTTGTTTCTTTCACCATCTACAGCGAATTTTGCCATAGGCAATTTATTCGCGAAATTTCGTGAAATTGCCAAGACAGAAAGAAGAGGAACACGAGAAAAAAATGCCAGCATTAGTATTGAGAGAGCACAGGGAAAGGGAGAGTGGGGGCGGGGGGGGAATAAATTAACGTGCTTGTTTAATTATAAATATTTACTTGAGTTGAGCTGCAACATCAGAAAATAATTAATTTATACCAAATTAAAATTTTTCATGCATATTAATACTCGTACATATGTATTTTTTTTTTTTTTTATATTCAAGCTTTTTATAAAAATCGATTTATATATAAGTAGAAGTTCGTATTTTACCGCATATCAATCAAAAGCTAATCTCGCAAATTTCTCTTTCATGCTGCCTTATTTGAATGGGTTTCACGAACAAAAATATTGAAAAAATATGATCTAATGCTTGCTTTAATATTACATAAAAATATACATTTTGTTAACTCACACACATACGCACCCATACACATTGTCCCTCATATACTTACTCACACATTATTACACGCTGCCACACGCAAAACTCCTCTGAATCGTTTCAACTGGTAAAAACTTATAGACTACGCTTTGGTGAAGAACAGGTACTGTTTTGCGATCTTATCATGGCCGTTATTGTTTTGTGTGCCATTAACATTATCTGTATACTACATATAACCTACTCATGTATTGACAACTGTTCATCTTGTCTATAAGACTAACAGAACTCTGGAGTTAGTAAATACTTTTATGCACTGTATAGAAAAATATGAGGAATAGTAAATAAGTAAAAATAATAATATTTAGCTTAGCGTTCAGAAATGTTTATCCAACCTAAAATTATATAAATAATGTAAAATTTTAATTTAATTCCTTTTTTATGCTTATGATTTCTTTCTATCGAAATTAACTAATAATATTTTAAAAGTTGTAAAAAATTACAATTATATGCTAGTGATCTAGAACTAAATACATAAATATAACTAAATATTGTAACTATTTTTTAGTATGTTATTTTTGGACCTGTTGAGTACATATTGAGAAATTGTCGGTGTATGTAAGACTAGTCAAAGATTACGTTTAATACTCATGGATAAGACCAACCTAACAGTGGCTTTTAACAGCAGTGAAGTTCTTGCCGCGACACTTTTGTTGGAAGTGGCTGAGGATGATTTTCTATAACGATATTTTCATGGTTTTGTGTCTAAGTACTTAGTAGATTTTTCAAACGTATGAGAAATCGCAATGGTTCTACTTAATCTGAGAGTAATAAACCCTATAATATAGTGAGGGAGTTTTTTTTTGTCGGGACAACTAGCAAATACAGCACTCAGACACAATTAAGTCCATTGTACTGCACTCGGATTCCTTTTTAATTTTTTTATAAATCTATCGGATCTGGGAAGAAATCTGAGTAGATCCAAGTGTAGTACAATGGACTTAATTAATTTCTGAGTTCTGCACTTGCTAGTTGTCCCGACAAAGCAAAAACAACAAGATCTTGTGGTGCTCGAGGCCAAGGTGGTCGCTTCTTAACCCATCAGGACAAAAGACCTCAAGCCTGATTCGAGCGAAGGCGAGCAGACGCACAGAAAGTGGTCCGCCGTCTCATTCTCCTCTTCATAAGCTGGGCAGATTACACCGTCTGAGATGCCTACCTTTTCCATGTGCTTTGCCATAGAAAGTGGCCCGTCCAACCAGCCATCTGCAGTCTTTTCTGCTCAATGACAGGAGAATCTGCAACATTCTATCGGGCATGACAGATAACAGCAGTTTTGTGCATCTGCAGCCTCTCTCAGCCTGCCAAGCTCGCTTGTGGGTTGTAATAACCCATTTGCTAACCGTGGCTTTGATGGCTGCAGAAGGGAGTGGTAGAACGCATTCTGAGACCAACTTCTTCTTAGCTAAGGAGTCAGAGATCTCTAGATCTGTATCTCCATCTATTTTTCACAACAAAGTTCATCGCTTCTTGAACAGCATACACCTCCGCCTGAAACACAAATGCATGCATTCCAAGAGCAAAGTGCAGTTTTGTCCCGCTGGATTCCGCATAGATACCAGAGCCGGAGCTGTACTCGGTCAGGGAGCCATCCGTGAAAATGCGAAAACAGTGATTGCTGGGCTCATTTTCTGAGTTTAATCACTATTGAGCCTATGGAAGCAGCACATTGTATCTCTTTTCAAGTACAACTCTTGATGGCATGGGGCATGAAGATAATTGTTGTATCGAAGCCTATGCCTACTCTGTTTTCTAATGCCGGACAGGGACCGCACCAGCTCCCATTGTGTAGTGAGGGAGTTAATAAACTAAGCAGTTCTATAAAAACACTGCTCCCGAAATTTTGTCAGACAACTAGGCAACCCTATGTGTACTGTAGAAATAGAAAAAATAGAATCTCATCTAGTTGAGGAATTGCGTCGCTATACTCAATACCCTGGGAGCAAGAATCACAGTCCTACTGGGTTGCGTACCAGAATATACTGGTCATGACGTTAGCGAACAGGCGGACTGCCTAGTGAAATTAGACGCCACATCAAATTTTAATTGACCAGAATCCTTCTGGGAGCTTAACAAAGCCCTGGACAAGTAAATATGTACAAAATATTATGGAAATTGTCTATAACTGAACGCTGAATATGGAACTCACGCGATACTGGATCGAAAGTCTAGAACATAGGCAGGGAACACAATTTATATTTATATCTAGAAGAGCGTAAAGTAGGGTCTTAAATCTATCATAGGCTATACCAACTAGATATTGTGCCGGATATCGGATGCCAGATGGATAAAAGAAACAAATAATTAACTCGATGAACAATAATACTCGTACAATCCTTAATATTTAAAGCAATATTGCGTACAATCATAGAGGAATGATTGGTTCGCACACATCTCTAACTCGTCACTTTGCAACTAGCACCATACTAGTCGTTCTCGGTCTAGTAGGACTTTTTCCATGAACGAAAATGTTTGCTGCGTAGCTTTGCAGAGTGGATCTAAAATTGTATTTATACGGTGTGCTGAGGATGCCTCGCAGGGCAAGTGAAAAGTAAAAAATTATAATATAATATAAATAAAAGCAGATTTTGGAAAATTTAAGTCAAATATGTGAATGCGTATAGTGTGCAATAAAGTGATGTTGGGCTATTTGTACTTACTAACTACTTTAATTATACATATGTACACACATAGGTACATAGCTTTAGGAACAGTATTAAGCACAGAATTATATCGGTTGTATTTGTTAGTCTCGTCTTAGTATTCCCTCATTTATTTGTAATACCCAACATATTGAAAAAACTACTTTTAACTAACTCTTAAATGCGATATGTTAAAAAATAACATTTTTTAAATAAAATACTTGTACTAATAATACTAATATGTAAGGCACACAAAAAAATTGTTAAAACTGTTGCAAATTTTTTAATTGCATGCGGCAATTAAATAGACTTGTGAGGTAATGCTTTATTGTCATTGACAAAAAAATAAAGATAATCATTTTAATGGTATCAATTTGTGCAATTGAATGTTTAATAGCTACAAAAATTCCATTCAAAGAACCAAAACAAAATAATAACATAAGAGGCGGGTTTTAAAGTAAGTACCGTTTTGACATAAAAAACAGCAAGTAAATGTTTTCCAAAAATAATTTATTCACTTGAAAGACCATTCTTTAGTCTACTTTTCTACATAATTCCCATTACTATTGAGGCATTTATCATATCTTGGGACCAGCTTTTGTGTGTCATCGTCAAAGAAAACTGCCGCCTGATTAGACAACTTCACAGTCGTTTTCGATTTGTCATAACTGAATGTCTGTCTCCCATTTCGTTCCTCATCATGTATGTTTGTGCGACTATCTTTAAAGGTCCTAACCCATTCCCGCACCATTCTATCACTCATAATGTTTTCACCATTCACTTCACTGATTTGGTGATGAATGTCTACTGATTTGAAGCCTTGAGCACAGAGAAACCGTATTACAGCACGCACTTGACAGTCGGCGGGATTCTCAATGGCTGGAGTCATTTTAAAATCACGCAAACCATCGATCGGATGGTCCGTAATGGCGTCTGTAGCTTCCCAACAGATGTAGCTACACGACGCGCATGCGCTAAACGGCGACCGCAGCGGTGCGGCTTACTGTAAAAATACGCCTCGTATTTACACGGACTACTTAAGACTTGCTATTTGTCGGTTGAATTACTCACTTGAAGTTACGAAGTTGAGAAGCTGCTTCGAATTTTTAAAGTTTTTATTTTTTAAATTATTATTTTTGTCTAATTTTTAATTCTTTTGGGACTAGTTTTTAGCTCAACGTGAAAAAATTTGTTGGTGTAAAAATTATAAGCGTTGGCAACTGGTATAAACTACTTTAATTATTTGCAGGGACAATTATTTGTCAGTGACCTTTTATATGTTTTGATTATATTCAAATTATAATAATTAAATGTTATTTGAAATTGAAGAAGATTTAAAAGAAAAAACTGATTTTTGTGGCAAAATCCATGTTAACGATTACTTTTTTTAGGAATCTGAATTAAGCTATCAGTTTTGTTCTAGGCATTCTTTCGAGACTCAGTCACCTCCAGACTCGTCAGCGTTTGACACTTTTCCTTGCTTATATTTTTGATTCATTATCTTCTTAAAAAATTACAGGGTACGCCGTCTTTTATGTCGGTATGAAAACATTGCGACATTGAATAACTTTGATTTGTATAAGTTAGGTATTTTTATTTGATTTGGTTATTTACAATTTATTAAAACTATTTTTTGAACAGAATATCTATCAAGTGACCACCTTTATTAGCAATCACGAAATACGATCTTTTACTGCGTTTGTCATCACCTTGTCAAGCAGTTTACCATTCTCAGCTTTTAAAACATATCTTTATCGATTATTCTCACGCAGAAAAAAATACGAATTTTTTACAGCTAACGGAGTCATTCCCTGGGTTCAATAAAAAATATAATTTTTTTTGTTTTTTAATATTTTTCGATGTTGGCGTTCGTTATGTAGTTAAAGCTAAGCGAGCGCACTCGCGCATTTTAACCTTTAAATGTTTTTCTCGAAACACCATTTATTAAATTGATTGTCATCATAACTTGATAATGAGCAAAAGCTTCGAACGTGCGAAAATTAAGTTTTAATTTTTTAATAAATTTTAACTCAACTTTCGAGTGTTTACAAAGAGAATCAATCCAAGAATCAAAGAAATTGATATAGATATATCTACATACGCCAAAAGGCCTACTTCATCATTCTAGGAGTCGATTTAATCATGTTTGTCCGTTCCCAGCAAAAAATAAAAGTATTTCAATGAAATTTGGTAGGGCGAAGTCGATAAATAATCACTATGACACAGTAATTTAAAAAAAAAAAAAAATTGTCATCCTCGGCCATGAATAAAGCCAAATTACTCATGATAAATCAAAGGAAACAGAAACGGCGCAAAAAAAAGTTTGAAAAATTAGTCTATAATGACTTAATAAAACGCACTTAATAAAACGCGCAAACTTGGTGCATGCATTGCTCACCACTCCATTTCTATCTGATATTAATATTATTGATCAAATTTTATTGGGTAAAACCACACCTACTTTCTTCATATGTTAAGACTAAATTTCCATTCATACCTCTAATCTTACAGGCTATAACCGTTATCGTCCATGAGTTAGTTTGATTCCAAAAAGTAACAGACAGTCAAAATTAATTTTTCTTTAAATATTGGCTAGTATATAAAGTTCGGCCCGGACTCCCTTTAGTACTTCCCTACTTGCTTTTATTGTGTTTGCAAGGTTTTTAAAATATTAACGATGCTATGTAGTACAATTACTTTCATAATGACTCTTGTTCCCTATGTGACGTAATGTTGTACCCAATGAACTCAATTGTCATATAAAATATTCTAGTGAGTTCCTTGAAAAAAATGGTATCCGTTATTTTTATTTTAAGCAATAAATTTGAAAGATTTGTGAGCGATATTAACCTTTCTTCGACGATATGTAAAAATAATCTTAATGGAAATGGCAAGAAGAAGTAATTCTTGCCCACTGTCGAACAGTCCTATTGAGAGTGTTGAGTTTTAATTCCTTAACCCGCAAGCTCTCTACTCACTCTCAGTAGACAAGCCATGCGCTTAACCATCCATAGTCAGCATTGGTTAATTGGCTTGCATGTCGCCAGATGAGGTATTACTTAGAATGACTTCTGCAGTGTAGGAGGAGATTGTATGTACAATACCTTTTCTGTCACTCTCCGACCTTAACTAGGCGGAGAGCTTAAGCGCTTTTTAAAGAGCTCTTGAGGTAGGAAGATCTTGATTCGAGGAACTTGGCTTTTTAAGGAAGATATTGAATCCAGGAACTTGGCTAAATTTATTATGAATACAAAGAAGTTTTAGCTGTGAGCGGAAGTTTTAATGCTACTGGGGCATCCAAGCGTGCCTGGCCCTATGTCTCAATAGGGATGACCACCTAGGTAAGCTGGTGTGTGTACAATACGAAATACTTGCTAGTCGCTTGAGTAAAAAAAAAGTGTACTATGAATGGTCGTAAATTGTAAAGTGTTTTACGATAAAATTAATTTCACCGTTTTCGATTTTCTATAAAACTTGTGAAAAAGTTTAAAAGCTTATTAAAAATATCTAAACATTCAATTGCACAACCTTGAGAAGTAGCAAAAAAGCATGCGACTAAATATACGAACACATACATACTAACTCACACATATGTATATACTTATTAATCGCATTCACTTCATAAGTTTATAATTGTAATTGTATTTCTACAAAAAAATTGAGATCTAATGCGGAACTAATATTTACCTTTTTATTGCTTTCTCTCTTACCACCTCCATGCGCTTTTGCACTACCGTCCATATCTAGAAGTAAGCCCGAGTACACCAGCTATACGACACATTATCATCCCGCAGCTAGCTGTGACAACAACAGCCTTTGCAGCAGTGCCACCACAAGCAACAACAGTCTATGCACACATCATCAACAACAAAAACAGCAACAACACAACTGCAATGACAGTAATAATAATTTGCCTGCTGCCGCATCAGAAGCAGCATCACAACAAATACGCCGCCACACCATCATATCTACCACTCTGAGCAATTACAATCAACAGTTGCCATTGGCACCGCGACGTGCTTCGATCGCGTGGGAAAAACCAACAGCGACAGCACCCACAACAGCCGCCACGCTGACCCAGACATCAGCTGCTGGCACAGCAATACACGCGCCAACCGCAAACATTTACAAACCCGTAAAAATTACACTAATCGGCGAGCCATTGAAGCAATGGCAATGGAATGCTGCCAGCAATGGGAAGACGACTGCTGCTGTGCAAAGTAATGGCAACACCAGCACAATCAGCAATGGTAGCGTCAAAGGTGTAAAGAGTGAAACGAATGGTGGCGGTGAGGGTGCTGGTGATGGTAATTGGAATGGTCGAAATAAAAGTAACGGTAATAGTGATGGGATGTGTAATGGTCTCACCAATGGCCTTTCCAAAGAGTTCAAGAATGGATTGTGCAATGGTGAGGCTGATTCGTATGGCAGCAATGGATATTCTCGTACAAATGGTAGCAGCAATAATTACAAGGTAAAAACAATTGGCGGTGTTGGCAATGGCAAGCAGCTGGGTTGCGATGGTGTTGTTGATTTGCATAATGGCCAACAAAACCAGATGATCTATCAGCAACAACAAAATCATCATATGCATAAGCCACATATAAAACAGGCGCTGCTTCAACCAGGACAACAACAAGAACAAAAAACACAACTTGCAAGCAGAAATAGCCATCAACAGCAGCAAAAGCCACTGCAAGTTTATCAAACGCCAAATGGCACCAATGGCACCAATGCCAATTTCAATCCAACAGTTACTATAGTCTGAGCGCGAATGTATTTTAGTTACGAATAGCTTGTAATGCCTGAGATTCATATACTACATACAACATAGAATTAATATAAATGAAAATTAAGAAAATTTTTTTTGAAGAATTTCTGAGAAACTGATATTTTTGAATTTTATAGAAATTATGCCTATGTATGTACGAATAAGATGAAAGCACAATTTATATGTATTTTGTCAGCCAAGTAAAAACACAAACTTCTTTTTAATTTCTGTGCGCTAGTGCGCTGAAGCAGCTTGTAAACCAATGCATGCATGTATGTTGATGGGCTTTTAACGAAACAACTTAAGTCGACTTGGCACTTTTTACCTGAAATGGCTTAGTGCGAATGCAATATATAAACAATTTATCATCCTTAGTCTTAGTTTAGAATACCACTTTAATAAAATTTCCACAAAAATATACAAATATCCTGTGAGAGGCTATTGGAAGTATACTGGCCTACAAAATTTGGCTTTTTTATTGTTTTATACGAGACTGGCTTTCTATGCATTTTTATGCGCTGAACACGTTTCTGAGGCCTAAAAGTGACGCTTCTCAAAAATTTTACGTGCCCGAAATTTCAACCTATACTCAAATTCAAGTTTGAACCCTACACTGAAATATTGCGCCAGTTTAAAGTGGCTTAAAATTCGCGTTGATTTTTCGCAAGTTTTTGGTTTTTAACGCTGTTGTGCATTTGCCATCCATTTAAGGGGACAGATACCTGTAAACGGCCATATTTTCCCTGATTTTCATTAAACTTATTTAAAATGAAGAAGTCAATATATTTTTTTTCAAAATTAGCATACAGTTTATTTATACATAAAAAAAATATAAATTTTTTTTTATTTTAATCATTCAAAATGGTGGATGTACACTGAATTATCCATATAGTTTTGACATACCTATACCTCTCTCAGCGCTAGAACGTCACGGTTGACGATCTATAATATAAGAAATACTTAAATTTGCATTCTAAAAACGTTTTGACATATTCTTAAAGGATAATTTTAACATTTTATGAAAGGAAAAATTTTTTTTCCCAAATTTTACAAGTATCTGTCCCCTTAAGAGATGCTCGAATTTGGAATTTTTGAATGAACTATGAAACTGCAAATTAAAAACAACATTTTGTTGAATTTATTGCAGTTTTGCATAAATTTTAAAGCTTTAAGTTATATGGATTTTGTTGTAGTATAAACTATATTTTTATAAAAACAATTAAACGAAATTCATTAAAAACCAAATCAAAATTTTGCACTATGCTGCGTTGCAATTATTATGGGCACTGGTGTGTGCGTGCAAGTTCCAAAATAAAAGAAAACAATTTTGAGTATGATAAGGTTGACCCTATAAGGATGAGGTTAACCCAGTGATTATGATCGAATTGCTAATTATTACTTATTAGATACCAGACTCCTGTTAAGCGCACAAAACTGCATTGAAAACTAGACTTACAAATAGAAACAGCAAAAAACAAAAATAGACATGCCACCTGTATATAAACCAAAAGCAAAATTTGCTAAAGACCGATAAGTTGTTCTCTCAAAAGGCCATAAATATAAAGCATTTAGCTGCAAGTGCGTTTTATTCCCGTGCGCACTGTACAGAATATTAGCTGAAGTTTGCGTTAAAACATAGCGGAATACTTCACGTAAAACTCAGATAAGCATTTAATACTCAGCTTCACTCTTCAAGGGGTTGTGAATTCATATGTACGAGCATAGTCTTTGCCAGAATAATCCCTCAATTCTACATGCATTGTCTAAAACAAGGAAGTTGACGCTTGACTTCAGCTGCCGAAAGAGGAAATTATCGGATTTTTGATATGGCATATCTATGGCAAAAGGAGTTCATCCCATTACTTATTTTAGTTGCCGAATTGTTTTTTTTTAAATAGGTATCATTGCAATAGTGGTTTTAGTCTTTGAGTCAAAATGGCCAATTTTTTAAATTTTACATTGCGGAGATTTCCATTGACTAATAGAAAGAGTATTGATGTAGAAACATGATCCAATTGAACTTCAGAGCTGCGAAAAACAGAGGTAATTCGTCATTTTGCAAAATGCATTTCTCGCCTGTTTGCGCAAGTTTACTATCTCAGAGCAAGCTCAATGCAAGCAATTGAAAATTACCGTTTGGAATTTAATTTGATTTGGCTATAAACAAAGTGCGCTTCAATATATTCCCATGCGTTTTTTTTTTTGCTTTTTTTTTTTTTTTTTTATTGAAATTACTGAAATTTGTCACTAAGTACGGGACACGATTTCAATCAAATGACTTCTACGCCTGGTTTTTGCGAGTAACTCATTCCGTCAAGCTAAGTTTTCAGTATATTTTAGCGAGCTTCGGCACATACTTCATCACTGGCAACTTCATTTTTCAGATTTCAACTTTTGAATTCCCCAGATTGTTGGCGTAGGAGTGACATCAATCCTTAAAGGCGCCGCACAATAGTACAATGGAGGCAAATTGCAGGTTCTAGGTGAGCATTAGATATCACCGTTTTGGTTCATTGCTCGATTTTCGAAGATTTCCGATTTTTGTTCCCCCTCCCTTTCTTTTCAAGTGAAAAGTGGACTATTTTGCAAATATTGAACGGCAAACTAAATTCCTCGCACATATGTCGCAGATGAATGAACGTTATTTTAGCTGTCAAATAAAACAAATCGGTAGTCGCAATTGGAAAATTGTAACCCATGTATACTCGTAATTTGTAACGCGCTGAAGGGCAGAGTTCCTGACAATGGCCGTCACTCAAAGCTCATACATTGCTTCGAAGCTTTAGACTCTTAGATTTACTCGTACTTACGCATGCAGGTAAAATAGTGTTCATCTGCATTGCCTATATTTTTTAGTTGATAACCTATGTGGATTTTATGTGAATAATATCCTCTTCTCCTCTTAAAAGCGAGTTTAACCACTTTTCACAGAGTTTAGTAATACTAATAATAATATACAGCAGCAACAGGAAGCCTTTTGGTATATTTATTTTTATTGTTAATAGTATTGTTATTATTGTTACTCTTATTCATATTACTATCATTATTATTACTCTTATTAATACTATGTTATTGTTATATTTATTATTTTTATTATTATTACTATTATTAATGTTACTGTCACTATTATTATTATTTATTCTTATTCTTGTTGCTACTGTAGGTACATAAAATAAGTTAAAATGAACTATGCCTTCTTTTCTCTTTTCTCTTTGACATCTCCGCCCTGTGAAATTATGTAAAATAGGCTTCCATTTATCACTCGGCCGTCAACAAAAAAAAAACAAAAAAAAACTAATTTCTTTGACTTGCTAAAAACCACCACTCGAGTATATGTAAAGCTAGATGAGAAAAATAGATCAGGTGCACTCAAAGCATAAAATCAGAATTCGCAAAAAATAAAATTGTCTTTAGCCCCAGTGAGCGTGAAACTCCAATATATCGAACTTCATTTTCAATAGATGAATTCGTTGACCTGTGTGACATCTGGGACCAGATTTCACTGTTGCGAAGTCCATGCAAAGTTTTGGTAAACAATTTTTGTTTTTCCGAAATGTTTCCATAGCAAATTTCATTAACCATAAAATGGGTATGAAAAATGCGGCTCAATCACATTACCGGCTTAGTTTATTGAAGCTCATATGGGTGCGTTGCTGACCAATAATACCCGCTGGTACGCTTATAATGACTAAAGGTTTCACAGTTAAAATTAGCGACTCAAAATTTTGCATGCGGTTTTAAAAATGTTCAAACATTGCTCGTTCATGTAAAATTGTTCCCTTTGATGAAAGTATGAAAGGTGGATTATGAAACGTACATATTTACATCCTCTACTAAAGGCCGATGTGGCCGAATGGGTTGGTGCGTGACTGCCATTCGGAATTCAAAGAGAGAACGTCGGTTTGAATCTCGGTGAAAGATCAAAAATTAAGAAAAAGTTTTTTCTAATAGCGGTCGCCCCACGGCAGGTAATGGCAAGCCTCCGAGCGTATTTCTGTCATAAAAAAGCTCCTCATAAAAAAATATCTGCCGTTCGGAATCGGCTTGAAACTGTAGATCCCTCCATTTGTAGAACAACATCAAGACGCACACCACAACTAGGAGGAGGAGCTCGACCCAAAAAGGGTGTACGCCCCAATTATATATATATATATACTAAAGGGTTTTTTATAGATGCATTTGAGCTTTTATTCTATTTGAGTGTATTGTATTTTTAATTAATTTTTATTTTATTTTATATTAATTTAATTTACTAAAGTATATTTTTCTTTATTGTGTTATTGCTTTTTTATCTACAAAAGTGCTTTGGTCAGTGTCATTTGCTTTTATCTCATGGGAGTGCGGTGAAAAATGGCACATTGACTACGTCAACGGAGAGCCGATTGAGTGAGAGCGATATACCGATGTCGAAAGCATCCGAAGCAGGTGAACAAGCTGTGGAGGATGTGAAGATGGCGGAAAAGCTCTCAATAGACTCAGACGGATCTCTGGTAACGAGTAAGTCTCTGACAACGGCTAAATCTGGTGGGAATCAGGAGAGTACCGGTGAAAAGGCTGAAGTTACTGGGGATGCGAATGCAGGTGCTGGTCTACCGGAAGGGCAGATCAAATGGAGCAGACAGAAGGCCAAGAAAGCCGAAGCATTACCTAAAGCAAGTACTTAAGCTTCATCAACTTCGTCACCTGTAATGGCAACAGGAAAGCGCGATAAAACCGATTTATCTTCTGTAATACTGCAATCTTTCCGAGCCGAAACGGGGTCTGTGCCAACGTCAGGGCAGAGGAGAGAGACAAAGAAGAGGAAAGTCTCGAAACTGAAGTCGGAAGTGCGTGCATTCTCGACCCAATCGGAGGCAGATGAACCTTTACCTGAAAAGGCTAAGGGACCTCAAATGTCGTATGACACTTTTCCGTCAACGTCTGGCGCATCATTCGCGCTGGTGGCAACCGAGTCAATGACGGTAGAGATACACACCGACAAACAAAACGGTCTTTTATCCAAAGGGCAACAAGACTACCTTGACAGCTATCTTTGGAAAGCCATCGGTGAGTCGAAAGACGCACCGATTTTCGAGGGTAAAAGCGTGGTGAACGGCATTGTAAAAGTGCAATGTTTCAATGCTTTTTCCCGAAAATGGCAGGAGAAGGTTATAGCCGACATTCCAGCCTGCGAAAACTGCAAGTTTATTCTTGTTCAGAGTGGCAGAAAGGCTGGTGCGAGCGAGAGTCTGGATTTTAGGCACTTTCCTGTAGTTCAGTAGAACTCCTCATATGCATCCGTGCTCAGAACAAAGATCTTGATATGATTCTCTGGAGAGTATACTCGAGCACTCGACCAAGTAGGTTCCCACCTAGGCACGTTTTGTGTTTTGCTAATCTATGTTGACATTCTTCTGCTATATGTGGATATTATGCTGCTAGGGTTTCTTCTATTGTGTTTTTTGGTAGGATAAGGTTTTGGTTGTGGTAATTAAGGGGCCTTAGTTCTTTGTCTGCGGGTATTATTGTTCTATGAAGTACTGTGTTTTGCTTGTAGGAGTGTATGTTCTTAAATTTTATTTAATGGGTTGGTGTGTGGATGATGGATATCAATAAATAAACTTCTTCCATTTTTCTGTGGATTGTTATACGCGTTTTACATGAATGTGAATGGTGTTTGAGTGCAAAGGAATATGTCAACAATGGTATTGCGTATGTGCTCATGGCTTTAAAATGGTTTTTCGAGTTTAGGTAGCTTTTCAAGTTTTTTTTTAATACGCAGCGGTTAATTATTTTTTTATTGATATATGGTCTATTTTTATATTTTATTTAAAACCTAGGTATTTATAAAACTATTTTTTCCATATTGAGGAGAGTTTAATTATTTAGTGTTTTTATTGTGTTTCTGTCAGTCCATTGTCCGCGTTCGGTATGTTGGGTTTAGCATTTATCTATTTTGAACACCGATTTTATGTCTATAGTAAATTTTTATTATTATTTTTTTTTTGTTCAAACATCTTTGGGAGGCACTTACACAACTTGGGGGCAGCTTTGCTGCAAGTCGAATATTTACACTGTTTTAAAAAGTTCTTAGACTATCGTACTCTAAATTAAAGTGAAACTAACAGGTACAGGTGTAAATATTATAACAATAAATAAGTATTACTAATTTTCTGAAGGAAATTTCTTATGATGTGGCAAGAATTTAGCAGGGCCCGTTTTTGGAGGTCATAGACAAGGTGCTTCTCCAGGCTTGAGGCTTTCCGCCAGATCTACGTGAATGAATGCGTGAGCCGATATGATCCGTGGCAATATAAAGACCTTTCCGAGTTACCACTGCTGCTTAACCGTAGATCAGCCCTACAAAAAACTTCACAATTCTATACCGTGTATCTTTTTTGATACATACTGAATTATTATTAAAAAGGAAACAAAGCAATGGGTTTTTAACTAGATTTTGAGATAGTTATAAAATTAAGCTTTATTGACGCATTTTGTACAAATATTTTCCATATGTTTGTCTTTACAATAAGGTTTTTTTGCATTTGCTGCAATATAAAGAGGTCCATTTGTTTTTATTTTCTCCGGAACTATAACACATACAACATCTTGCTCGATTCTTTTTTTCCAAACTTTCCATTTTAGCCTTTTTTGATGATCCAGTTTCGTTCTCGGACGCACTGTTAACGACGCCAGTAAAGAAAATCGACGAAAGCATGCCATTTTGAGTACGTTGGGATTGTTTTTCAACATAAGGTTTAGCTAATGAAATGGCAAGTTCATGGAGAAAACACTTGCGTTTTGTGTGCTTCCTTGTAGACTTCCAGTTTGGATCTATTTCATTATATATAATATAATATTATATATGAGTTTAATGCAGAGATGTCAATCATATTGGAAAAAACTGCCATAGTCCAACGATTGTTTTTTCGCTTGCAACTGTAACAGGTTAACATTTTGTCCACCGTATCAACTCCTCCTTTCGTCGAGTTATAAAAGGAAATTAATTCTGGCAATTTTTTTGAGTTACCTAGAACATTCGCGTCGTGGTACATTGTGCTCATAACAATTGTGCATTTGTTTTTATGGCTCATACTATATACGAAATAAGAGTAGTGTCCGGAGTAAATGCAAAAGTTGAATTAAATCTAGGAATGTTTTTGCACTGAAGTTGGAGGAATGGATCTCTTATTTTTGCGCATTGTTCCAACCATTGTTAGATTTCGTTTTAAAAGTTGTTGACCCCATGTATGCGACGAGAAAAAGTGGTCCATGGTAACGTTGTGAAGTTTCAATCCTTCCACTAAATCAAGTACGACCCGCTCGCCTTGGTTGCGCTCTGGAACTCCAGTAATTCCTTTTCCCAAATAAGGCTGTATTTTCCATACATAACATGTTTCGGAATCAACGGTCAACCAAAACTTTATACCGTACTGCTCGGGTTTCGACGGAATGTACTGGCGAAACTTACAGCGGCCGTGAAAACCCAATAATTGTTCGTCTACTGTGATGCAATCATGAGGATTATAGAACGTAGGGAGTAGTTTTACCCACCGTTCCCAAAGATCGCGAATTGGGTCAAATTTATCTTCACTTCTTCTCTCTTGTCGACTAAGTACGTCATCAAAGCGTATAACTTTCAATACATATAAAAATGTTTTTTCGGTCATAATTGTGCGAAATATAGGTCGCCCATATGTAGTATCGAATAAATCATGCAAAGTTTCATTTTTAGATCTATATAAGTATTCACAAAAAAACGTCCGAATAATGTCAAAACAAGGATGAAACAAAAACTATTCGCACGAAAAATCATTAAAAATTTCATATGTATCAAATATGATACAATGAGTAGAATCATGAAGTTTTCGTTTGTCTCGCGGCCTACTTGATTTTAAAATTTGAAACTCAGTTTAAAATGCTTATATCAACGGAACAAACAAAGTCATAAAAGTTGAGGTAAGTGTTGCCAACGTGGACGAATTTATTGGCTTTTAAAGTATAAAATGTATCATTTTTGATACAAAGAACGATCTACGGTTAATGTCAATCTCGAAATCGGAGTATTTTCTGATTTTCTCTCTGTACGTTATATGAATATTTTTGTTCAATGGGGTGCCAATGTCTTTGACAAACGCAGTGTTGTAATTTTTATTTACCTCAAATATGTCAGCTCTATTATGAGTTCTTGTGGTATTCGTAAGGATAGTTCTGTCATTATAGAGAAGCTTGTTGTTCTCTTCATGCATTGGTTCTGGAACATATCTGTAATAGGATGTCTTCTCACGGTGAAAATCGTGCATTTGAGCATGCCGTAGGTGTTTTGCAACATCATTGAGCCAATTAAGGTAGAAAGAGTTTGTTAATAGAGTACACCCAGCTAGAACATAGTTTAGAGTTTCGCCGTGGCACGCCACATCTACGACATACATATGTCTTCGGAGCATTGGGCTCTCTGAATATAAATTTTTGTTATTATTATATTATTTTCACTTATTTCATATAATTTTATTTTTATCTTATTTATATTTTATTTAATGATAGTTTCTTTAAATGTATTTAATTACATTTTTATTTATTCTATTTTATCTCGAAGCTTGAGCGCTCTGATTGAGAAACCCTTTAATTTTCTATTGCCTAACTTGTGGGTTGGCGTGAATTATTCCGAAAATATAAATTTGGCACAATACTCGTATGTTCAAAAAACTTGGCTAAAATGATATGTTGTGGTTTATTTGTTTGTAATCATCAGTTTTCTCTATTAATACGAATTTTTGTATTAACACTAAAAATATTATACTCGTAGGTACAACGCACACCATTTCTGTTTACACTACTGATACAAATGTATGTACACTTTTTGAATTTTTGAATTTACTTTAATTTAGAGCCACATTTACTATACTTACAATATACAATGGTAACAACAAAAAATATAATATTTACATTTAGATACATAGAATATTATATATGTATGTATATTTAGTAAACTGAAAGAAATGAAGAAGAACAAACGAAAAATGTGAAAAGTTATAGTTTAGTGCTTGCATATGTATACAATTAAAAAATGTACTAAAAAATGTTAACACGCAAACATACGTACATATATAAGTATATATGCAATCAGTTGCAAGGATCTATTAAATAATAACAACACACTCACACACACACAGGAGGAGGTTTACAATAGCATGCATGTGCAGTAAATATCCAGATATGGCAAATGGAAAGACCATACATACATGCATACATTAAAAACGTGTGTGCGTGTGTGCTAATATGCATACATACATGCGAAAAGCTTACGTATTGCCACAACTACACTTAGATGCAATTTGTTTGAAACAAAAACAAACCTCCTTACATACACACGCTACATATATCTACTCACGTTAGGTATTTAAACTATGTACGTACTTGCCTGTATACATACATATATACATACATACAGGTATATGTACAACTTTAAACAATTATCATAATCGTCCGAATATGATTATAAGCGTGTGGAAGGCATGCCTTATCTTTAAATTATTATACATATTGACACACAAATACTGCATACTTACTTATACATACATAGAATATCAGTAAATAAGTATATGCCCCCAAAAAACATGTATGTACTCACATCTCCATATATAATTTAGTATAAATAGCTCAATCTGATTTAGCTTAATTTTGTTATCAGGAAGTCCATATATGCATGTGTGTGCGTGCATATATGTATATACTTCAAAAAATATATTCTATTACCTTGAATTACATTAAAATTCAAAAAAAAAAAATTCTATAAATTACTTACTTAGTGTTTTAGTAAGAAAACCCAGTGTTTTTTGCATTTTTTGTTTAAACTCTTAGATCCATTTTATAAATACAGTGTTTTTTATTACTACTTTATTTTACATATTTACATACATACAAACATATAATGCTTCATTGTTTTAAAGTAATTTGGTAGTGAATTTACATTTCCATCACTTCACTAAAAAAAAGAATCAAGTAAAACTATATGAAAATAAAATAAAATTCGTACTCAATGTACAACAAAATCTAGCAAATGAGTTTTCTTTTTGAGGTACCATAAAATACCATAAGAAATTCGAAGTTCTATTAGCACTTTAACTACTGAATTTTGTGCACAAAAAAAAATGCTGCTTAATTATTTTCTAGCGATGACGAGAACAAAGTACAATTTATGGGCTCTAAAATTATTGAAGAGTTAGCAAAAATGTCACATATGGATATTTATGAGGGGAATAAAATTTAACACCCTCAAACGGATTGAGGCGCCTGCCGTAGCCAAATGGCTTGGTATGTGACTACCATTCGTAAGTGCGAAGGTTCGAATGCCGGACATAAAGCACCAAATGAAATGAGAAAAAGTTGTTCCTATAGCGGGCGCTCCTCAAGAGACAATATTAAACGTCCGAGGGTATTTCTGCCATGAAAAGCTCTCCATAAAAAACCATTTGCCGTTCGAAGTCGGCTTAAAGCTGTAGGTCCCTCCATTTGTGGAACAACAAACACGAAAGAACCAAAAAGGATATAAGTCCCAATTACATGAGTATATATGGAGGAGGGACTATGAAAAATTTTACAGCAAGCAGAAAACATTTGTTTGCAGGAGAGTTGTTTGAGCTTTTAAATGACTGATGATTGCAAATTCTTACGAAAACAAAAAAAACCGAAAGTTATACGCATTAGAAACCAACGTTTCCAAGAAATTTCTTGAACAGTTCGACGACGGTGAGAATTGCCACAGAATAAATAATAAAATAATAAATAACATTTATGTATGCCGATTCAGCGGAAGAGAGCCAAGTATCGGAATTAAACGATTTTTTTTAGTATTCATTAGTATTTCAGCATGGAAAGGCTTACGTCTCAACACCGTTTTCAAATCGTACAATTGTATTATGAAAATTTGACGCTCTGTGAAAAGTTTTCATCGCGCGCTCAGGCTAACTTATGGTGTTCAGCGTTATAGCTATGTCAATAAGCAATATTGCCTTATTTGGGCTGAAGCCATTCAAACCATTGAAAACCACTTTTGGCGTGGCCTATGGGCTGGAGGAATCATCGGCCCGCTGACGCGTCATGATAAATGATTTTTTGATACCGGAAATTGCAGCCTGTGATTTCCACAATAATTGTTCCAACATGACGGCGCTACTCAGATACTACACAGCGCGAGTAACAATGGATTTACTGCGTCGTCGTTTCGGTGACCAATTCATCGTTCATCTCGGCCCATTGGATTGGCCACCAAGATCGTGTGATATTACACCATTGGACTTTTATGTAAAGTGGGGTATATCAAGTATGGGTATGTAAAGTCTGAATACTTTTGGATAAACCAGCTTCGATTGATATTACGACACTAACATTACTTAAGTTATTCACGAGATACGTACTGCAGTCCTCCAGCGAGTCATTGAAAATTGGTGTTTACAGATGGTAGAATTACGGCGCAGCTGTAGCCAACATTTGAAAGAGATTACTTTTAAGAAATAAATATCATGAGTGGTTCTACACACAAATAATTAGTTGCCTAGTCAATTTGAATTTTCGTTGTTCTATTTCAATCCAATACCTCTTATCCTGTCTTCGGACAAAATTATTAAAAAATAGCGACCGCTGAAACTCATGAGGGTTCCAGGCCATGCAGGCTAAAAAGGGACGAACGGGAAAGAACTACTTATAAATTTCGACTATATTTCGAAACAAGGCGTATGCTAATTTATATATCACAGACACTATAATGCACAAATGGTCACTTGGGGATCCTCTTCCCATCATTATATCATAAATAATCCAAACAGGATAAAACCAATCTACCCTTTAAATTGCCGTTGCAACGATACCAAATAATTTGCCCGCCTTCGTCTATGGCACACAATCGCCACACATTCATACGTCTTCAATGGTTCCAGGCTTCCATGCTGCCAACACTGTCACTCACCATCTTTAACGGTCTGCCATCTACTCGACGACTGCCCACATTTTAAACAAATCAGGAAAAGTATCTTCCGAAACCAAATACCTTCTATACTGTTAAGAACTACTTTCTCAGAAAATATATCAAACATTTCAGAATTTCTAGTTACATCAGGATTGAAAAAATTTATTTGTTGGTTGCTCCTTTTTTTTAAGTTTAAGAATAATTGTATTATTATTTCACGTCTGTAAATAAATAAATAAATAAATAAATAAATAAAATAAATGTCATAAATGGTTCTATACAAAAAATTATAAAGATTGCCCAATAAATTTGAATTTTTAATGTTTTATTTCAATTTAAAATCCGATATCTCCAAATTGATCACTCTGTATTTTATTTCTGAACTTCCGTGAAACGAGACAAGGTCTATGGAATACTAACTCGTAAAATTTTCAACCGATTAGGCATACATTTAAAACGTATTTTTTTAAATATATTATATTATATTTGTTATAAACAATGTATGGATGATTTCTTAGTAAAATTTTGCAGATTTAACTTTAGTAATGCGTCGTTTGGCTACAAATCAATTTAACAAAAAAAATGAAAAGTAATGATTTAGCTTTTGTAATGCTTAATCTCAGAAAAATAATCAACGTCGAAAAGACGTACACTCTTTCGAAAAATTATTCTATCTCTCTCATAGATCACTACACGATGGCTATTTTTTGAAGCAACTCAGTCGATCAACGAAGGTGAAAACACCCCTATGTGCCACTCAGACCCCACAAGTGGGGTGGGACCTACAGTTTTACGTTACCCCTGAACGGGAGAGTATTTTATGAAAAGCTTTTTATTGCCAGAAATACACTCGTAGGCTTGCCAATGCCAGTCGAGAAAACCATGCATCCGACGCAATTACTTAAATAAACCTAGAAACAGTCTTATTGCCCTTTGAATAACTTTGATACTGAATATCAAATCTCTGACTAGATTAAAATGATTTAAATTCTTTGAAATCCACAAAATGCGCAAGAAAAAAATAACTGCACCAAAGGTGAGAAACTATTGCAAATTTTTTTTACAAATATTAGAGGAATAGAGAGTTTTTTTAATGCGAAAATACTCTCGGACGTAGGCAATGCCTGCCTAGGGGCGACCGCTACTAGCAAAAACAAATTTATCTATTCTTTAGCGCTTTGTGTCCAGGGTTTCGAACCTGCACACTTCCGAAAGGTAGGCAAAGCGATTTCGGTCATTCAGACATATGGTTATCTTATCTGTAGTATGAATTATCTTTCTAGGGTAAATGAGCAAAAATGTAGGCATTCATCATGGTGAAAAGAATTCAGAAGATGTGGTCAACATCAAGCCGTTGACCGGCCCTCAGCGAAGGCATCACATGACTTGCTGACGCAACCGTGGTTATAACAGGGGTTTGTTTACGACAAAGGTACAGGGTTGCCCATATTCGACGGGCCCATCTGGCAACCCTGTATCTTTTGACAGAGACGTCAGATCGCTTAATGACATACCGCGTTGGAAGCGTCAAACGAACAAAACTAACACTCTACAAGACTCTCAATCATGCCCGTCCTAACGTATGGCGCAGAAGCTTGGACGAGGACAACATCCGATGAAGCGATGCTTGGAGTGTTCGAGAGAAAGATTCTGCGTAAGATTTTTGGATCTTTGCACGTTGGCAACGGCGAATATCGGAGGTGATGGAACGATGAGCTGAGCAGAGCAGAGAATAAATATCGAGCGGCTACTTTGGCTGGGTCATGTCGTCCGAAGGGATACAAATGCTCCGGCTCTGAAAGTATTCGATGCGGTACCAGCTGGTAGTAGCAGAGAAAAAGGAAAACCTCCTCTGCGTAGGAAAGATCAGGTGGTAAAGGACTTGGTTTCACTTGATGTATTCAGCTGTCGCCGTTTAGCACGAGAAAGAAATGATTTAAAGCAGTTATCTCGCCATTGAATTTTTTGACTAAAAATATGGTAAAATAAAAAAACAAATCATTTCGCGCAATTTGTCTTAGAGTGGTTCACTATTTAGTTCCAATTGGTTTCACTTTTTAGGAAAAGTATTAAAAAAAACGGATCTATTTTTACCTCTGGAGTGTCACAAACTTTTGAAAGTATAAGGGGAAAAATCATGAACTTTTATATGCAGAGACAATCTTTTGATAAGGGGCTATACAGATTTTGACATGGAGAATCAATAGTGGGCATATTTTTAAAGAAAATTGTAGGTGTTATTAATAACAATTTATTACTCTATTTTTCAAAATCAAAACAAAAAAGAAACAAAAATGGAGAAGGAAAAGTTGTGGTTAAATTTTTCAAAAAATAATAATAATAATAAATGAAGAAAATATTGTGGTTAAATTGCCTTTAGCGATAACTTCAATTCAAGTTATTGTTAATTAATTAAATAATTATTAGTCAGTTACTACGAGTATATCCATTCCGCCACACGTACTTATGCACATATACATGCACAAATTTATGTACATATATTTACTTACATTGAATGGATAAGTTTATAATTTAATTCTCTTCATTTAGCTCTTAAAAAACATTCCCCCATTGTAATGAAAAATTGATCTTCTTTGTTTTAGTCGAATCCAATATTAAGAGAAATATCTCCAGTAGAGAGCGCTTGAAGCTTAGTACCGCGAAAAGAGGCAAATTCTGCGAAATGTATTACAAACGCAGATGCACCTTCCTCTCGACTTGTGATGACTGATTAAACGCTTACCAAAAAGTGCATCGAGTCGCCAGTCCACAACTGTCGCTCTGGGGAGACGCTTGAATAATCGAGAAGAAGTCATGGTTCAACGTAAATTTCCAGTCGTATTGATACTAATCGCGTTAATAAGCCAACGAATACTGCTGTTAGTGGCGCAGAAATGCGTAGCATTAGAAGGTGAAGACTATTTTGGAATCTACAGCTGCCGGGGAGTGCAGACGCTTGGTGAAATAGGAGAGGAATTGACGGCCAGTTGGCGTGGTATTGTTGTGCGAAATCGCAAAGAAGAGTTCTTCGACCTTTCAGGTGAGTTTTTGATAGCACTAGTGAATGCCTGTGAGTGGGTATGTACATATATATGTATGCAGTCTTTTAATATAGTGTTAATGATTCGCAGCGCAATCAGGCGAGCAACTGCAACAATCGAGCTGGGCACAGATCATAGAATTGGACTTATCACAGTCTGGCGCTTTGAATCTAGGGGATGATGGATTTAGTTTGTTCACTGCCTTGGAGCGTTTGAATATAACAAATGCACAACTGGAAGATTTGAAACCCCGATATTTTCCTAATCCAGCGAAATTAAAGTACCTCGATGCTAGTTGTAATGATTTTCAAAAATTGAAGGCGGATAATTTTCACAGCTTACCACAATTGAAAGTTGCAAATTTTTCAAAAAATAATATACAGCGTATCGAAACGGGTGCATTTGCTGCGCTCACGCAATTACAGTACCTAAACTTGGATAACAACGCATTGACGAACGCATCCATTGGGGCCTGCAGTGGGCTGAAAGAGTTAACGCTTAGTGACAATGACATTAAACAGGTACAACCAAACACAAGTATGGTAAAATATAAAACCATATACTTACATACATACGCATATTTTCTCCCAATTTCAGTTGTCCGTATACGATTTTGTGGGCTTGCCGCAGCTGAGACACTTAAAGATCGCCTCCAATAGTATTCGCAGCATCGCAAATGACGCATTCGAGCCGCTCAGAAGTCTAGCAGTACTCAACCTTGCGGGCAATGCATTGCATCAACTTTCTGCAGAAACCTTTCGCGGTCTGGAACGAGCCCCGCTACAATACTTAGATCTCAGTTCCAATGATATAAGCTCGCTGCCAGGTCAGCTGTTGGCATCCTTAAGCAAATTACAAATTTTGAATCTCTCCAGCAATCGATTGGTCTCGCTGCCTGCCGAATTATTCACAGGATTGACGCTGCTGCGTAAAGTGTATGTGCATGACAATGATATCGGCAGCATCGTGCCAAATACTTTCGCAAATCTCACTGCGCTCGATATGCTGGATTTATCTGGGAACAACATACAACAGCTGGATGCGTTGGTGTTTGGCGCAACGACCTTACCACGCTTCCGAAAGCTCACGCTTAAGAGCAACAGCTTGAAGCATCTGCACCCACTAGCTTTCGCTGCGTTGCCTTCTATGGAATATCTCTCGTTGGGCAACAATGATTTAACCACATTGGATGTGCGCACATTTGCGCCAATGCGTCGTCTGCAGAAGTTCCATCTAGGCCATAATTTGCTTGAAGAAATATCTGAAAAAGTACTTGACACTCTTAATGATTTGTCGGAACTTTTGCTGGACAATAATCAATTATCCTTCCTACCGAAAATGGATGTCATAGCATTTCCCAAATTGCGTAAAATTTCTTTGGAAGGTAATCCGTGGCAATGCAATTGCCTTGATGATTTGTTCGATTGGTTGAATGCCAAAAATGTGGACTACTTCAGGCGGCAGAGTCCCTACTATCAGGGGCAGAGACCCCTGTGTTTTGTGACGGATAAAGATGTGTGCGTGAGAGACTTGGCAACTGTAAAAGAGATTGGATTTCCACATAGCAAAGAAAGTGAATAAATTTAAAACGTATGTATGTACATGTGTAGGTACAAGTATGTGTATAGATTTTATTTTTATTTGCACCTAGATTGTTTTATGTATCAGCTACCTGAGTTTGAGCTGCCTATTTGTAACATTTCCTAGTTGTTGTGATCTTTAAACTAATTATTGATTTTTTTTAGGAAATAGGGAGAGAAAAATTTCCTATAGTAATCAAATTGAAAAAAAAAAAAATAATATAGTAAAGATTAAGAATCGGAAGAGCAATTCCTCAAGTTCTTGTAAAATAGTTTAACGTTTGTTAACCTTCACTGAGGAAGTTATTAAAATATCTTTATATATTGCTAAGAAGAATAGGTCGAGTGCGCATGATAGCTGATACGCATAGTACAGCTCCTGCTACTATTGGCACCTGTGAGGCCCGCTAAAGCACTCGAAAAATAATGGAAATATTTATATTTCGAATAAACCAATAATATACCGAAAAAAAGGATTTTTGTTCACTTTCTGCTCTAAAAAACTATTGTGTGTTAATTGAATTTTTGAGTTATTTAATTTTTTATTAGTTGTGAGGCTTGGAACTGGAATACCCGGGTGGTAAAATCAAATTTTCGACATTTGCTCTTCTTTGCTTTTCATCGAGGTCAAAAAGCTGCCCGGCACATTTGCAGGGTGTATGGAGAAGATGTCGTAGGCAAGTCCACAGCACGGAAATGGTTTGCAAAGTTCAAAAATGGCGACTTTGATGTCGCTGAAACGTCCCGCAGCTGAAGGCCTTCTGAATTCGATTAAGATCGCCTCAAATCACTTTTGAAGGACAGCGGTCGCCAAACCAGTCGTGAATTGGCGGAAAAAATTAACTGCGATCATAAAACGATTCTCAATCACCTTCATTCAATGTAATTTACCGAAAAATTGGAAGCCTGGGTGCCTAACGAGCTCAACGAAAGAGCCAAAGTAAGTCGCCTTCAAATTGCTTCTCAGCATCTCGCCCATCATCGAGCAACACGCAGTCATAAACAGTGTGTTTTGTACCGAATCGTCGCGAGACAAGAGAAATGGTGCCTATTCTCGTACATCAATATGAAGCAAAGAAAGGAGTGGGTGGCTCCAGGAGATACGCCAAAGCCGAGATTCAAGCCGGATCTTCATCTAAAGAAAATCATGATATGTGTTGGATGGGACCGGAAGGGCATGGTGCACTGGGAAATGCTCGAAAGGAATGCCATGGTCAACAAGGAGCCCTACATACATTGCCCACCTACACCGCGTGACACCAGACCAGGCGAGTTTTGGTGGAACGGCATCAACAAACTGGGCGAGAGGGGGGAAAGGGGTTGTAAATAGTAACGACGATTATATAATTGATTAACTTATTGATATAATTATTTTTTTTTTTTGTTTAAAAAAGTCTTTGGTAAAAACGCTACGAACTTATTTCCCAACCTAATAGATAAAATTCTACATCATCACACCTCAAAGCAAGGAATATGGGTGGAGGCAAGCTCAAGTGCTTCACAGCAAGCCAAAATTCTTTCATTTGCTGCTAAGAAACCTATCATTTGATATAGAAAGTATGATTGAAATCAGAGATATGGATGGGATGTCATCGTTACTATATATGTGCGATATTAAATGAACATTTTGACCAGTTTTGACTATTTAGATTTTTTAAACTTATTATATTTTTATAGAAGTATAATTCGTTGTCTAAAAAAACCATATATGTACATAAAGAAAATTTTAGAAACATTCAACAAACTTTAGATCGCAATACCACGATTTAGAATTTCTGGAGAGGTTTTTCGTATCCCGTTTTATAGCTGATATATAATCAGGTTTTTATTTACAAACGTATAAACAGATTATTTAGTACAATAAACTGGTAGTTTGAAGTTGTAAAAAATTAGGTTGATTTTTTAGAATTATTTCTTTCACAGTGTTACCCATATGAAACTTTGTGGAGTTTTTCAAATTTTTGTATAAAGTTTGAAACTCTGATTTATACGGATTTTCTTAGACAATCAGCTATACAGCGCACGCTCGATAACGTGAACTAATTCAAACCAAGGCATTTCACGTTAACAAAAGTGTTCACGTTTTGGAATGCCCAAAAAGACTAAGTAAATATATTTTTTCACAATTTAAATTCACATTTTATTCTTGCTTTCGTTACATATTAATTGAAAATTAAGTCATACGATGGTTTTATTTAAAAAAATCAGTCATATTTTTTTGTATCTTCTGTTTTCCTAAAACTTGAAGAACAGCTTTCTCCCTTAACCGTCTTAGCACACTCATATCATTTTGATCGTATCATCGGATTCATCCTCTTGTTCATGATCGTCATCTGCACGGCCCTCATCGATATCGACGTTCCATTCATTAATGGCTGGTAACGTGAATTCAATCTGAAATTTTTAATAAAAAAAGTTTTTTCAATAACCCACATACATATCTTTGAGCATATCTGCGAAAACGAACCTCAGGATTTAAACTACTAAGGAGATCGACGGTGCTGCTCATCAAGGTGCGAAGTTCAGCTTCCCATTTTTCTTTTGAAACCGCCAACATTATCTTCAGGATCATCATTGTTTACCGCAAAATTTAAAATACTGTTCTAGCACTTAGCTAATGTTGCTTCACCAACAGGAAACCAAGCCGCATCCAAAATATTTATAGCTCTTTTTAAGTTAATTTTTCTCAACGACTCGAGCAAATCAGACTTTGTCGCTGCTATTGAGGCTAGAAGACTGTTTCTGTAATGCAACTTAGTGATTTTTATTTCATTCTGATCCATCGGTTGAATGAGGGATGTAACGTTTGGTGGCATAAACATTGCCGAAATTTGCCCATTCTCCGTTGTCAGTTGAGCTTCATTTGGGTGAGAAGGAGTGTTGTCGATTAGGAGGAAAGCTTTAATTGGTAAGGCTTTCTCTTTTAGAAACGATGTAACCTTAAAAAACAATCAGTTAACCTTAAAAATCGGACAAAACTTAAAAGGAATATTCACCTGTGGAACAAATGACTCATGAAACCATTGCTTGAAAATAGCCGACGTCGTCCAGGCGGATTCCGAGCTCTTATAGTCGGTGGGACACTGAAGGTTTTTAAAGCAGCGTGGATTATTCGCCTTTCCAATTACCAAAAGCTTAAGCTTGTGAGATCCAGTGGCGTTTGAACAGCATAAAAACGTGATTCGCTGCTTCTCGGACTTTACCCTTGGGGCTCTCTGCTCCAAACTTGACGCTTACGTTTTCTCTGGCAAAAGTTTCCAGAATAACCCCGACTCATCAGCATTATATAACTGATCGTTGCAAAACTCTAATTCGGCCATTTTAGCTTTAAGTTTTTCTTCAAACGAATCCACTAGCTGAGGTTCCGAAGACAGTTTTTCGCCTCATATTTTAAGAAGACGAATACCGTACCTCTTCTTGAATCCTTGGAGCCATCCATCACAAGCGAAGAAGTTTGGCTAGTTTTCTTTAAATTTTGCATGCAGTTTTTTGCCTTTTCTTTCGACATTAGAGCACTTACTGGCCAGTTTTTATCTTGCATTCGGATATATCAACGATAAAGAGCTCTCTCTGTTTTGGGTAACTCTGAAGAACCCAGTGTTTTTCTATTTCCAGGTCCACAATACGTGTTATTTACGCATTTTAAATTCAATTGCTTTTTCGCTTTGATGCTACAAATTGTTGATTTAGCAACATTATATTTCTTTGGTAATTTTCACCAGAAAACATTAGTCGAAGCTCTCTTTGTAAAACCAAAACCGCGACTGAAATATTTTACTCCTTACATGCAATTACGAATAAAATGCCTATTTTATAATTAGGGGAATCCCCGATTTCAGAATTACTTGAGAACAATGTAAACTACATTCAAATAATTGTAAAGTTTATTGTTCATGTTAAAGAGCTTTTTGGGTTTGTTCACGTTTTAGAGTAGTCAATGCACAAAAATGTCTGTTCACGTTTTGGGGTGTTCACGCCTTAGAGCGTTCACGTTATCGAGCGTGCGCTGTAGTTTTCTAAAAAAAATTATGAACATTAAAAAAAATAAAGAAAAAAAAAATTTTAAAATCTTGATGTGCTATCGGTTGTAGCGGTCTGAATGTACATATGTATATATCTTATATATATCTACATATGTATGTACTTACATGCATATACTCAAATTCAACATATGCAAGTTGTCACCCTGTGATGTTTAGAGAGAATTGCATAGTCAAGTTAACAACCGATTAAATGTACTGCTTACAGCGACATCTGCACTGTTATGCTTCAGACAGGTTCAGCATGTACGATGATTAACATTGCGGTGTGCCATTAACCTATGAAAACAATTCTTAATGTGTATACATTTTGATAGAAAAAGTCATATGACAGTAGAAGGAGTGCAGACGGTAGTGATGTCATCGAACCGCCATCGCGCTCCCAGCGAATTTTACAGAATAAACTATTAACCTGCCGTAATAGGTGGGCATCTGCTTTCATTTCATTGTTGTAGTGCGTCTTTTTATTTTTATTGTTACTAAAAAGCGTATTATCGTACTACACAATTCGCTTTCTTTTTTGCATACTTGTTACGTCACAGTCGGAAATACTCTCACGGACGTCGCAATCTTGTAATCAATCACTTTTGTTGGTATGTGGTATGACTACAGAGCGACAATAACAGAAATATTTGACTTAAAAAATTGTGTAGCTACAATACATAGTTTTTATTGTACTTATAAGAAATTATTTGCAGTCACTCAATAAATTAATTCACACATTTTACGGCTGGTGTTATATTTCTCAAATTGTGTTCATCAATTTCGAAGTTGAACAATTAAATTCTAGGGAGCTAGAGGTTCATTCTTTATTTATGTGGCGGAGTGTGTTCAAAAAGTAAGGTGAATTTAAAATTTTCTCAAAAAATATTTATTTATTCATCAATTTCTATTTTATGTCCTTCGTCTAGACTACTCACACTTGTGCCAGCATTTTTTCCAATCCTCGAAGCAATTCTGATATGCATTTTTTGGTATGTCCTTGAGCTCTCGCAGCGATTCGGTTTTATCTCCTCAATCGTCATAAAACGCCATAAAGGTAATACTTCTTATTATTCAAGGTATATATATATATATACATATATATTTAATTGGCGCGTACACGCTTTTTGGGTGTTTGGCCGAGCTCCTCCTCCTATTTGTGGTGTGCGTCTTGATGTTGTTCCACAAATGGAGGAACCTACAGTTTTAAGCCGACTCCTAACGGCAGATATTTTTATGAGGAGCTTTTTCATGGCAGGAATACACTCGGAGGTTTGCCATTGCCTGCCGAGGGGCGACCGCTATTAGAAAAATGTTTTTCTTTAATTTTGGTGTTTCACCGAGATTTGAACCTACGTTCTCTCTGAGAATTTCAAATGGTATTCTCCAAGGTTCAATGGTATTATTCAAGGTTATACTCCTTATTTACCGTACGACCTTGTGGTAAGAACTCTTGATCCACTACGCCATGGTAATCGAAAAAGACAGTAAGCAACACCTTAATATTTAAGCGAACTTCTCGGGCTTTTTCTGGTCTTGACTCTCTTGGACTCTTCCATTGGGACGATTGGGTTATGGTTTGGATGTTATAACCATACACCAAGGGTTTGTCACCAGTTATTACCTTTTTAAGCAAATCTAGATCATCGTTGACGTCATTCAATTTTGGAAAGAAAGAAAATTTTTGAAAAGATTGCATTGCATGAGCCAACCGATATGCCGATATGCTCACATCCTCAGCAACTTCTTTAATTGTGATTCGACGATTTTCATAACAATTTTCTTCACTTTCTCTATATTTTCATCGGTTGTTGGTGTGCTGTGGCATCCAGAACGGGCGTCGCCTCGACCCTCTGTGAACATTTTTTAACTCAGAGTGCTCTAACCGTATGCCACTGTCAACATTTTAAGCACTTTATTCCACACAAAACTTGTTGCAATTTCTTTGATCCTCCTATTTAATTCGCGCAGGGAACCGGCGTTCGGGGCATTGTGCGCATTAAACACGTTAATTCCTATCACTAGAGAATTGGTAAAAAGGTACATATTAATTTTGAAATATATAATAATATTAAATAATTAATTGCAGTTATTTATCAACGGAAGTCACTTTATTATTATTATTTTTTTTTTAATAATAGCCAATGAAAGGGTTGCATTATCCTTTTTTAGAGTTGAGATGACAGATTTGTCTTAATCACGATGTGCTTTTTCGACAATATATTTTTCCAATTAATTATGCACGAGTTGAGCAAAAGTTTAGAAAACGTTACAGTTAATTAGGGCAAAATATAAGCAGTACAACATGATTGGAATGATAGTGCATAAGCTTAGTTTGTGGGCGTAATATTGCAGCCTTTAACTAAGAATTGGCTGTAAATGTTAACAAGCGAAAGGAACTGCATAGCCATTGTTGCAGCGTGTTTGTTGATAAAGTGATAATGTTTTCTTTTTGGTTATATTGTAAATCCTTTTAATATAAATGAATGCGTTGCAATTTAGTAATGTTTTTGACTTGTGTGACCTGAAAAGTTTGAATTTTGCAATTCATAATCGAATGTAAGGGATTATAAAGGGTGGTTAAATTTGAAGGGCCGATGTTGAATGTAAACCACACCTAAACGTCAAGCTTTTTTCTGCATTTCATTTGACATTTTTCAATTTCAGACTAACTCAATTTGAACCATGGAAAGATGCACATTCGAGCAATGCGTTAAAGTTATTCAGGCTTATTATGAAAACGGGCGTTCGAATCAAAATGCATATCGCGCACTTCGGGATTTTTTCGGTCAATTTAATCGTCCAAATGTGGGTCTGCGGGTCAAACCGGGTCTGAACATTATGCATAAAGACTTGCATTTACACGCTTACAAGGTGCAATTGACTCAAGAACTAAAGCCTATTGACCATTTCAAGCGTCGTCAATGGTCAGAATGGTGGCAGGAAATGGCAACAGTGAATGATAAATTTTCGAAAAGAATCATCTTCAGCGATGAGGCACCTCTTCACCTCAGTGGATTCGTCAATAAGCAGAATTGCCGCATTTGGGCGAATGATAATCCAAGAGTTATTGCCGAAAAACCAATGCACCCACAAAGAGTGACTGTTTGGTACGGTTTATGGGCAGGCGGCATCATTGGGCAAAATTTCATTTCTTCTAAAATGAGGCCGGTCAGGCAGTTACTGTGAATAGTGTTCGCTATCGTGAGATGATAACGAACTCTTTATGACCTGAATTGTAAGATATGGATGTGGACGATATGTGGTTTTAACAACACGGTGCCACTTTTCACACAGCTAACGAAACAATGGCCCTTTTGCGCGAAAAATTTGATGGCCGAATAATCTCACGTCGCGGCGATGTCAATTGGCCGCCAAGATCATGTTATTTGACACCGTTAGACTTCTTTCTGTGGGGTTATTTACAAAAAAATGTGTACGTCGATAAGCCAACAACAATTCAAGAGCTAAAGGATGAGATAATTCGGCATAACGGCATAGAACCTCAATTATGCCTCAGCGTCATCGAAAATTGGGACCATCGGATGGAGGTGTGCCGCCGAGTACGCAGCGGCTATTTGGCCGATATTTTGTTTCATGCGTAATTGAGCTATACCAGTATTATCATAATAAAGAGAAATGACAATAATTTCCTAAACAAATTGTATTTTATACAAAATCAACGCCGGCCCTTGAAACTTAACCACCCTTTACAATTTAAAGGTAATAATATTTAAAAACAATTTTTTTTTCCGCTATATTGCCGAGAAGGTTGAAACATCTTGGCGAATTGTAGCCAGAAGAAAGGCACATAGACTGAATCCAATCCAGCTCCATCCTGAGCTTAATAGGGGAACTAAGCTTTTATGAGGAACTGTGATGAGTAGAGGGCACTAAAGGCCATGAGATCCATACAGCTGCGAGCTTTTTAAAAGCATTTGTGGCAACCCTGCCATGCAAGTAACTAATGCGAGCTGCGGGGTGGCAACACAGCGATCATCGGAGTACGAACCGCTGAAAGAACGGAATTAGGATTTCTTATTGCCTTGATAACTGACATTGAGACTTTGGTCTTGTGCTTTTTCTCCATATATCGTAACATGAATGCCCGACATTTTTTTTGTATTGGAAAATAACCCATCACCATTAGCAAAAAAAATTGAAAAGCCTTTTCATCGGAGAAAGTTGCTCAACTTTTAATTTAGAGCACTTGCATTCACAGGATATAAATGTCGCCGACTTTAAAGTGGTCGTAACAATCTTTGAGGCTTAAAAACTGAAAACAGTTTTATTAACATTTACTCGTATAATATTATAACATTTCGTTTTTTGGAAAACCTTTGTT
This sequence comes from Anastrepha fraterculus, assembly GCA_037575425.1. Lineage (NCBI taxonomy): Eukaryota > Metazoa > Arthropoda > Insecta > Diptera > Tephritidae > Anastrepha > Anastrepha fraterculus. The sequence goes on along the minus strand of JAYXIM010010675.1, from coordinate 39,104 downwards.
TTGCCAACTCTGCTTACAATCGTTCGTACAAATATTTGTGCTTTCCCAACAAGCCGTTATTGCAATAGGGCAAATTATTGCAATTAGCAAACTATCAGGTCAGTCCATAAGTTCGTGCGTATTTTACCGATAATTTCACTTTTGTACGATTTTCGCATACAAAGAATTATTCGCGGAATATAATAATAATATAATATAATAACTATTTATATTTTCTTTGATATATTGTGCATTCAAAAAGTGATTTTAAGCGCGGATAGAAGCACGTGTTGTTAAAAAATAAAATGGAATCTTCGAACGCGTGCAAGAGGCATACTTTCCTTCGCCAACCTTCAGCAGAGAGTGAATTTGTGTTCTCAGCTGCTGCAACGGCTTGAAAATGAAAGTTTTTTGAACCGTATCGTTACTTGTGATGACAAATGGGTCCTTTACAATAATCCTGTTCGCAAATGCTAATGGTTAGATAAAGATGAAATACCAGAACCGATCCCTAGAAATGGCCTTCACCCCAAGAAGATTCTCCTGTCTATTTAGGGGGATATGGCCGGTATTGTTTATTATGAACTTCTGGAACCAAACCAGACGATAACTGCTGATTACTATTCCCATCAGCGATCAAACCTGAATGAGGCACTTAACAAAAATCGACCGTCTTTAGTGAATATACGCAAAGTTTTGTTTCACCTCGACCATGCAAGACCTCAAAGCGCAAGGCGAACATTAGGCAAGCTGAACGAGCTCGGATGGGAGCTAATGCCGCATCCACCGTACTCTCCGGATATTGCACCTTGTGATTATCACGTTTCACGGGGACTTCCATCCCATATGAGTAACAAGAACTACTCCTCAAAAGAAGCTATAAAAAGGGATATCGAAGCGTATTTGGGCTCCACCTTTAAAAAACGCGCGAACTTATAGACTAACCTGATATAAACTCGCGAATGTATGCAGAAGCAACTATATCTTTTTGGTCGCATTTAGCACTGGTTGATAACTAGATTGTTTATTACATAAGAGACGAGTGCCGGATCCTACTGCGTAAATTTTATAAATTGATTGTTCTACAAAGCCAAACAATTAGAACAAGAACATAATGTTTAAAAATGCATCTCAATTCGAAGACAATAGCAAAGCTAGACATTTGAAATAGAATTTAAATCAAAATACTCTAATTGCAATTAGTTCACAAATTTCATGTTCGTTCTCAGCTTCTTAGGCTAAATTCTAAGTAAGCTCTTTCTCACATATGCTTCGACATTCCCTCAATTTACTTAGTATTCTCAAAGAATTTTCATTAAGGTGTGTATATTAAGTTGGCCCTACAACTCTTATGCCTAGACACACAAAACCTTGTGCACCTGGAAAAGTAGAATTCTTGCTCAGCTATTTAGTGGGAAAAATGTGCAGTATTTTTATTGTTCTCAACGCCACTTGAGCCATGCAACTAGATTTGCTCTTGCATATTGGTAACTTAATTAAAAGCATTGAGCCCATTCGGTGCTGCAAAAGTTTTCGAGACACATACTTACACGCTAAACTACAAGTTCATATGAATACAAGGCAGTTCAGGCGGAAAATTCTATCAAACTCGACTTCATACTATGAAAGCTTTATCTGAATAAATTGGCAGGGCTTGGGCTGTCTATTGTTCTACAGCAAGTGCTCCATGTACTTGTTAATGAATAGGACTCCAATGATTGCTATTCAGTGTTTTGTTCAATGCATAGAAATTTGAAACCTTACACACAACAGGTGGCATATAAGGAGCTCATGAATCACAATATTTGAAGCACAATATTTGAAACACAAAGCTGTGTTGGCATAAAAATAAGGAAATACTGAATTCGACCCGAACTTTATATATCCGCTTACATTTTATTTAAATTGAATTTAGGCTAGCTGTTAATTGAAAATGAGAGTTATAGGATGTAACATAGACAAGTGAGAAATTAGGACCTAGCCATTGTTTTTTTTTATGAGGAGCTTTTTCATGACAGAAATACACTTGGAGGTTTGCCGTTGTCTGCCGTCGAGCGAAGCTAAGGAAATCTAATTTTAACATATAAATAGTAGGCGTGGTTTTTATTCGAACACAATAAATATAAAGTGTACCACGGTTGGTCGATAGAAAATATTGACTTTCCTTAGTTTTCTGAAATTTTTAAAACACATCACCATATGGACCACCCTCTAGTCAATACTAATCTTGATTTCTTAATGCCATTACAGACAACCACTATGTGAATAAAATTACTATACCCTTGTGCCCAAGTGCTCGCTGGTATAAAAACATCATTTGGTCTCAAGTAAAAAGTTCTGATATAATAATAAAGTAAATATGGTAAGGATTATGCGATTTAGATCAAATATGAGTCGCTTTGTTCGATAAAAATAAAACTTTCAAAGCAATTTCATAATTACGCGATTCAGGAACCCTTTTTCTGTATTGACCAACTCATTTTTACAAAAAAAAAAAAAAAAAAAAAAAATTTGGACAATTTTTCAAATGTTTAAAAAACCGAGAGTTAGTATCGGGTGTTTTTAGCTGCATATGAACTATCGATATCGGTAACTGTGGGTTCATAGCTGATATTGGCAAACTGTGTTGACTGCTCAGTGGGGCTTGACAAGTCATCATAAATCGTTTAACGCCAAAACAATACTTCCAACTTGTGGAAATTTACTTTGAAAAAAAAAGATTTAATACATCTGTTCGCGAAGTTCATAGAGCACTGGCGGCATCACCGCCTCCCACTTACTTCGAAATAAGGTAGGATATGCCATTACGATGAATGACGATCGCTCTCAAGCCATGCTGACTGATTTTTTGTTTCCAAAAATTAATCAATTAAACATCGCCAACATTTGGTTCCAACAACACAGCGCAACTTGCCATACAATAAGCTTAGAAATCGATTTATTGCGATATTCAAGCCACCATTGACGTCATACGGCAAGATTTATTCGAAAAAGTAGTTAAAAGTTAGGCTGGTAGAATGGACCGTGCAACTCGTAGCTTAGGCGGACAGAATTCGGATGTAATACTCAAAAAATAAATGGCATGAAATTATCTGTCAGATTGTAGTAAAAAAAATGTTTTCCAAAAACATTTCTGTTTTGTATTACCATTTTAAGGTCTCAAGCTCCTAACAACACCGGGTAGTAAGCCAGGACTATAGGTTTTCCAGTGTGTCGTTAAAGAATTTTGCAACCTGATGTTGACTTGAAGGGCACCCTTCCTTATTGGCATTTATAGACGCAATTCTTTGTTATTGACAGCAGAGGTCAGAAGTAAGTGGGAGTAGCTCATAGACGATGTGACGTCCCTTGAAGTGTTTGAGAGAAAGATTCTACGGAATATTTTTGGATTTTTGCATGATGGTGACGACGAGTATCGTACCCTATGAGCGGTGTAAGCTTTACGACGACATAAACATAGCACAGCGAACAAATATCCAACGGCCTCGTTCATTGAGTCATGTCGGCTCTGAAAGTATTCGATGCGGTACCGCTGGTGGTAGCAGAGAAAGAAGAAGGCATATTTTGCGTTAAAAAGATCAGGTGGTGGAGAACTAGGATTCACTTGGTGTGCCCAACTGTTACCGGTTAGCCCGAGAAAGAAAGGACTGGTGATCTTTGCTAAATTCGGCCAAAAGCGCTTAAGCGATTATCGCACCAATAAAGAAGAAGAAGAAGCTCATCGTCGATCATTCCTCTGAATCCTACAAAACTGACAGTAAAACTTTTTTGGTTGTCACTCCGATCTTGGCGATCATCTGGGATGGCTTACTGCGATTTGATCGCGATTTTTTACAACTGTTTTTCTACACGCGCAAACTTATGCACGATTGTATTATACCTTTATTCACATAGTTATAAGTTATAACAGCTTCAAGGAATCGAGCAAAAATTTATATATATCGAGAAGTGTGGTATTTAAAATGTTGAAAATCGGTTAATGTACCTACCATATAAAGGTAATGTTTAAAAAAGCAAAAAAATAAAATGGTTTCTTTTTATAAATATAGCAAACTTGCTAAAATTTGGAACAAATGATGAATCCGAAAAAATACATAAATACGACGCAAGTAAAATTCTGAAAAATGGGTGGTGCTATGCCCACTTTGGGTAAATGTTTGTGTCTAAAACTCGCCTAAACTTGGAATTGCTCCCCACCTCGTTTAGATCTGAAGTAAATATTATTGAGATAGCATGAAAACCACGCCCACTTTTTATATGTTAAGACTAAATTTTCGTCCGGCCCTCCGACATTACAAGCAATAACTCTCATTGTCTAGGCTCAAATAAAATTTTACCAAAATGTACGCGGGCATATAATGTTCACTTCGGACCGAAAAAGCCTTCATTACTTACCTTTTTTTGTTGTACCATCATTCATCAGCAACATCCAACAGGATTCACCGAACATAAGACTATTGTACACCATTTTATAAATTTTTTTTTTGTGGGTAATATGACATTTGAATCGCTCTATAGTATGACCCTATGAGATGTGAAATATGGCTCACCAAAGCGGTTAGCGGAAACAATTCAGAACTTTTTACTTTACCTCATATTTTAAAGCCTGTTGTTCGGCTCTCACTTTCTACACTACACTTTTACACTACATTTACTATCTCTTTAAGAGTTTCATAGTTTCCGCTGTACAAAAAATTAAAAATTTGAGCTACATTTTGCTTTTAATCTGTACACGAAGTAATAAGACGCTGTTTAGAAATCTAAACTAAATTTCTTTCCTTGTACTTTTTTATGCAAATTGAGAAGAAAAGTTTGTGGTTCATATCCTCGAAGGCTTGGCCTTTTGTCACGAATGCTTTCTTTGCGGCGACTGACATCTCTGGTCGCACTACTACGCTGCTATAGCGGAATTTCAAAGCATTTCTTATGTAAAATACACACAAGCGTACACTGTTTGATGACCTAAAAGTAGAGACGAGAAGTCGCTCGAGGCACCAACCAACAAGAAAAACCAGCCGGCAAGCAAGTGGCAACGACCAACTTTCCTTTGTGTCGGTTTTCGGTAAAGGGAACTACCTAGCTGTGCGGCAAGCTAATTTTGTTATGCAATATCACAAAAATTTCAATATTTGCCCTTTTTGTAAGTCAAATTTTACGCGCTCTGATGCCCTGATGCCTTGCCGCTTGATGCATTCCTTTTTTAATTTTTTACTCAACTTTTGACACTTTCATTCGTTGTTGTGGGATATTAAGCTTTGATATTTTGTTAGTGTGCAGTTTCGCGATCTTACTTATGATGAATTTTGATCAATTTTGCACTTAACAAATTTACGTAAGAGATGCAAGATAAAAAGTAGTTGTTGTAAAAGTTGTTGACATTAGTGAGCTAATATATGCACATTTGTACACTGCGTTCTAAAATTATAAAAGCGCCACATATTGCCAAAAAAATATATTGGGTTGTGGAATAAGTTCGTAGCGTTTTTACGTTTAGACTAATTAAAAAAAAAATAATAATTATATCAATAAGCTAATCAAACCTTTATATGGTTTGACAGGGAGCGCAAAAGATGATAATCGGTCGGAGCAAGGTCCGGAGAATACGACGGATGCTCAAGGACCTCCTATTCGAGCTCTTGGAGTGCGGCTTGACGACTTGTGCAACATGGGGCCAGGTGTTGTCGCGAAGAAATTTGGTTTGACCATATCGAGTAGGTCTTTTCAGTCGAATAGCCTCACTCACGCCATGTAGCTGGGCAATGTAGAGCTCCTTGTTGACCGTGAAATTCTTTGTATTTCCCAGTGGACCGTACCCTCACAGTCACTCCAAACACATATCACGATCTTCTTTGGATGAAGATTCGGCTTGACTCTCGGCTTTGGCGTATCTACTGCAGCCACCCACTCTTTTATTTGCTTCATATTGATGCACAGGCACCATTTCTCCCGTGACGGTTCAGTACAAACAGTGCTGCTTATGACTGCGTGTTGCTCGATTGCGGGCGAAATGCTGAGAAGCAATGTGAAGGTGACTCTCTTTGTTTTTTTCGTTGAGCTCGTGAGTGATTGAGGTTATTGAGCATCGTTTTATGATCGCAGTTAATTTTTTCCGCCAGTTCATGAATGGTTTGGCGACAGTTCTCCTTCCAAATTGATTTGAGTAATTTTTCATCGAATTCAGAAGACCTTCCGCTGCGTGACGTATCTTCGACGTCACAGTCATCATTTTGAAGTCGCCTATGAGACCTTTTCCACACATGTTGCAAATGTCCTGGGCTGCTTCGGCAGCTTTTTGACCTCGAAGAAAAGTAAAGAAAAGCAGGTGTCGAAAATGTTGATTTTTGCCCCTTGGGTATCTGAGGTCTAAGCCTCAAAACTAATAAAAAATAAAATAACTCAAAAAACTAATATAGTTTTTAGAGCAGAAAGAGTTCTATTGAATGAATTTACCGTTTGTGGTAAAAAAATTTTTGGCGGTTATAAAAGCATCCTTCAAGAACGTAACAAAATTTTTTATTTATGAAAATGTTGATTATAGAGCGCGCTGCAGGCGATTTCTGGAACCTCCTTTAAAAAAAGACGATTTACGGTGTACATCGTAACTCAGGATTGGATTATCTGAAATCAAAAAACCAAACAAATTTTGTTAATATATTAGATTATCTAGTAATTAGTCGTTCGGCTAATCAAAATAGTGAATTTTCACAAAATGGCAGCTTTTAAAAGAAATGATTTCGATTTTTACGTTAAAATTTGGCCGTAAATTGATTATAAAATGGAAAATAAGTATCAGATTTAAAAAAGGAACGATTAATTACTAGAAAATGTATCTTTAAAGATTGAGTTAAAACGGTTGATCGATCAAACAAGCCGTTTTCGAGATATCGTGTACACCGACTTGAAAAATGCCGTTTTGAAAAAAACACGTTTAAAGTTTCAATACCTACCTTAAAACGTGCCGAGGCATCTCTACATATTTAGATATAACTCCGAAAGTATTGCTTAGATCTACTTCAAATTTCGTGCGTATACTTTTGAATATATGTACATTACAAAAATGCAATAAAAATCGATTTTTTTGAAAGTCATAACTGCGTATAACCCCTTAATGTTAGACTTTGTTATAAACTATATTTTATTCATAAAAAAGTTGCAAGCTCATAAAAATAGGAAATTAGTGGAAATTCGGATAAAAGCGTTCTAGTACCTCCTTAATTTCCTTAAAAGGTATTATTTAATTCGACCTTATTATTGTTGTAATAGAATAAAGCAATTCAAATAATCTTAGGGAATTCTATTGGATTCGTAGGAGCGAATATTTAGGTCTAAATATGTTTTGTTAATTTTAATATAATAAAATAAATAGAAAAAAAAGTATCTGAATAAAAAAAATACTTTTTTTTAAATAATAAGTCATATTTTAACAAAATAAAAACAAAAGGTTAACTGCAAGCTTCGATCAGGGACTGAAAAACGAAAACAAATACTAGGTATAAAATTCGACATTTTCGTCAATTTCAGTGGCCTTGTGGAGTATGACGCAATTCAATTTTTTATATGTCAAATAGTTTTTTTACGAGTATCAATACACCAGCTTGACTACTATTTGTCCGTCTTCGATTTCAACATAAAGATCAGATAGCTTACCGATGACATGAAATTGTCCATGAAAAAAGAATTCGTTTTCTAAATTCAAACTAGGCATTTCCAAGATTGACCTTGCGCCTTATTGATAGTCATCGCGAGCCTAAGGCGTATAGGAAATTGCAGTCGATTAAATTTGAACACCATCTCGGTCCCAGTGGTATTCTTGGAGGTAGTATGTCCTCCCCTTATGAAGTTTACTTCAAATCGTTGCTTCAATTAAACTGTTCTTCAATTTCTTTATTACCAATCGTGTGTCATTGCATAACTTAGTCTGGTGATGCTTCGAAGCGATATTCATAATTAGCACTCCAGCCATGGCAATTGGCACATCATCAATTGTTGGTGCTTTATGTTGTCTGATGTGCGCACTGGCTGCAGTTTTGTCAGCTTGAAAAACCATTCTATGGCTGTCTTACGACATAAGGTCAATTTAATTTTTGAAAATCGAAATTGAGTGAATGTTGCCAAATAGCTTTTATTGCAATGATTGAACAATTTGTTTTCTTTCTCGAGTAGAGGCTTGGCAGTGAGCATTCAACTTCTTTACATCATCTCCGATAAAGTACTAGATTTTAATGAAGTAGAGATGAACCTTATCACCGAGTGGATGATTTTTAAACGGGAATTGTAATTTCGGATGTTCTTGAAGAAATGGCTCTTTTATGTGCTCAAATGCATGTAGCTTAACATTTACTCCCAACACAAGGCGACCAATATAAAGGTATCGAATTTTAAGTTGAAAATTCAAATTGAATATATTTTCTTTTTGTGTAGAACCATTCATGACATTTATTTTTTTTAAATAATCCCTTTCAAATTTTGGCCGCAACTGCGCCGTAATTCGGCCATCCGTAAATATTAATTTCGAATAACTCGCTAAAGGACTTCGGTCGGTATCTTGTGAATACCTTCAGTAATGTTGACTTCCAATGATTCAATCGCAGCTGGTTTATCCACAAAGCATTCAAACTTTACATACACCGATTAATAAATAATCAAAGGTGTAATATCACACGACCTCGGTAGCCAATCCACTTATCCGAGACGAGAGATACATTGCTCACCGAAACGACGACGCAGGAAATCCATTGTTTCACGGACTGTATGGTAAGTAGCGCCGTCTTATTGGATTCAAATGTTGTGGGCTTCACGGGCTTCAATTTTCGGGACTAAAAAGTCATTGATCATGCCACGATAGCGTTCTTCATTCACTGCTACATTGGTGCCAGCCTTGTGTTTGAAGACCTAAAATATGGAGGAGGCAAAATGTGGGTATGGAAATGAAAAAGTTGATACCTATTGGAGGTGTATACTCCGAACATTTCGCCTTCAGTTTTCGGCCCTTCGGCCTCTGTAGTGCCTTTCAGGCTGAACTGATGCCAATAATGAAAGCCGCGACACTGGTACAGTGTGATGCGATATCCGGAAATGATATCTACATTTTCACGGATAGCCAAGCGGCGATAAAATCCCTCACAATCGATAACTCTTAAATCACATCTCTCAACGAGACGGCTGAGTCATTTCACCTAAAGGTATCATGGGTTCTTGGCCAGGTGACATTGAGGGTAACTGCAGAGCCGATAAACAAGTGAGACTCGACACCAAATGGACTGATGAATACATAGACAAGGACATAGGAATACCCCTTACAAACACGCAAGCTACTTATCCTGAAAGAAATCGTAAGAACATCGAACGAAAGATGGATTAAAGAAACCGCCTGCAGACTCGCCCGACAATTGTGGCCGACTGTCAAGGCTAAACGCACATAATCGCTGCTAAGCCAAAATAAGCATAGTCGTAGCCAAGGCGTATTCATTAATGGTGGTAGCACTAGACAAACAACAATGTTTTTTACGTTTGATTATTAGCGCAAAGTATTGGCGAAATAGAAAACAAAGAATGAATTCGCCTTGTTTCATTCTGGACTGACAGCCACATGGACACGGCGAAAAAAAAAATATTACCAGCTGATTTACCGAAATCACCTTTAATAGGTTTGCACATTCTGTAAAAGTTGTCTAGATGAGGAGGAGGAAGAGACAGTCTCGCACCTACTGCGCCATTGTCCTGCTCTATCCAGACGTAGGTTTACTATTCTAGGTCGACAATTTGTTAATGAGTTGTAAGCCCTCAGTTCTGCAAAAATCAGAGATACTCCAAAAATTTTGATAAGCACACACTGGCTTTAGGAGATATAGGGACAAGCTCTCCACGCGGCATCACAATGGGCTACGAGCCTGACAGCCGCTTCAACCTAACCTAACCTATGGCTAAATTCGGTCCGGATCAAGCCTTCTAGCCACCAGATTTTTGCGATGATCGTTTCTAATAAGCCTGTAACATCAGATGGACGGATGGAAATTTAGTTTTAACATAGAAAGATGGTCGTGGTGTTTATCCGACCTCTTTACACAAAAACCTCTTTTATACTCCAAATTGTCCAAATAGTTTCAAATGGCAATGATGATTAACTTGTTTGCCCATAAATCTAAAATATGGAAAAATAAATGGCAAACACGCGCTCAAAAGACAAGTAAAATATAATTTCCTACAACAATACCACGAGTCAAAAAGGGTAAGAACAGCCCCGAAATTTGAAGAAATAATTTCAGAAATAACCAAAGTTACCTTGATTAAATGCTCGACACTCATTAATTTGAATTTAACCACAAGCAGCTCCTTTCCGCAACACTCCTGTTGTTGGCAAATATAGCAAATAGAAAGGATAGCGTTTCATAAGGTGTGTAAGCATATGTACATACATATATACTATATGTACAAATACATAGACTTTTGCCAAAAACCAAGCAGAAGCTGGCATGATAAGGGTAAGTTAGATAATCAAATGCGAGGAAAGGTTGTGACACAAAATAAAGTGTTTCCATAGTGCAGCACAATATGTCACCACCATGATTTTGCAGATAATTACATTTCAGCATTCTGCCACAGAGTTTACAAAATATTGCAACAATAAACAATATATGATTAAACGCTTGCAACTTTGCACCTTTGCACCTTCTGGGACGTGCGAGCGAACGTTCCTCCATTCAGCTCATTAGCACATTCAAATTAAGCGGAAAATAACCACCCAATAGGAATAGGCAACATACTGTGAACGCTATTAGGGCCATCGAAAGCGACAAAGAGAGTGCTCTCATATTGTTCAAGCCGACAAACAAAGCATACTCTCTTTTAATATATCATGTTCTAAGTAGATGGTCGGGCGCTCTCTTCTTGACAAAAAAGGAGTAATATCGACATAACCAAAGAAGGCAAAAGAGGTCCACTGTCATGCAAAAAAAATTAAAGACATATGTAACATGTAACAATATACATATTTACCTATGTTATGTCTAAAAAATGTCCAAACAACTGATAACCCTCTAGAAGGCGCGCCATGATTTGGTCACGCAATTTAAAAATTGTCAGATTTTCTATGAAACAATTAAATTAAACATTAAATTTTATTAAATGTAGCTTAACTAGTTTTAAAAATAATTGAATTTAAATGCCCCCCCATGCTCGTTGACACAAGTGCGGCATCTTAGTAAAAAGTTGTTCATTGCTGCTTTGAGAGTTGCGACAGGAATAGCCGCAATTGTTGCCCGAATGGATTGTTTTAGTTCATCCAAATTTGTTGGCTTTGTTTTATAAACTTCTTATTTACATAAACCCCACAAGAAAAAGTCAGGTGCAGTAAGGTCAGGCGACCTGGGGGGCCAACGAAATTCGGAGTTTCTTGAAATCAGTTTATTGGGAAATTTTCATCGCAACTCTGTCATAACAGTCTGGGCTATGTGAGACGTTGCCCCATCTTGTTGAAACCACACAGAGTTGAAAGGAATTCTCTTTCGGCGTAGTTCTGGATTGAAAAATTCTTTCAGCATTTTCAAATAACGGTCTCCAGTAACCGTAATGGTGTGACCATTTTCTTCAAAAAAATAAGGCCCGACAATACAGCGTGAAGAAACCGCACACCACACTGTCACGCGAAGAGGATGCAATTCCGTCTCGTGGAGTATCTGTGGGTTAGAAGTACTCCATATTCGACAATTTTGTTTGTTCACATTGCCGTTTAAATCGAAATGGGCCTCATCAGACATGAAAAGGCAGTTTAACATGTTTTGGTCTTCTTCCACCATTTGTAGGATCTTCTGGCAAAATTCCAAGCGAATCGGCAAGTCTGCTGCATTCAGTTTGTTAACCATTTGAATTTTGTAGGGAAATAAGTCTAAATCTTTGTGCATTATTGTTTGCAAAGACTGTCGGCTGACACCAAGTTGAGCAGATAAGCTTCTTGTTGAAACCCTTGGATTGCTTTGTATAGCTGCAGCTACAGCAGCGATCGTTTCCTCCGTCCGAACTGGTGGGTTTCGATGATAAGGCCTTCTTGCGACTGTTCCTTGCTCAGCAAAATTATTCACCAGTCTCATTATGGTCCATCGGCTCGGGGGATCGCCGCCAAACATTCGCCTGTACTCTCTCTGTACCAAAACTACGGACTCCAGCGCGTGATGGCGGCGGACTATCCAAATTCTTGTTTGCGTGTCCCAGTTATCCATTTTAATAAATTTTAAAGATCAATCTGCAAATTAAAACAAAAATGGAACAGATAACTTAAAAAGAAAAAAAGTTATTCAATTTTTTTTTGGTAGCGGCTTTCATCAGCCACCCTGTATAAAAGATATCTCTCGAAGTATAAACTCTTTAAATTATCAAAATATTTAAAAGTAGCGCATCCTTTAAAAAAATGTGTTGTGAAATAGATACCGCAATTTCCTTCAGTCGTTAATCGTCTGATAGACTTAGGTAATGTAAAGAAAAGTAGGATTTTGATTATGAAAATGAAACATGTAAGAATTAAATTGGTGTTGTTGCAAAAATAGAACCCAATAGAAAAATAATAGCTATAAGTTAAATCAAAAATAGCTCGTGCAGCAGCCTGAGAAGTACATAAATTCAATAAAGATTTAAAAACAGGATTAAATTAAAAAGCGATTCAGTTCTAAATCCACAATATTTCCGAAAAACAATATATATCTACTCAGAGAGCCAAGAAAAGGTGCTTTTCCGTTATGATTAATTCCGAAATAGTAAAGAACTGACAAACATCTCTTTCAAATTATTGGCAAAGCGGTTAGCTTTTTATTGGGCAAGGGTACAGGTACACTTTAATGCACCAGGTAACGAGGAGGCAGATGATATTGAAAGAAAAGTACTACCGTACTACTCAAACCGACCTACAAGTTATAAGACTCCATTACGCAAGTTCTTGATTAAGGATTTTTTCCTAAAAAAAGACTGATATGAAGTGAAAAAATGACAATATTTATAACGGAGCTAGACTCGTGTGGCCAGAGTGGAACAAGAGAAAAATGCACAAACTACTCACGATAAAAACGAGAGAATTATGCAGAGTCAAGTATTACTTACAAGCCACATTTTTATCGGGATCACGGAGAACCACTAGGGGTTCACCACAAAGGCTTTGTAGCAGCATTCATGTCGAAGGAGAGTCAGAAGCTATCAAGCATTTATTCTAAGATTGTCTTAAGCTAGAAGAACATCTTTTGAGTACAAAATTTTTATATTTTATTTATAAAATATTCGAGAAAAGATAAAAAAATATCGTAGGGTGAATTTCGTTCCATCATAAAAAATTTCCGCCATGGTCACTACTAGCACCCACGGCCAATCCATGGCAGATTACATACCCGTATATACACAACTTCGTTAAAAACAACACAACTTTATTAAGCATGCGTACATACCCATACATACATATCAATGTGTAATCACATATACGCTTGCACCATATATAAAACTAAATATCTTTTCTATTATTCAAGCTTCATGTATGACTGAGGTGTTTCACCATTACCATTATAATTAAATATTTGACTATTAATTTACTTTTGTTACGTTTTTCGTGGGAAGTTACTTTCTGGTACTGTCTACTTGCTTGCATTAGGATTTTTATCTAAAGGTGAACTGATTAATGCAGTGGTTGAAAACAAACTCTAGTCTCATGGCCATAAAGTAATTGACTATGACCGGCGACACTGTCTGAACCCTTGTCAGCAACTTTACATTTATTCAAGATTAATAACTAAGGAAAGCCGTGTGCGTTGACCGTCCGATTGTATTTATATATTGACTTATATATAATTGTTTTCTTATTTTTGTAAACTTATTCAAGTTGACATTTCTACTGCCCTTTTGGTCTTATCTGATATGTTAAGAAAATCCAGGCACCTACTAAGGAAAGCATATCAGATATAAATAAATGCCCGCAATGATACTTAGTATTTATTGTTGCAGGGATTACGGCTAGTTAATTAAGTTAGAGCCACGCTACGATCGGGTGCAGCGCGAGCCATGTGGGATCGCTACAGAGAGCTAAAAAAGGAAGAGAGACGTATTATCCGAAATAAACGAGAGGCCGAAATACGTGAGTGCGAGGAGCTTGAGATGCTGGCAAACAGGAACAATGCCCGCAAATTCTACCAGAAAGTTCGGCGGCTTACAGAAGGCTTTAAGACCGTGGTGACTGACATCCAGAGCAATCTTAAATTATGGAGGGAACACTTCTCGAACCTATTAAACAGTGATAGATGCGCATGTTACAGAGAATGTGAAGATCCCGATACCCCAATCGTTGACGACGGAATTGTCGTTCCGCTACCCGACCACGACGAGGTAAGAATAGCGATAACGCGGCTAAAGAACAACACAGCCGTGGGCACCGACGGACTGCCGGTTCAGCTATTCAAACATGGCGGCGAAGAGCTTGTAAGTTGCATGCATCAGCTCCTATGCAAAATATGGTCGGATGAAACCATGCCCGCCGAGTGGCATTTAAGTGTGCTCTGCCCAATCCATAAGAAGGGCGATCCTGTATTTTATGCCAATTACCGCGGGATTAGTCTTCTAAATATCGCCTATAAGGTTCTAGCGAGCGTATTGTGTGAAAGGCTGAAGCCACCGTCAACCAACTGATTGGACCTTATCAGTGTGGCTTTAGACCTGGAAAGTCTACCATCGACCAAATATTCACAATACGCCAAATCTTGAAAAATACCCATAAAAGAAGAATCGACACACACCATCTTTTCGTCGACTTCAAAGCTGCATTCAATTGGGTATTCCCGCAAAACTAATACGGGTAATGGAAGATGACATGGCTCAACACCAGCAGCGCCGTCAGAATTGGAAAGGACCTCTCCGAGCCATTTGATACCAACCGAGGTTTTCAGACAGGGTGACTCGTTGTCGTGTGACTTCTTTAACCTGATGTTGGAGAGGATCGTACGAGCCGCAGAACTTAATTGCTAAGGCACAATATTTTATAAGAGCGTACAATTGCTGGCGTATGCCGATGATATTGACATCATCGGCCCTAACAACCGCGCTGTTAGTTCTGCCTTCTCCAAACTGGATAAAGAGGCAAAGCGAATGGGTCTGGTGGTGAACGAGGACAAAACGAAGTACCTCCTGTCTTCAAACAAACAGTCGGCGCACTCTCGTATCGGCACCCATGTCACTGTTGACAGTTACGATTTAGAGGTTGTAAAAGACTTCGTATACTTAAGAACCAGCATCGATAACAATGTCAGCCTTAAAATCCAACGTAGAATCTCTCTTGCCAACAAGTGCTACTTTGGACTAAGTAGGCAATTGAGTAGTAAAGTCCTCTCTCGACGAACAAAACTAACACTCTACAAGACTCTCATCATGCCCGTCCTAACGTATGGCGCAGGAGCGTGGACGATGACAACATCCGATGAAGCGACGCTTGGAGTGTTTGCGAGAAAGATTCTGCGCAAGATTTTTGGACCTCTGCACGTTGGCAACGGCGAATATGGCAGACAATGGAACGATGAGCTGTATGAGCTTTACGACGACATAGACATAGCGCAGCGAATAAAGATACTGCGGCTACGTTGGCTGGGTGGTGTCGTTCGAATGGATACAAACGCTCCAGCTCTGAAAGTATTCGAAGCGGTACCAGCTGTTGGTAGCAGAGGAAGAGGAAGGCCTCCTTTGCGTTGGAAATATCAGGTGGAGAAGGACTTGACTTTACTTGGTGCATCCAACTGGCGCCGGTTAGTACGAGAAAGAACGATTGTCGCGCTTTGTTAAACTCGGCCAAAATCGCGTAAGCGGTTATCGCGCCAATTAGGAAGAAGTTAAGTTAAGTTGTAACTATTTTTCGTATATTTATAAATATGTATATGTGTTTCATACAGTCTTGTTCAAAACAGGTGATCAGATTATTTTTCCATCGTCTCATTTTACCTCCGCTTCATTATTATATTTTGGTACGAGCTCCGTTTCCAATTCCCCGTACTTTCTGGTCACAGGATATATATTATTTGTATAAGGACAAAGGTACACCGTATCGTTGGAATATATTATATTAATTTTTGCTCTAGTTATCACACATCGAGTTATCTTCTCATTTCGAGCATTTTAGTATATATATGTATGTATATGCATATGACTATGTCTACCTCGACTGTTTTCTACTATTACATGCAACCATTTTGTTAACAAATTTTAATACTTGCATACATTTTCCTTTTAATATTTTAAACTATTAATTTCAAAGGAAATTTTCATAAAGGAACTCAAAAAACATTTTCATCGAATTTTGGACACATTTCTTCTGCGCCACGCATTACACATACTTATAGTCAACATATTTCGGTTGATCGCACGTGACTTGCTGCTGGTGGCGATGTTATTTGCGGTAGCTTAACACGGTAGTGCGCATATTGATTACACGCCAAGCAGCAGCTTGTAGCTGCACACGTATTGAGATGTATATGTAGTCGTTTCAAAAGCAAGGTTTTTTGGGAAATCGGAGAAAGGAAGTGGTAACATGAACGAAAAAGTAAATATGTGCATCCTAAGTCAATCTCTGCGAATGTTCCTGCATATGCAACCATATATGTATGTGCCACCTTGCTCAAAAAGTTCCCGGAATATATTCAAAAAATTCAAAATACAAGTTTATTCCTCTAAAGTGAAATTATCGCCTTCAAAGTAATTTTCATTAACTGCAACGAAGCATTTCTTGAACTTTATTTTAGGTATATGGTAGCCATCAGAGCCATCTTCGATTTTTGCATTACTTATTTTCGGCTGCGTTTTGCATTCGCCGTAGTGGTGGAGCAATATCAGGTGAATTCGATGGCTGTTGGATGGTATTATTTTTGTTTTTGGTCGAAAATTCACGAATAATGATCCCACTGTGCGATGGTACCTTATCATGGTGCAAAATCCAAGAATTGTTTTCCCACAAATCCTTCCTTTTTTGGCGAATAGCTTCACGTAATGGTCTTATAACGCCCAAATAATAGTCCGTATTAAAAATGTGTGCTGCACAAAGCGTTGTAATCCATAAAAGCTTTGAGCATCGCTTTCTCTTTTGACTAAACCCGACGCGATTTTTTTGATCGTGGTTCATTAATATCTCTGGATTGCGTGTCGTGCTCTTAAACCCACGTCTCGCCTCCAGTAATGATTCGTTTGATGAAATGTTGAGTTGAATTCGGCCTTGAAAATCATGTACTTAGCGCTATCAACGCGATCCTTTTTTTGCATGAAATTCAAGACCATTAGTACCAACTCTGCAGCAACTCGGCGCAAGCCCAAATCATTAACTAAAATGCCCTGAACGGATCCATAAGCAATTTTCATGTCCTCTGCCGTGTCTTTTATGGTTAATTTGCGGTTATTAATCAACTTTCTCTTCACTTTATTGAGCTGTTTTTGATGTCGATAGTTTGCCTTTACTTCTACGTTTATCATGCCTCGAAGTATTCATTTAAGTAGAAAACGGCTGTTTTCTTTAGAGTAATATTACCGAAACAATTCCCCAATATTTCTAAGATTTTCGCATTCTGGAATCTGCATCGCATTTTTAACGCAAATTTTAATACAAACTCGTTGTTGTAAATTGAAATCCATTTTTAAAACTGTAAAAATCAAAAACACTCGTGGAGGTTGATTTGCTCAAGACGAACTTTTAGAAATGTCAAGCAATAGCCTATACAATTTGTATAGGAATGTTGGTGACGGATGCGGTAACCTAACAAAAAAAAAAAAAACAAACGGCGGATCTCAAATCAGTTGGCTTAGAGCGTCACCTAGCGGTTGTTCCGGGAAATTTTTGATCAGGATGGGATGTTTGTAAAATACTGCTCACTAAAATTTTAATATTTACATATTTCGTAGCGCTCAGCTGGATAATCCAATTTAAGTGATTTTGCCTGGTGGCGTATAATAATCACTTTCGTACTTACAGTTGTTATTTACTAGATAACTTTGCTCAAATATGAAGAGTGCTTATGTACATCAGCATTTCATTATTTCAGAGTTTCACAGCCAAGCGAAAATTCAATGGCGATGTATGCATAATGGATATTTTTACCAGTGAAGTAATCACTTTCATACCCGCAAATACTTGTTTTACAAATTACCACTCAAAGGTACAATTACTACATGCATAAATCTGAAGCGCGGCAATTAAGTAACCAGGCAGAGGCTGCAAAAACTGGAGAACTATGCAACAAATTATGGGAAGAAAAAAATTCGACTATTCGAGCGCTAAAGTTTCAAAATTAAAATTGTATTATTTTCTATTTTTTCATGTTATTTATTAAAACAAAATTGAAAATTAATGAAAAAGGAACTCATTTTTCGTTACAAAAACTAAGAACTTTTTTGCAATTATTGATGTACTTTGTCTTATTTTGACTTCATATATATTTACTTCAACATATCCGATTCTTCTAAAGGGTGTTTTTTTTAGAAGTTAGGTTTTCAAGATGAAATAAAACGTATATAATTTAATGTTATGGCCAAGAATTTATCTTTATTATAAAGATAAGGGTTTGCCATTATGTTTTAAAAATGATTTCGGGCAAGTGGCCGCCGCGGCTGGTTCGAATAAATTCCAGCCGAGAGGCCCAATTTTCGACCACTTTTTGCAGCAATTGGGGCCGTATGTCAGCAATAACGCGCCGAATATTCTCTTCCAAGACGTCAATCGTCTCGGGCTTATCTGCGTAGACAAGCGACTTCACATAGCCCCACAAGAAATAGTCCAGCGGTGTTATATCGCACGATCTTGGAGGCCACGCCACAGGTCCACGGCGCGAGATAATGCGCTCACCAAAAGTTTCCTTCAATAAATCGATTGTTGCGTTGGCTGTATGGCATGTAGCGCCGTCTTGTTGGAACCAAAGGTCGTCCACATCAACATCGTCCAATTCAGGCACGAAAAAGTCATTAATCATGGCTCTATAGCGCTCTCCATTGACTGTAACATTATGGCCGGCTTCATTTTTAAAGAAATATGGACCAATGATTCCCTCTGCCCATAGAGCACACCAAACAGTGACTTTTTGAGGATGTAACGGCGTCT
Organism: Anastrepha fraterculus; assembly: GCA_037575425.1. Lineage (NCBI taxonomy): Eukaryota > Metazoa > Arthropoda > Insecta > Diptera > Tephritidae > Anastrepha > Anastrepha fraterculus. The sequence goes on along the minus strand of JAYXIM010010675.1, from coordinate 20,038 downwards.
CAGCAATGGCTTGTGGATTATGTTCACTCCAAATGCGACAATTTTGCTTATTGACATACCCATTCAACCAAAAGTGAGCTTCATCGCTGAAGAAAATTTTCTTCGATGCGTCGCGCGAACCGAACCATTATTTTCGTAATAAATTTGCACGATTTGCAAACGTTGTTCAGGTGTAAGTCTATTCATTATGAAATGGCAAACCAAACTGAGCATGAATCAAGTGACAGCTGTCAAAAAGACCATCTACGAAAAAAGTAGTGCCAACTTGAAAACCTAACCTCTTAACCGCTTGCCACTTTCATCCATGGTGAAAAGCAGTCAGAGGGTGTGGCCAAGATCAGATCATTAACAAGCTCTCCGCGAATTTCAAAGAATCAGTTGATTGGGTGGCGTTATCGAGATTATGACACGAGTTTATTTACAAAAAAAACTGAGATTGTGTTGGTGATATACGACGTTCGTCTGATTGAACGATTATGTGATTACTTGTGAAACGAGCGGGCAGAATTCTGCTGCCGAAGTTGGTCGCTCAATTTCGTTTTTCACCATAGCAGATTGGCCAAACTCAAGACGAATGAAATGGCGACTTTTCAAAACAGTTACTTTATTTTTCGTGACAAGTCTGATATCAGGTCCCTTTCCAATACAAAACAAGCAAATAGAATATTTCATTCACCCAATCCGTTGTGAATTCGCCTTGACCATGCAAGTCTTTTTTGAATGTGTGCTAACCGCTGTTCTCAGTTTATTCAATGTACTTTGGAATTTGAGGACTTCTGCATGTAAACATTCTCTAATCGTCCCGTTGTATCCTTGTATACATTAACACCAGTTTTCCATAAAACTGATTTAGCATCACTCAACGATAAGCTCGGCTTTGTCAAAAGCTAATCAATGATCTTCTCATCTTGCTTCGAAGCGGTATTTTTTGTTTTTTTTTGTTTTTGACCTCATCCTGTGAAATCGGTAACGTTTTTAATTTCGGTATACCTTTGGTATATGAAAATAGAAAGTCAAGTTCGGCCAAACATTCAAAAAAGGATATAGGCGTCAATTATAGAGTATAGGCGACTTCTTAATATATTTTTCTGCAGATGCACGTTATAGTTTTGGACTTTCAGGTTGTGTACATAGGAACAGTGCTTAAAGTCGTCTTTCTTACGCGTGACTGATTTTGGAAATATTTCTAAAAAGCTTAACATTAATTCCGAAACTCACACAAAACTATTAAATTGTACAGCTCATATTATGAAAAATAACTAATAAATAAATAATTGGCGCATAATCTTGTGGTGTGCGTCTTGATGTAATGTTGCTCCTCAAATGGAGGGATCCGCAGTTTTAAGCCGACTTCGAACGGCAAATGTTTTTTTATGATAGCAGCGTTTAAAACTTTTTATAAAATAACTCTAAGTTGCCGGTTACATTTCCATTGGACAGAAAATTTTTTTGTTTGTTTATAGCTTATGGACTTCTAAACCGTTTATCCAATTGCAATGGTATTTTTATGGATTTACGGATTTGTTTCGATCTGCTAGGTGGCAGTGTAGTAGATGTAAAATATGTAGAAAAAATATTTATTATCCATATGGATTCATATTCAGAACATAAATCAATTACCTAGAACAAATAGTTTTCCAAATTTAGTACTAGGGATGATGTTTAGGCAAGATGTTTATATGGTTCGAAACGCTCATATTCGGAATATATAATAAGTAGTCGAGACATCCAAAGAATGGATTATGCAGTCTGATATATGTGAGCATAGAATCAGTCTGGTCCATAAGGTAAACGCCTACCGATGTTCACCGCACTCATTTTATAGACTAGTTGTTTCCAAGACGTGCATCCCAAGATGGGGCATTCGGGTGCTATCCGCAAGCCTTCGCCAGACCTCACACGATCCAATGTGTCTTAGTTATCATACAAGACTTACAGATCATATATTCTCGGAGTATCGCTCAAAGATTTGTTTACAGAGAGGCCATACTGTAATATTTTACCCTCGATTAATGTTCATAGCAACTATGAAAAATGCATTGTAAGAAAGAAAATTGCGAACAATGATAGGAAGTTTTTCTTATCGCTGAACAACCGGGCGTATGAGTGATTTTGGCACTGAAAATTTTACTAGATAGGTGCAAACTTTGGTTTTCTACAATGTAGACTGTAAAGGCAATGCAACATTTCCAGTTAGCAGTTTGAATTTACTGGAATGCAACTATAATTTAAATAACTACAATTGTCGAGCAGCTGGCAAAGCCCTACGCATATTCCGAGTAATGGCAGCGTGCAGATTTGCTTTGTGTTTCTCATAAGTAAAATTGTTTGCTATAAACCCCAAAGGTAATGCTGTGGTAGTAATAAATATATTTATACAAAAAAACTGTTGTACAACTAGCTTTTATTGGAGGTCTAGACCCCCTCAAACCATATTAGTTCTATCCACCTCTAACCATAAATTATTATGAGTCAGTATTCCAAATAGCTATAGAAGTGACTGGAAAATATACCTATATCAGCCGCAGAATTTATTAGCAAAGTTTATGTAAAATTAATTAAATTCCGAGCCGCGTTGGAAACCAAATGCATTTCAAAAAAGGCATACATGGACTAGTGTAGTAATATGTGAGTATGTCAGACATTAAAAATCAAATAAAAAATAATAAAACCCTTAATGTTCTTTAGACCATAAAAAGCTTTTCGTATATAAGGCTTACGCTAATTACTATGAATAACTGATTTCCTTATTTTATCCTTTAATACTTTTCACATTGGTTTCTGATTATTCAACAAAAACAAACATTCCCTGGCAATCGATGCTATGCCGATAAAATCTACAAGATATTCTAAGCCATCCTTTATTAGGTGTTTTGCCAAGTTTTTACTTACATTTTCGGCTGTGTGTCATAATAGTATCCCAAATGCCATCCAAATGGTGGCATCAATGCCGACTTCGAACGGTAAATGGTTTCTTTATGAAAGACTTTTTCATAACACAAATATACTCAGAAGTTCGCTATTGCCTGTCCACCCTTCGAATAGAAGCTAATAGAAATACATGTTTTTTTAACTTTGTGCTTTATGTCTGCTAGGGTTTTCGCACACGAGCACTACGAATTATAGTCACGCACAAATTCCTTCTGCTATGACGATAGTCACTTTCTTTTCAAGCTGCCATCATTGTTTTATATACCTACGGCATTTAAACGATTTATGTAAGGAGAAAGTGTTTCGGGTATGAATTGAAAATTACTACTATTTCTAACGACTGACGCATTAATAACCATAATCGCTAATAAAATCAAAAAAATTTTAGAGAAAAAATAAGGAAGTCTAAATTCGGTCTGGGCCGAACTATTTTTAGGCTGGCTATTAATTTTTGGAGTTAAAAAGCTCAAAGACAATGAGAGTTGTAGGAAGTAACACCGTAGTAGTAACCCTTTTCTTGGTAGATGGCTGTAGTGATTGATATCTCGTAAAAAATATAGATCACACAATTTCAAGTTTACGCTCGCTGTCCAGACGAGATTTCGCACTAAACAAATTCTTTTGCTATTTTTGATTTAATCCATTCACTTTTATGTTACAGGGTGTTATAATGGTAGTCAACAAGGAGAAAATTCGGTACATTTGACATTTTTTTTTTTTGGATAAAGTAGAAAATGCTAGCCTGGCCGCAGGTGAATGAATTTTATGGTGCCGATACTGTAACAACTAATTACGCACAATTTCGGTTTCGTCGATTCCGCTCAGGCATTTTTAATATTAAAGAAAATGCCAAAAATGTCCATAAAAAGCTAAAGATCGACCATAAAACAGTTTTAAACCATTTGCGCAAAAGTTTTACTCAAATTTTTTTATCCCCATACAAATATAAAAAGTGGCCATGTTTTGTGTTCAACCTCAATAATACGAGTATTTCTTTATTTAGTCCATGAATAACGTGGAAAGCAATGTGTGTTTTAATATTGGGCGAATTTTATTTAGTCATTTTCCAAATTAATAATTGCCAGAGTAATGTTGGCTTTGAGGGTATTGGTCGATTGCCGACTTAGTGTGACGTTAATCTAGCTGGTTTACACCACACTATTTGCATGACCAATTAACATCACTTTAGCGAGCTGTAATTCTAATCCCAAATATTTTATTATGAGATTGCATCATTTACGCGCGCTGATCAACCGTATAACTAGCCATGTGTGGTTTGACATCTGTAACTGAGTAATAAATAACAGATTTGATGCGCATCAAAACCACATGCCCGCCGGGGTCTATCAAAATCAACCCACTTCTGTGGAAAAGCCCTAAAAATATTTCACAACGCTTCTATTGATTTATTATAATATTTTTAGAATCTTCTTTTTTAAGCCATATACATTTTAATTAATTCTTGCATATTTTTCGTTCCGACTTATTTCTGGCGTTTAACTTCAATTTTCAGCTTTGATATATAGAGGGACATATATTGGAATTTTATAAAAAATATTATTCCGCCCTCTATTATAAGTATTTGTGGCAATTGCTCTCAAATGTGAGGTATTGTAAAAGTTCCTCATAAAAAACCAAAGGGTGTCAGCGCCAATTGTATATAGTTCGTGGGTTAGAATGCTAAATAAAATTATTCCACGTGGTTTTTTTTCGATAGAACCGCTAAACACCATAAATTATATGGGTAAAATGTAAGCATCACATAGTTTCCAATTTATCATAAGAATATTCCAAAACTTGAACATTTTGATTCCCCTTAAAACAAAGATTTGCCTATATAACAGAATCTATTATTGGAAACTTATTATTTAATTTTTTGTGTTGCTAATAATAACTTCAATATTTTATTATCAAAATTATTGAGCACATGTGGTGTCCTTATAGTGAGTAGAATTTAAAATTTGTGATGTGGCAGATAATGACGCCACTCTACACCTCTGAACACAACTCTGATATAAAGTAAATGCAACACATTAAATTTAATAGGCCCAGCGGGCAACAAGTGTCTGACTTCCTGTATGATGAGTAGAGCATAAACGCTTACTATTAGAAATTCAGCCGGTAAACCGTTAGGTCACAAGTGTTGTGAGTATTACTCATCATCTATTCCATTTATCTGATCGGCAATTGTATGCAACAAAAAGTACTTTTTATTATTCGCTGTTGTGGTTAACCTGTAGTAGCTTTGCAACCAAGTTGTACGCTCCAAGATGCTCTTAAGCGGCTTAACCGCCTGCGTTCCACTTTTCCTTCCTGCGTCTCTGTATGCCATTTTCTAGCCAGGCGAGGCACTGACGGGTTGCAAAATATCCATTATGGATGTATTTTTGTTTATACAATATTTTCTATTTATGCTTTTTGCTATACCGCATAAATAAAAAAAGAAAAAACAACACCTCAGAGATATGGATGAAATGAATAAAGTTTTGCAAATTGCCAAAGTTGTTAAAATATCGATTTTGATTTATAGCCAAGTTTGTTAAGTACTCCCCAAGGGTAGGCCAGAGTGGGCTGACTTAAAAATGTGCATACGCCTACAAACACTAACACTCACTTATCCTTGCTCTATCACTTGTCTGTAAGAAAAACCGCTAGCGCAGAACTGGTGCCATACTTGTGAGTTAAGTACTAAAACTAGTTTTTATTCTTTTACTTTCAAGCAAGAACTTGAATGATGGATTTCTAGGTAATATTGTGGGTAACATCGAGCTTAACAAAGCACACCAGTCGCTTCTTTCTTGTGCTAACCGGTGCCAGTTGGATGCACTAATAAAAGCCAAAACCTTTTCCAACTGATCTTTTGTACCAGAGAAGCCCTTCCGCTTCCTCGGCTACCATCAGCTGGTACTGCATCGAACACTTTCAGAGCCAGACCGGTTGTATCCGTTCGGACGACATGAGCCAGACAACGAAGCCGCTGGATCTTTATTGGCTGCACTATGTCTAGGGCGTGGTAAGGTTCATAAAACTCATTACTCCATCGCCTACGATACTTGGTGTCGCCAACGTGCAAAGGTCCAAAAATCTTTCACAGAATCTTTCTCCCAAACATTCCAAATGACGACTCATCGTATCTCCTCATTGTACAAACTTATGCGCCATAGCACATACCTTATAGAAATGTGAGAGCCTTATAAGAATGGCGTAAAATTTCTACGCAAATTGTTTAAAACTGTTTAATGATCGAGATTTAGCTTCTGCGCAATGCTACGTCTCCCCACATGCCAACCAACTTTGATTACTTCTGTGAGTTTATCGACATAACTGACATTCTCTGTAACATCAAAAACGCCTGAACGGAATCGACGAAACCAAAATTGAACATAATTCACATATCGGCATCATAAAATCCATTGACCTGCAGCCTGGCTTGCTTTTTTGCCTTTATCAAAGAAAAACTGTAAAGTGTGTAAAATTTTCTCTTTGTTGACTTCCATTGTAGCACCCTGTAACCCAAAACAGAATGGATTAAACGAAAAATAGCAAAAGAATTTGTTTAGTGCGAGATTTCGTCTTGACAGCGAGCATGAACTTGAAATTGTTTGATCTATATTTTACGAGATATCGATCACTACAGCCATCTACCGAGAAAAAAATGTTTTTTTTCACAAAATCAATGCAGTTTTCCCCCTACACTAATATTTTATAAATCATTATTACCACAGTCTACCAAAAAGCCAAAGGAAGCAAAATGCCATTGTATACTCTTAGGAATCATTCGGGAAAATGTTGTTTAATTTACTAATTTAAAAAAAAAAAACAAGTACTGATTATATTAGGTGCGTAACTAAATTCCCGCAGTTTGTCAATAGATGTCGCCAGCAATGTGTCGATTCTAACATAACCTAAACGTCGTAAACCACACTTAGACATATGGTAAACAAACTGCCGAGATTGGTTCCGTCGCTTTAAAGACGGGGATTTTAATGTTGACGACCGTCCGCGTGAAGGAAGTCCAAAAATCTGCGAAGACGCTGGATTGGAGGCATGTCAAACGCAAGAAGACCTTGCTTTAGTATTAGGAGTTACCCGCCATTCCATTTTCAAGTTTTGGTAATGATTCAGAAACATTGAACTTGGGTTCCTTATGAGTTAAAACCAAGGCACGTTGAACATCGTTTTTTCGCCTGTGAACAACTGTTCCAGCGGCGAGAAAGGAAGGGTTTTCTTCATCGCGTCGTGACGGGTGATGAAAAGTGGATTCATTACAGCATCCCAAAGAAAAGAAAGTCATGGAGACATGAAAAAATGGTTTGATCCGTGGATAGCCTCAAAAAATGAACAGTTTTACCGCGACGGTATACGACATCTACCGGAAAGTTGGGAAAAGTAAAAGGCTTACCTTGCCTTGAAAAAGTAGGGAAACGTTCCGTAATTTACTAAATTCGTATGAAACCAAAAAACGAGGTAAAATTAACTTAAAATCACAGAAATAAAGAAATTTGCAGAAATAAAGAAAAATTAATTACTTCGAATATCAGAAAGAATTCATATGTATTGCGCCTTTATTCTTCTTAGTTACTCTTAAAGTACATTCCGCGGTAGGTCCTTTTCATTTTGCTAAGCCAAATAAAATTTTAGAAAAGAAATTAGAAAAATTTAGACTTACGATAGTGAGAAGGCAAAAATCTGTTCTAATGATAAATAAAACTTTACGACATTCACTTTAAACATTTCAATCGATCAATCAAAATGTGCTGCTTGTTAATGCAACTTGAAATCAGCACAATTTAAACTCGTTACTTGTTATAAAAGTAAACAAAACACGGACCATTTTTAGGTGAAATACAAACCGCACAACTTCAAAATCGCATAAAAATAATCCACATAAAAAGAGCCCTTGCAATATTCTGTTCCATAGGCCAAATGTAAAAAATGTTGATAAAATCATGGGAGTCGTCATGTCGAATCGGCTTGTGAGCACTTATTCTATGTATTGTCCAGGCATTTAAGATCCAGGCTCAGTTACTTAGCGTCTCCTCTCTAATATTTTGATTACTTTTAATGGTCAATTTGAATGAAATTGTCAATCTAGTCAAATTGAGTGAAATGAACTATTCATGTTGAGAAATATTTTAACTAATTTATTGCCAACAGCTGTAAAGCAATGAGCTGCCATTTTGCATATTTGACAGCGATTTGGTATTTTGTGCAACGCTCACATTGGCAGCATCTTTGATCATTTTAGGTTTGCTGACTGTGGATTCACGCAGAATCTCGGCGTTCTTCTGTCCTCTTCATCGTATTAATCAAATAATGTTTTTAAACAACCAAGAGGGAAAATGCGCTTCGTTGTTGTTTCTGTTGTTCTAGAAGTGGTTGAGTATTTCTACTGAAATAATCTTATTTAGTGACTAGCACCCGTTTACTACTACTGTCCTCGTGTGATGACGTTTTTTTTTTTTCTAAGTCACATCCATTTTGTTAGATCCTGGTATAGCAACAAATTCTTTATCCCGATGTCTGAGATCTCACTAATTTGCTGTAAGAAAGGCTACCGAAGGAGCGGGGTCGTACCCTAGCTAGCCCTGGACATTCACATAAGTAGTGTAAAAGACTTTCCTTCACCCCTTCCGCTTGACAGCTTCAGCAGATGGGATTGAAGGGGAGGTTGAGTCTGACTGCATGATCCCCAACTTTCCAATGACCTGTAAGGGTTGCAGTGATGCGTGAAATGTTTGGTCAAGAACATCCTACCAAGTGATTCGTCTCTTGGATTTTGTACGGCGGCCATGTGTTTTTTGTTGTAATACATTTAGTTAATTGCTTCCATCTTCTTTCGGCTAAAGCATGATAGTGTGAAGCAATGGATGCTTTTATTGTGTTCAGTGGGGTGGAGACTGCCACCGCCTCTGCTAAGTCTAGTGTCGAACCCTTTCTTGCTAGCTCTTTTGCTATCTCATTACCCCGTATGTTCCTATGACCAGGAACCCTGTCAGAGTAATTTCAAGCCAATGACTAAGTAATTGAAGTCCTCTCTACACCGTAAGACTAGTTTGGATGAAATGGAGTTGGAGTCTAAGGCCTTTGTCGCTGCTTGCTTGTCTGAGAAGATAGCTACTCTTGCACCAACTTCCTTGTAGAGTTTTAGTGATGCGCTAGCTTATTTGATAACATTTTCAAATGTAGTATAACATGCGCACACTTAAAATATTGCCAACGCACTCAATCAAATTGGTCAGTTGTTATAAAATGAATAATTGAGTGTCGAGGTGCTGAGTTAATTTAAGTGACAAAATGTTAAGCACTATCTACTCCACATCATATTATATGTACTTATTTATTCTCATGAAAATATTATTTATTTTTTTTAAGTTTGAAATATATAACAACATCCTACAAATTTCCAGAGAGGGTTAATAGACACATTTCAAACCAACTTCGGTTCAATACTTCATAATTTCCCTGCCGGGTCGCATACCTACCCCATTCTGGGTATGCATTTTGCTCCTAAACATATTCAACGATTGTACGACTACCATAACAAATCATCGTTAGAGATGAATGTTTTGCTGCGAGCTACTCTTAATCATTTACTCACGCTCGCACTTTTGTAGGCTGTGAAAAGTTTCGTTTGCCCTTTCAACAATATTTTTACTTCGTTTCGCTTACTTTTATTCGTTCAACCTGTTTGTTTTTTTGTTTTTGTTGGGGGCTTAAGCCATTGTGAGTGAACGAAAGTGTATATACAATAAAAATAATTATAAAAAAGGCGTGCAGCCTTAAGCGAAACGATTTAATTTTTTTTTCGAATAAATAGTACAAAATGTGCTTATTGTTACGAAGTTCGAATTCAAATTGTTCCGAGCCCACTTAACGGGCATTAGGCTTTCGGTTGAGTTGAATTATTTAGAATAAGCGCAACTTATTTATAAAGTACATGTAATTTAATTTCCCTTTATCCTCCTATTTTTGTTCTATTATTTGAATTTATTTATTTTGGCAAAGACGAATCAATTTTGATTCCACTTGCTCCAGCAAATACCAATTAACTAATGACTGTTTTACTGATATTGGTAAAGTTGCTGTGACAACTAGAGCAACTCATAAATTTGTGCGCATTTTTATTGGTTAAACCAATAATAAACCACCAATTTTTTGATACAATATTACATTTTTCTGTTGAATAAGTTTTGGGTTTCTCGTAGTGGCTAATTAATAATAATATTTACTAAGTTTTTGATGAATTGGTGTCTGATGACGGTTTAGAAAGCCGTGAGAAAGCGTGACGTGAGAAAGCCGAGATAGAAGAGGGGTTTGCTGGCAATGACGATGAGACTGGTAGCAATGAAATGTATCCACAACATAAAAAAGATATGAAACTTAGTTGGAATTTGGAAGCTTCTTCCATGTGTTTGTCAGGAAAACATTTTTTCTGCAATTCTGGACGCACTTGATGTGACTTTCACTGTGTCTGTGCGCCATATTGCCATTCACTGCACTAATATGGAAAGGTTCATGTATTGGGTGATAACTGGTGATCAGTCGGTCACACTTCAATTAAGACTTACGCTGACATTTTAATTTTAGCAGGAATTTATAAATCTCATGAGGAATATGTTGAACGTTTGGGGAATGACACTACCTATAGACCGGTTTCTCGGGGTATAATGTTCAAAAAGAAGTTTGTCACGATTACTCCTGTAATAAGATTCGTTGACAAAGCGACTAGAATTCTACGAACAGCCAAGAAACTTGCTCTTATACGAGACTTATGCGATCAGATGGTGCAAAACCCATAAATAAAATATGAAAACCTAACTATTGATGAACAACTAATGTACTCTCGTGGTCGATGTAGTTTCAAATAATATTTGCCCTCTAAGTCGGCAAAATATGGATAATTTGCGGTGTCAAGACCAATTTCGCTTGTCACATTTTGGGATATACTCGCAAGTCTGTTGGAAGTTTGTCCCACAAAAGCAGGGAAAGTGTGTAGTTACTGATTTGGTGATAAATTTAAAGGCCGCAGCATCATTTTAAAGCTACTTTGATATGGAAAACTCTTCAGTTGACTCTCCAACAAAATATGTCCGCCTTTTTCATACTGCAAATAGCAGCAATGCAAGCAACCAGCAATTTCAAGCCTATTTTTTATCTCCGATGAAGTATTTTTGCTCCATATGGCAAGAACCAAAAAATGCAAAAACGTCAACTTTTCGGCTAATTTTCCTAATAATAATCAGATTGAATCAGTTGGAAATAGATCTGCAATAGAATGGGAATTCTATCATTCTTTAAGAAGATCAAGGAGCGTGTTGATACGTTGGATCAGTTGTCTGGAACGCACACTGTAAACCGTAGAGCTACACGTTGACTCTTTGTCTTGCGTTGCTTTTATGTATTAGGTTAGGTTAGGTTGACCTGGCTTTACTTTTATTATTTGACTTGAAATCTTCCCCGGTTGAAGTGAGCGTAAACTGTATAGGCGGTGTTTATTTTTGGAAGAACTGTGCAGAAGTCTGATCAAAACTTAAATCCTGCGTCGGATGACGCAGTTCTGAGGGGACTCCACATTTCATTTTGTGAATTAAATAAGACAAGATGAACCCTCAACATCATACAAAATTAGTAAAGAAAAAAGATTTGTACTGGAATCAGATGCCAAATTTATTCTGAACATTACTAAAAAGGGTATGATATATGTGAAGTTTGTTTGAGTTCCCAAAGATAAGAATTGCTTAAAATAAATGTATTAAAAATGATTTTCACAATAAACTGCATTGAACTAAAAACGTGTTGCTGGCGTCCGCCGTAGACGAATGGGTGGTGCGCGACTACCATTAGTTTGTGCTTTGGACACCGGACATGAAATGTCAAATGATAGAAAAAGTTATTTCTAATAGCGTTCGCTTCACGGTAGGCAATGTTCAGGGGGGAAGTCCATGTAAAATTTTGAAAACAATTTTTTTTCGATATTTCGAAAGTATAGTATCTTAGGAATATACTGTGTAATTTTTATGCGGAAATTCCTAATATGATCGCTTCTATAGCCCATTAACTATGCAGGGACTTTAACTTTAAACTAATTTATCTCGAAACTGTATTTTTAGAAACTACTCGTGTTGTAACTCAGAAAGTTATCGACCGATTTGTTTGAAGTTTGGTGAGGCCTTTCTGTACATTACTATCGGAAGGAAAAGCCTAAAATTTCAGATATTTCGCGTTGATAAATTACCTTTTGGGGACTAAAAATGTCAATACAATAGCCCTAAATTCTGACTTCTTTTCAAAGGCTTATTTTATAGTTAATTTTATACCTGTTTTTTATTTTATAGGTTCATCCTTTCCTTTAAATCTAATTTTTTTTAAGATCGATAGATTAAGAGTAATAAATAGAGCAGTTCGGGACCTCGCGCCGTAGGCAACCGTCAAGAAATGGTCCTGAGCCGCCATTTTGAAAAAAACAAAATGAAAAAAAAATTGTATTTGTACTCTCGAAAGGTTAAATAAAGTTGTGCTAAAGCTTCAAAATAATATAATTATTTTATCACCTTTAAAAATATGTTTAAATAATGACCGATTTTTAGGCTGCATGGACTTCTTCCCTTAAATCTTCTAATGTATTTCTGCCACGAAAAGGTTCCTCATACAAACCAGCAGCTTTAAAACTGTAGGTCCCACTTTTCCACCTTTTCCAATGTGTGGTGTGCGTCTTGATGTTTTATTTACATAAAAGTAGTTGTATATAGTAGATAAAAAAAATGATTTGCTTGCGAATTTATTTGCACTTTATTTTTAGTAGCAATGCATGACGACGCGTTATTAATACTACTAGCGGAGGAGTTATCAGAAGCTGAAAAAGAATCGTAGCTGAAACTATTCGAAGGTCTTAAAAAAGAAAGAAATTTTGAAATTTTGTTGCACCGACATCAATGTATGTACAGCTTTGTATAGATACCATTGGAAAAAAGAAAAAAATCGTAGAATATTGCCATCGCTTCTGTACATAGCAGTAGCCATAGCAGGCCTTGTGCCGTATATCGCAACTTTAAATGGCAATTATGTCAGCCTTTGTTTTGCCGAGGACATCAACCAGCCGCGCAGAAGCACCTTCCCCATTAAGAGATCGGATATTTTAGTTGCATGTCCTCAAATGATAACCCTTAGTTCGTTCGTCAGTTGTCGTCATCAGTATAGGAAGTTGTCAGGATTTGTTCGTGTTTTCATTAGGGTCTTTTAGGTGGCGGGTCCCAACAACAGCGCGCAACCAGCTGTCTTGGTGTGCTTCGCTTTCTCACTTTAGCTCGCTCTCAAACGAGTGTTCGGGAGCTACCCAGAGGATACTTGGACTAAACCCGGAAATTGTGAGCTGCTTGGACCAAATGTAGAAGAATGGCCCTGGCCATTCCTTAGTGAATGGCAATTAGCGACTTTCCCCACTTGCGTAGACTTCTACATATGGAACCCTTCAGTAGTATTTCAGGAATTTCCTCTTCTTCAATAAAAAAAAAATATAAATAAAATATAATACTACTTAGTTAATTCAATTCCGATACCTTTTAAGTATAGAAGCGACATATCGCAAAGTTTTGACTATTTATTTATACATACTTTATTTAATTTTTTTTCACTTTTATGAAAAGGTAGTTTCATTATTATAATAAAAATCTTATAATTTAAGGTTTGAATCTTTGTATGACACAAAATATTAAAAAAATCATTAATTTTCCATCAAAGTTTCAAGCTTTTCAATCAGCATTATTAGACAAATTTTGAGTATGCAGCCTAAAAGGCTGCTTTTAGAATTAAAAAAAATTGTGTTGTCAATTACAATATTATGGTTTAAGAATCGCATTGATTTTTTTTTAATTTCTTTCCAGCATTTTGTGCATACTCCATATACAAAAATTTTGAGCAATCGTTATTTGGAAGAAAATGCGAGGAAAGAAACAAAAGAAACTCACTTAAGTATGAAAAATCTTTAAATTGGCACAATATTATATCATAATAAGCTACAAAACTACATAGCCACAGTTTTTCTAAAAATACTAACCAACGAGTTTGAAATTTTTATGAAAATTTGTTTAGTTTTTTTAAATTTTGTACAAAGTTTAAAATTTATATAGTATTTGCTGTAGTAGAAATGGTTAATGGTTAATGGTAGTAAAGGGTTAAGGTCCTTTAGCACTGCGACCATATTGACTGTTAAGTATGCTTATGAATTGTACCAGCTCCTTCTGAGGGAGTGATTGAAGGTCTTCATCTGTAAGCATGAACTTGTTTAAAAACCTTTTCCTTCTATGCGTCAACCCCGGACATTCTATGATGAGATATTCTATAGACTCCTCATCTTCGCAGCAAAATCTGCAGGTGCTGGTGTTAGTTATGCCTAATTTATGTAGGTCTTTGTTGCAGGTGAAGTGACCCGTGAGGGCGCCTGTGAGAGTGCGAATGCTCTTTTTGTTTAACGTGAGGGCCATGTTAGCTCATTTAGCGTTGAAACTTAGGAACTTTTTGGAGTGTCTAAGACCCTCTACGTTGTTCCAATGCTGATTTAATAGAGTTTTGGCCCAGTATTTTACTTTTTGTTTTAGGCTGTTGAATCCGACTAGGGGACTAGGTCCGATGAAGTTTACATCTGCCCCTTTTTTGGCTTGAAAGTATGTCTTTTCGTTGCCGTCATATCCCTCATGTCCTGGTACCCAAATTTATGAGACATTGGATGCCAGATTAATGCCAAGTGGCATTCTAAGACAGTTTTTGAGTTGTAGGTATAGCTATCTAAAGCTTTTAGAACTGATTGGCTGTCGGAGAGTATTTTAATCTTTACTCTCTTGTGGTTTCTACGTTGCATGGGGTTTTGCTGCTTCCATTATTGCTGTAGTAGAAAATATATTTTTTATAAAAACTAAAAAAAATGTATCAAAATTAAATAACTCGTCAAAACTGTGCAATATTATTGCTATTATTGCGCACACAAGTGTATATATCTACCTATGCTTATAAATTCCGCCCATAAAAATGTTGTACAATTAGTTCAGTTTATGTACTCTGCCGAAGGACTTTGTTGGTAGTTCTGCTTATTGATTATTTGTTAACCAATTTATTGTTGTGAAAATGTTGTAAAAATAAAAACAAAATTAAAAAATTTATTTAAGCCACAAGCAGATTATATATATATATAATTGGCGCGTACACCCTTTTTGGGTGTTTGTTGTTCCTCCTCCTATTTGTGGCGTGCGTCTTGATGTTGTCCCACAAATGGAGGGACCTACAGTTTTAGGCCGACTCCGAACGGCAGAGATTGTTATGAGGAGCTTTTGCATGCCAGAAATACACTCGGAGGTTTGACATTGCCTGCCGTGGGACGCCCGCTATTAGAAAAATGTTTTTCTTAATTTTGGTGTTTCATCGAGATTCGAAGAAGCAGATTATCAGCACTATATTAGCACTTCAAGATTTATATATATTTTGTTTTGGAAAAAAGTTTAATTTTCTTGTTAAAGATATTTGGGAATTTTTTTCTCATTTTTGAAAACACACCCCTCAGATTTTTTTTCAGATTGATTTGTAAACGAACGCAGTATACGATATATAGGGTGGGCCATGTAAGTGCTTTTTGAATCGGCTATAAAAAAAAAAACTAATCAATATTTTTTCAAACTTTTTTTTATTTTGAAGATTGAACATTGCCATTTATGAATGAAAAATAATATCGCTCAAATGACTGCCACGACTGGCTTTACGGTAGGCCATTCGATCAACCCAATTTTGAAGCACATTTTCGATTGTTTGGGCTCCAATTTCATGAATGGCAACTTCGATTTCGTGTTTTAAAGCATCAATCGTCTCTGGATGGTTCGCATAGCACTTGTCCTTAACGAATCCCCACAAAAAATAGTCCAACGGGCTTTAATCACAGCTCCGAGGCGGCCATTTGATATCGGAATTTCAGCTGATTATTCAGTTTTCAAAAACAGTAGCCAAAAGTTCGAGAGTAACTTTGGCAGTGTGACAAGTTGCACTGTCCTGTTGAAACCAAATGTCGTCCATGTCATCCTCTTCAATTTTTGGAAACAAAAACTCGTTGAGCATGTCACGGTAACGCTCGCCATTTACTGTAACCGCGGAAGAAGAAGAAGACTCACCACTTTGGAAATAGGTTTTCAATATTTCCCAATTTTGTTCAAGCGTATAGCGTCCCATTTCGTACATGTCAAACCTTTAAGTATATAAGCAAACGCTATATGGCCCACCCTGTTCATATGGATGTATCTAGATAAGTATTATATCTTGCACCGGTTTTTCAGCAGTTCCCTCTACGTTGGGTTGAGATAAAAATGGGTACTCTAAAGCCGGCCGTGGAAGTAATTTTCATTACAGTGTATTCTATGTTTTATAAAAAGGATCTTTTCAAAAAACAGGCATTGAACTTGACAGCTTTACATTCGGCTTATGTAATTTCCTACTTTTTTCTGAAGTTAGTGTTGGGTTTTCCAACAGATGTGTGTCCCTTCACTTAATAAGAAAATAAGAAACCATCTTATCCTTCTAGTCATCTAGTTATCATTAGTTGTCCTACTCGTCTTGTTCATAGATTCGTAATTTACCATAAGTACTCCTCGCAGTCAGTATAAAGAAGTTGAGTAGCAGTTGTACAGAAGTGCAGCGGTTTCTGTGATGTGTGTATGTATATGGTTTTCAACTCCTACAGATAAAGATTGAGCGATGCATAATTATCTGTAGAATATAATGAGATGGATCATAGTTCAGTTGCTTGCTCTTTTATTTCCCAATCTTTCTTTTTTTTTACTTTCTTGGTCACCTACTTAATCTTATAATAATTATCGCTTATTTAGAAAATAAATTAAAAAAACGGAAAACTTATTGAGAACCACTAATCAGTTTACTAATCACTTTTACTGCTTACTTCCACTACTGCTTTGGTTGCTTCATAAAAGCAATTTCCGGCCATCAAATATTGCTATGTGCACTTGTAATGGTGTCGCTAATGAGGATATTTTTCCTCTATGCAATAGGAAATGTTATTTTTCGCATGCCATTTATTTGAATTTCCGTCGATACGTTTTCAGGACTTCCGGAAATTTTTCGCATTTTCCCTATTGATTTAAACAGGGTAACTATACCAAAAAAAAGTAGAAGTTTCATAGAAATGTTGGGTAATGCTGAAGGGCATGAAGCGTAACATTTTCGGAGCGCACTCTGAAATGTAAGCATCTAGTGATTTGCCAGTAATTTTCAGATTAGAGTAGGCTAAGTTCTTTTTTTTTTGGAAATTCAGATCCCGCAGATCCTTTTATGCTGCCAAAAGCGACTTTAACCTCGATAAAGAAAAGTACGTGAGTTGATTTTTAGTTTCGCTTTGAAAATTTGGCGCACCATGAACATCTGGTCTATATTTATAATTTATATATATATGTATATATAAGTGTGCTTACCCCCTTTGCTTGGTGTTTGGCCGAGTTCCTATTCCAATTAATATGTGTTTGTCCTGATGGTTTTCCCCAAATGGAGAAACATAAAGTTTTATGCCGCTTTTTAATGGTAGATGTTCGTTTTAAGAGACGCTTTTTTATGGCGGAAATACACTCAGCGGTTTATCATTACCTGCCGAGGGGTAACCCCTATTAGAAATAACTTTTCTGTTATTTTGGTGTATCGTGCCCACAATGGGGCTCGAATACGAGGACTATCTGTTGTTAGTCACGCTCCTACCCATTGGGCTACAGAGGCCACATAACCGATCTATATTATATACATCCTTACCCCAACTTTTCAGCTGATTGAACCTTAACGGAGTGATTTAGGATTTGATATATAGACTGTTAATAGTCCAAACCGTTGGGAAAATAAGTATAATTAGTATTCTGTACATAATTTAAGCATTATCTTGATATCAGTCACCAAGACGGGTAGAAATCGCACCTATATTTAAACCTCATCACCTTTTGTTGAGCAATACCGTCTTTTCAGATATATTTTCGGGCTCGCTAAAACCCTTAGACCAATCGAAGCTCGCCATCTATTACAACATAATCAATTCCAATTGTGCATTCTACCAGGATACAGTCACATAACTGGCTAGAAGCTGACACAACAGGCTAAGTGCTAGCGTGGAACTCGCATGATGTCAATAAATGAGTCCTCAACGAAAGTTTATCGTTAGCGGAGACCGAATTTCTCTATGGGCTGTCACATATAAGGCGGTGCTAGAATATCGAAGGTTTTTGGTCACGAGCCATATCGACAAACCATTGTAACAGATCTAAGTAACATTGTTCTTATACCAGCGTGAACTCATGCCGAAGGGAATAATAATTTGGTCAAATACCGATAAATGTTGATGGACGAGTACGTATGACAAGAGACCCAGAATGGCAAAAGGAGTCGATTTATTCATGTCTGTCCATCAGGCCGAACGGAATTTATTATATTTCAATGAAACTCAGTGCACATATTTCTCTTTGTCAAAGTTAGTTTGGTATGTTTATTTTTTTTTTAGCGACCGTCATCTACTGGATCGATCGTCATCAATCCCTCCTCTGCTTCTGAGGGGATACCCCTCTCGGGACTACTTTCTGTATTACTTCGGGAGGGTACGCAACGGCATCCATAAAGGACCTATTCTATTCCACCATACTTGTTGCCAGTTTTCATGCTACAGGCTCGTCTTCTTGCTATCTCTATCTGTCCGGTGTCATTTTGTTATACTGTGTCGAGATTTATCTTTTTTCCGAAGTACGTTCTCGATGTATTTCTTTACCGCATTACAGCAGTACTTACATTCGATCATATTGGTGATTATGTTGCTCGGCGCGATGCCGCCAATCTGCTTCTTCAGAGCATCTCTTTCCGCGAGCCAGCAGTAAGCTACTCCTTCTGAAAACTGCTCTTGGATCTACATTGTCATTTCGACCATCTCTGCTTCCTTTTTACGCTTTTTTGCTCGGTGGTTTGTTTTTGATTTTTGTTATTCATTTTTAATTCTTTGGAGTCCCGACTTCAGGCCGCTATCCTTACACGAAAGTGCAGTTTACCTAAGTGTCCCCATTGTTTTGCAATATGCAAGCAGGGAGGCTACGCTTCATGGGCAATAGAGTTCAGAGCCAGGACAGGAACTAGTCAGGTTCAACAGCACCACCAACTGAATGGTGACGTATAAGGAACGTACCTGAAGGTTCGCCAGAGTTTTAACGGGACGGAGGCGATTGTAGCATTGACATGTCAGTCATTTTGGTGAAGTGTCACCCTCCTGTACTGAGATGATAGAATACTACCTTCGCCAGGCTAGAATATTTTCCAGACCTTACTGGTCTCTATCCTGATGAGCTTCACAGCCTGCCGCTGGAGGTAATCGGGTTATATAAGCCCTTTCGAGCCGAGCCCTTTCCTCTCCTGCCGGCTTTTAGTCGTCTCTTACGACAAGCATGTCGTAACGTAAATTTTGTATTGAAAATGGATGAAAGTGGTCAATAACCACGTCAACCTCACATTTGAACGTATTTTTTAAAGAATTTTTAAAATTACTCAAATTTGGGAGGAATAATGATCCCATAAAGGCATCATTTTTAGAAATAGGTGTTTGCACGCCCACTTTGGGGTAAATGTGTATATGTATCTGCATAACGATTTAATAAAACTCGCCCAAACTTGGTGCACGCTCCTCTTCATATGGAGCTGAATTAGATATTATTGATATCAACTAAAAACCATGTCCACTTTTTATAAGCTAAGAGTGAATTTATGTCCATCCGTCTGATGGTGCAAGCTATAACTCTCATTGTCCATTGTCCACTAAAAATTTACAACAAGCCCGAAAAAAGTGAAAGCGGAGTGTGCGCGAGTATACAAAATTCGTTCCTGACGAAATTTCACACTTCCTGACTTGTGAACAAATAAATCGATAGGGGTTTTTGTAATTGAGGCCAATTTATCTTTTAACAGTTCCCTTTTACATTAAATTTAAACTATCTATAGGAACGCCTTGTATTTTCGCGGCCACTTTGCATTTACCTGTCTATTGTAGTTAGCCAGGGGTGAAATAGCAAATAGCAAATAGAAAAAAAGTAAGAGAAAAGTGACA